>JAIXMR010000057.1:0-163247 GCA_025677835.1 Sporodiniella umbellata
ATGCTCTCTTCTTGAAGGGGGAGACACTAAAGACATATCAGAAACGCGTGCCAACAAACCACTTGCTCTCTTACCTGCAGGCACTCTCTTTTGAGTGGCTCGACGTTGTTCACGACGAGTCGGTGGTTGCTCGCTTTCTTTCTTTTCCAAAGGCTTGGTATTACCCAACTTGTCTACCTCACTGCTTTCTTCACCTGAAAGTGCTGCAAATCGATTCGCTACAAATGACATCTTTTGGGAAATAAAAAAAGGAAAAAAAAAAAAAAAAAAAAAAAAAAATTTGTATTTATAGTGTGAGAACCAGTTTTTTATATGCAGACATCCACCTTATTTTCGCGTCTCTGTTCTTACTGCGGTCCAAATCACGTGGGATCAGCGATGCCATCGACGTCACTCTTCTTTGCAAGCCCGTTGGAACGCGTCTGTTTCTCAACCTTCCATTTGAATGTCAGATGTCTCTCTGTCCAATCGTTCCACTTTATTTCAAAATAGGTCATCTGCCACGGTTACCAAATAAAGCGAGTTCCGTATTTTTTTTTTTTTTTTTTTTTTTTTTTTTTTACCTTTTTTAAAAAAAAAAAAAAAAAAAAAGCATCGATACATACAACAAAAGGTCTGTCAAGAAAGGTGGATCGGATGGCTTTTTTTTTTTTTTTTTTTTTTTTTTTTTCAGGTGTGAGAAGGCCTGAGATTCAATGGAAGGCGGTATTCATTGGGACCAGAGTGATACAGAAACAGTGAAAGAGTCTATAGCAAACCCTATCGGTTCTCTTTCAGAACAAAACAAAGGTTCATCAGAACAAGTCTTGAAATAGAGAAAGAGTAAGAGAGAACAAGCGAGTGGAAAGCCAAACGACCGTCAGAGAAACAGGGCGAAAGGTAGTACAAGTACGATAAGGTTTGGGTAAAAAAAAAAAAAAAAAAAGCAGATCCCACCTCTCTTACACACAGACGAATTGAGAAAACAGACGGTTCATCCAGTGCGATCTTTGAACCAACAGTCAAAGAAAAAGAGCAAAACAAAGAAAGAAACAGTGTGTTTTGTATGTTAAACAGAAACCCCTTTCTTGAAGTCTTGATGCTTGAAGTCTTTGATTTTTCCCGTGCCTCTCCAGTCTTTTTTTTTTTTTAAAAAAAAAAAAAAAAAAAAAAAAAAGTCCTTCTATTTTGTCTATAAAAGCCCAAGCTTTTTTTTTATTTTTTATTCTTTTTTGGTGATTGATTGACTATTAAGTGAGTTTGTTCAATGCAAGACAAGATCACGGTGGTAGAGAAGAAAGCAGGATCGTTTATGGACAGTGCTTCGATGACTGAAAATGTACAGATCGAGCACAGTCTCCCTGAACATCTTCGGATTCCAGAGGCCAATGCTACCGAATACCCAGGCTGGTTAAAACGGATGGGAAGAGGAATCCATCGTGCACTGGATCTGTTGTTAGCGCCAGGGATCAGCCTGATCCGATATCTCAAGAAGCGAACCAACCTGACGTTCTGGATCGTTTTGGCCATGGTGGTTGGGATTCTCCTCGGTCGATTTGCACCCAAGGCAGGTGTGGCAATCAAACCGTTGGGAGATGCGTTTATTCAGATGATCAAGATTATTATCGTACCTTTGGTCTTTAGCGTACTGGTGATTGGTATTGCTGGCCATGGCGATGATATTCTCAAAGTAGGAAAACTGGCTATCAAGACCATTCTCGTAAGACTTTATTTTCTTTTCTTTTGGCCTCACTCTTGTTCTTTTATTAGTATTTTGAAGTGGTGACCACACTCGCTTTGGCAGTCGGTCTGATCATGGCCAACCTCGTCAAGCCTGGCGTGGGTGTCGCTCTACCGGTAGGGCAAGACACTTCCTCTATCGAAGCCATGGCCGCCACTGAAAAAACTGCCATCACCTGGTCTGGTGAACTCTTTATGATCATACCTGAAAACTTTTTCGTCGCTGCTGTCAATAACAAGGTGTTGGCTATCGTTTTTTGTTCTGTCATGTTTGCCTGTGCTATGATGAAAGCGGATAGAAAGAGTAAAAAACTCATGCTAGAAATCAACGAGGCACTGTCTCAAGTCATGTTCAAATTTGTTGGCCTTGTCATGAACTGTAAACTGGCTTAGGTTCATTCTCTCCCCACCACCACTGACTCTCTTTTTTTTTCTTTAGATGCCCCCATTGGTATCGGTGCTGCTCTTGCTGCTACCGTCGGTGCAAACGGTATTGGCGTCTTGGCTAACCTGGGTAAACTGATCGGTTGTGTCTATGCTTCGCTCGTCATCTTTCTGATCATCGTCTTGATTCCTATCATGTTGATCTGTCGTATTCCTGTCCTTGGCTTCTTCAAGGCCATGGCTCAACCTTGGTTATTGGCTTTTAGTTCTGCCTCCAGTGAATCGGCCCTACCCATGGCTTTTGAACGGATGCGAGAGTTTGGCTGTACAAACGCTTTGACAGGCTTTGTGATTCCTTGGTAATCAACCAAAAAAAAAAAAAAAAAAAAAAAAAAAAAACAGAGGCTGTAGACTGAACCCTTTTAGTGGCTATTCTTTTAATCTCGATGGTACCACGCTCTATCTATCGTTGGCTGTCATCTTTTCTGCACAGGCTTCGGGAATGGATCTACCCTTGGCTACCCAACTCTCAATTCTAGGTACTTTGATGTTATCCTCTAAAGGTGTGGCGGCTATTCCCCGTGCTTCCCTCGTCGTTCTTTCCGGTACTCTCAGTCAATACAATATTCCACTCGAGGCAGTCCTCATGATCATGGGCGTAGACGCCATCATGGACATGGCACGTACTTCGCTCAACGTACTCGGTAACTGTCTAGGATGTTGTGTGATGGCCCGTCTCGAAGGCTCTTTCCGAGGTGAAGAATGGCGTAGGGAGGAAGAAGACCGTCGTTATAAACGCTATCTGGAGGAACAGCAAAAAGAACAAGCCTCGCTCGACCCAGTCGTTGTCGTGCACGAACTTGAAAAACAATCCTAATCATCATCATAATCATCATAGTAATCATAATAATAAACGGACGCTTTATTCAAACCCAAGCATTCAATACCGCCACAAAAGGCACCAACGCTTCCATCGTGTCCATCACTCGATCCAGAAAACCTTCACTGACCACTTGCTGGTCCGTAAAGGTCTTGTTCACCACAAAACTTTTGAACCGCAACAGTTCAATCTCTGGATGATCTTTTGCCACATGTTTCGGTGCCACCTTGAGCTTATCCTCCGTACAGAGCAAGGCTATCCCTGTCTGACCAGAGAACACCTCTTGAACGGCCTCGGTCGATAACGCCTGTCGTAATAACTCGCCTTGGTCTACAATCGCACTTCTCACCCGACGCATGCTTTCTTTTCCCGGCTGCCATAAACCCACCGCCAGCAAGGACCGATCGCCAGGTTGGATCTGTAAATAGTAGCCTGCATCCGTAAACTTTCGACCCTGGCGTGAGAAAGAAGCCGAGAGATACGTCTTGTAAGGCCGTTTGTCATTCGTAAACCGAAGATCCCGATGCTGTCGATACACTGCCTGTTTGGCTTCTTCAATCAACACCTGTCTATCCACACACGGAAGCTCACGTATCACTTGCCCCACAAACCCTGTGAAATCCTTTCGTACTTGCTCCCACCATTCGCTCTTTAACCGCATAAAATCCCGTTCATTATTCACTTCTAATTCTGATAGAAACGCTAGACTTTCTACACTTAGCGCATCCGCAAACGGTCCCCCCGTCACCTTGGGTCGTTTATAATCAGACCTTTGGAAACTTGAATCCCCAATCACTTCTTCATCCTCTGCTCTTTCCCTTTTTTTCAAGCCCATGCTTCTAATTAATTAATTAAAAAAAAAAAAAAAAAAAAAAAAAAAAAAAAAAAAAACCAATTTATTCATCGACAGCCATTGCCTTGCTAACAAACCATTAGAATAGAATTTTTATTTATTGGGCCAAAAAGAATGATATGAATAAAAATAAAAAAAAGTAGTGTAACAATGTGCCTCATTTACTTTTCAGTCTCTCTGCAAGGGAACCTTCTTTTTTTTTTTTTTTTTTGGGTTTAAGGAGAAGTGGGGGAAAGGGGAGATGGGCATGTTATAGAGAAAAAAGAGAGATTTGGTTTATACAGAACAGATGGAGAGGGAAAAAAAAAAAACCAAAAAAAAACCAAAGAGAGGTTCAAAATAATCGTATGAGTGTCAAAAAAAAAAAAAAACAATAAATTTCAGTCTATGTGTGTATGTATGTATGTATGTGTGTGTGTGTGTGTGTGACGTTAAACTCGTGTGTTTATAGACTTTGAAAAATAAACTTTTTACAACTTCTTTTTCTTTTTTATATTTTTAATTTAATGGCCATGTCAGAAACAAGATTCAGCGTGAATTCAAACTTGATGAATTATTCAATTCCTAGTGAAAGTCAACAAGATCATAAACGATTGATCAAGCTAGGAGACAGCGATACACATACTCGCCAGCTTGAAGTGCAGATAGAACAGCTCACACTGCAGAACGTGAAGCTTCAACGTACCAATCGGCTATTGAAAGTGGACATTGACAATTTAATCGAACAACATACGAGTCCGCTAGAAAAGACGATTGAAGAGCTCACCGTAGCCAACATCCGACTTCAACGGGCCACCCGTCTTTTACAACAAGAATTAGACGAAAAATCCATCGAAGCCAATCAGTATAAAGAACATCAAATCCTCACCATGAAGTCAGTAGGTCCTGAATACGAATTTCTGGTGCAAAACATCAATTTGTTACAACGCCAAGTAAAAATAGATGGAAAAAAAGACAACTAACAACAACAACAACCTTTAGATAGCTGGACACCCAACCTGTCAGGAAACATGTTGTTTTACTCTGAAGCCTATCGATCATTCCAATATGATCATGGCCTTACCTGAAAATGAAGAGGAAGAACTTGAGGCTCAACATATTTGCCGGCCTGTCATTCATTCCGACTTCTCCCAAGGCTCCTACGCATCTGGACTGGAGCACAGAATCGTCGGACTCGAACAGTTGATTGAAGAATTGGAATCCGAAAAGGAACAGATGAACAAACAACATACTTACAAAGACATTGACCTCGAGACTCTCAAGAAAGAATTAAGGGTTAAAGACGAAATCGTCTCTCAACTGGAGCAAGACTTTGTCACTCTAGAAGATCAACTCATCCATTTGCAAAGGGTAAGTCAACCTGTGTACACCTTACTTTTCTAACCCTCGCTTTAGGAACTCGAAAGGCTCAATCGACATAACGACTTTCTTAGCAGATCTTCTATTCCACATCATCTCAAACGACAATCTCAGCTATTGATGGAATCCAAACGAAGATCGCTTGCTATCAAAGATACAAACCTACTCGAACATCTCTTTAAAGGAGAATTACAATCCTCAGATGAATTCAGTAGTTGTAGTAGTAGTAGTACTAGTTCAGAAGAATACATCGATCCTTACAAAAAAGGTAACCCCCTCTATCCCATTCGCTTGTACCTCATCTCCCTTCTTTAGTGATCCTCAGTAAAGAAAATCGTTTGAGTTATCTGCGTGTCTTACCCTAATAGACAACCTCCCATACACACGATTTCTCTCCCTATCTCTCTCTCTCTCTCTAGATACACTCACATATACATAAACATCCATACCTACTTTTCTATATACGCACAGACACACACCCACATACACATCTACAAAATAAAAAAACACGCACATACATACACCCTACTTTTTTTTTTTTTTTTTTTTTTCATTCTACATGTACATACATGCCTACACGTACATAAATGGCTAGAGCTTGTTCGTGTTCACTACCCCCTTGATTTATTTTCTTAGCGTGGATCAAGACACGTCACACCTTTTCTTTTGAAAGTCCAGTTGGATGTTGAGGACATTCATGCGTTTCGAAAAATGAGGTATCCATCGGGCCTTCTTTCTTGGCCACCCAAGGGGTTTGTTTCTGTAAGCGTTCCAGAGCATGATAAACACCCTGGGTAGATTTCATCAAAAGATCATCCCAGACCAATCCTTCTGTCTGTTTGAAAAGCAAGATGTTGACTTTGTTCTTCTTAAACTAAATAAACCCCCTTATTAAACACACAACGCCTGTACATGGCCGTACCTTGACTTGGGCCTTGTCCGGAATCACGTGATGATAGAAGGGATTCAACTTGAACTTGTAAATCACTTGCTGATTTATCGCGTTCTAAACACAGGTTAATACTTTTTTTTTTTTTTTTTTTTTTTTTCCTTTGAACCTTCCTCACTTTACTAAATCAAGCTCAATACTTCTCTCTTTCACATCCAACCTATACACTTTTTCATTCGTGGGTAGTTTGTTGACTAACGACACAAACAATCTAATCCATCCCATAAGTTTCCATTCCCTCTCTTTCTCTCTCTCTCTCTCTTTTTTTTTTTTTTTTTTTTGCGCTTCACCCACAGACTCTTTACGTAATGGTCTGTTCGTCCTGAGTCCAGCCATAGTTGGAAGTAATAAAGCTGGTTTGTACCTGAGCCTTGGCTATCTTGATAGGCTCCCTTTTTTCTTTCTCAACTAATATCTGTAGCGCCTTTTGTACAAAAGGTCTTTTGGCTAATCCTTTCAAGTAAATCAATTCTTCTAAATCCTCCTCTTCCATTTGATTTCTTTAAATAAGGAAGAAGAAAAAAAAAAAATAAAAAATAAAAAAATAAAAAGAATCCGTCTTGCCCTATTCAGGTCAACAAGCGCTTCCCTTGTCTTCTTAAAACGTTTATTTAAAACACAGAAACGTCTTTCATTGGCCCTTCTTCATTCGCTGTCCAAACACGAGTCAATGCACATCTTTATCAAACACTGTAAGAAACCATAGGTTAAAATAAGCATTTGTTTTCTGTTTTTTTTTTTGTTGGGTATTTAAAGATCAAAAGCAAAACAAAGGGAGAAAAATAAAGCACTTTATTTCTTGTACACACTTTTTTTTTTTTTTTTTTTTTTTTATAGTGCGTGCGGGTTTTCGGGCAAGGGTGAATGAAAAAGAAAAAAAAAAAGTGTGTGTGGATAAAAAGCAAATTTAATGCTTGGGTAATTCAACCACTAAATGCTCGCCTTTGGTATACATTTGACTAATAGCGGCTTGTCGCTTAAGTACGATCAGGTCTTCTTTGGCTTTTTCGATCAATGCTGCAATTTTTTCAGGATGGGTTTCATTCATATGAGCACGGAAGCCATCTCTGGATCGACGGATGGTATAGTCTCTAAAGTTGTAGGAGGCAAACCGGTTACCGTGGCGAATGAACTGGCGATAAAGTGAGAGAATAGTGGAATTAGACATTATACAAAGAAAAGAAAAAAGAATTACACACACACACACACACACACACACATATATACACACACTATAAAAATAGACGGCGTAGTCACTTTTTTTTTTTTTTTTTTTTTTTGCCAACAATTTACAACACTAAATTTTTTTTTTTTTTTTTTGGGGGGAAGGGAATTTAATGATTCTTTTGGGCTGTCCAGCAATTGAATCTTGAGAATCCTCGATAGTCTTCAAATTCGTTCATCATGTCTTGTATAGCTGAATCGTAATCGTCTGAAGTGAGGCCCCAAAGTGCCATATAGTCACTCTTTCGATTTCTTAATAAGGCTTTTTGGATTTCTTTGTTTATAAATCCAAACTGTTTTAATTCTTTTGAAAGATGATCAGTCCCGTTTTTTTTTTTTTTTTTTTTTTTTTTCTGTCTATAAGCTTACTACCTTCATCCTGAGGCCATTCTCCAATGGGTATATCTAAGCTACGGTATTCGATGGTCTGAAAACCGGCTGCTTCTATTTCTTTGGGAATTCTTTCGGTAATTCGAAAATCAATCTCATTTTTCTCACACTGCACTTCCAAAAACTCATTAAAGGCTCTCAGAATAGGGCCAGGGTTATGGTGCCATAGATCGGCTTCAATAAGCTCCATTCTTCCTTTGGGTTTCAATACTCGATGGATTTCACACACCAATTGGGGCCAGTGTTGTTGAGATATCACATGTCCCATACTACGTTGAAATACACTTTGGATGCTTTGGTTAGCTCTTTTTTTTTTTTTTTTTTTTTTTTTCTCTCTCGCGTTGGAATACAAAACAACCTACAAATCTACAGAATTCGATTCAATCGGCCAAGGTTGGGTCACATCTGCTTCTGTGTATATCAGATTCTCTGGCTTTCCTTGATGTTCTGGTAATCTTACATCGAGCGCAATCACTTTGCATCCACCATACTCTGCAGCTATCTCTAAAGCCCAAATACCATTGCCGGTGCCTGAATCCACAATAGTCATATCATCTGTCAGTTCTGTTCCCATATTCGATTTTCTTGCACTCTTTAATAAATAATGCTATTCAAAAAAAAAAAAAGAGAGAGGTTAACCAGGTTTTGATAGAGGGAGTTCACGTATTACTTGTCTCTGAAGCCTATCAAATTCTTTCAGATCGTCTTGTAATAAGTTCTTCTTGGGTTGTCGGTCATTGTTCACTGTCAGGAACTCGGGTATTGCTTTCGGTTTGGACGTCTCTTCTTGTACCCAGTCAAAATTACCAGAGAGAGTTCCGTTGCTTTTGGTAACAAAGGAACCTAGTGTCACTGTACTCTTTCGACGGTTATTTCTCTTCCTCTCCTTCTTTTCTTTGGATTTCTCCAAAACTTTACTTGCTTGATTTCCCATTTTTTTTTTTTTTTTTTTTTGAAATAGCTATGTTTTCTTGTATGAAAACACAAAATAAAAAGAAAATAAGAAACTAAAGAAGAATAATAATAATAATAATAAAAAAAAAAAAAAAAAAAAAAAGAGGCCAATGCAATACATTTCCCCTCACCTTTGCACCCTAATTTTTTTTTTTTTTTTTTCCCAGTACGAAATAACAATAAAGAACGGCGCGGGATTTGATTTTTAAAAGGCTCTTCCAATCAAAGAACGGACATATCGTGTCTACTTTTTTCCAAGTTTTTTATAGATTCTTTTTTGCACAAAAAGTAAGACAATCACACGCTTTCTTTTTTTTTTTTTTTTTTTTTTTCTTGTCACTCTATTTTTGCTCTTATTTTAATAGACCTTCTTCTCTTTCTAGCTGCTGGAGTATAGACTGAAAAAGGGCTCACCTTTCCATAGGTTGTCTGCTGTCAGTCTTGTATCCGATAACTGAGAAAACTCCGTTCACTACAAAAAAAAAAAAAAAAAAAAAAAAAATACTGAAATCAGTTGTTTTTTGATGTCCTATCCAAGTCAAACTATTACACTTTTTGGCTTTGTTGAGCTTCTATCTTTTCGCTTTCTTTTCTTACAACTTTTTAGTTGATTCGAACGGTTTGTAACCATAGCTGTAACTACATTCTTTATTTTCTGTTGCAAATAAAAACAAAAGAATCGCTAGTGGCCTCTTTACTAAAGATACAACAAAAACTTTTTTTTTAAAGCTTACTGATTGAGATATATTAGTATAGATCCAAGTAAAGATTCGTGTAAAAGAGATCGGATCAACGTGTAATAATACAGTTATACTAGTGGCTACCTCATTTTATGAGCTATATGCGTTGTATTTCATCGTCGACGCGTATACAAGTGTCAATCGATCAGGATAAAATCTCTTTTACAAAACCACCAAACAGTAATCATGCGCGCACACTCTTGAAATAAACACGCATGGGAATAGGGACTTACGTTTATTTGTCATTAAATGATCAAGGCCTTTTTTTTTTCTCTCCAAACGCTTCTGGGTACATGCCCTTTCTCAGCCCTCGTCTCCTTGAATAAAGTCTCTTTGAGCTTCTTGCTAGATCTTGTTTGTAGATACGCTTTTTCCAAATCCCAACTTTCTTCTTCTCCTCCCCTCCCCCCCCCTCCTTCTTTTTACAAATCAACCCCCAATTCCCTTCATGAGCTTTCCTTATTGCATACATTAGACATCCATTGGATTACAGTGTTGACAATCGTTGTATACATATGCTAGGCCGTCTTTCGTGATGCGCTGTATCCTACCGCAGTCTATAAACTACAGCTTATCTGTCTTTGAAAAAAAAAAACGCACATATTACACAGACGTCAAACTACTAACGTCAAAAAAAATATATATAGGGTGACAGATAGAGCTCAGCTCAAAAGGCGTCATTGATTAGAAACACGTTAATATAAAAACGTTTCACAGTAGATGGTCAAGATAGTAAACCGTAACAATAATGGAATAACGTTCTTTTAGATAAATAAATAAATCTAATGAATTGAGCAAAGTTGTCATCGTGTACGGTTTCACTTTTATTTGCCCAAAAAAAAAAAAAAAAAAAAAAAAAAAAAGGCGTGATTAAATAAGTAAAAAGTTCCCAACGTCATTTCCACTCCCTATCTATTATTGTCCAAACACCTGTGTAAGCAGTTGTTTATATTGGTTTTCCCAAGTGTTGTGTTTGTACTCTTTGATAACATTTTCTCTCAACATGTCTAGTTTACGCGGATTTTTAACAAAGAGTTCCTAAATAAACAACAGTCAGGCTATAGAAAGAGTACAGAAATACAATACCCTCCATTGCTCGCACAAGTCTTGCGATGTTTCAAATACTAAACCATTAGTGCCATCCTTGACAAGTTCGTTTAAACTAAGAAAAAGGAAATAAGTTCTAGGCCCTGTGGGTTTAGAAAGTACCATGGAAATGTGATAGCACAGACAGGCAGACCACAACCAAACATGTCTACAACCTTCATAGGCAGATCCAATCCGCTTGAGCTGGTGTGCAATGAGATGCCTAGATCTGCACTGCCCAACAACAAAGGATAATCGTTTGCTTCTAACCAGGCGGTGATCACTCTTGTTTTGACCAGTGTCATCTTTTCGATTTTCTCGAGGTAGTAAGCTTTCTGAGGTCCATTTCCAGTAATAACAAACAGTAGGTTAGGATCTGTAGGTCTGGCCGATTCTTCATAGAACCGAATGGCCTCCAGTAAAATTGAAAAGTCTTCGTCTTCAGTCCAAGAGGTAGAGGAAACAATCAGTTTGGGCCGTTGTTCTCTCCAGATCAACCGGCCGGCACTATCTGCATCTGTCAATAGCGTACCGTTCTCTTGGTCCTCATAGCTTCCCAAAAAGGATGAGCCTGTCAAGTCTTTAGCAAGCGATTGAAGTGAAAAAGTAAACAGGCGATGGATCTGCTCAAGACTCTGACGTTGAAAGTTCACAGGCGGTCTATCCCTGAATGTGACCACCTTGCCCTGCACTTTCCATTGACCTTCGATCTGATGATGCATACCATCTGTCACAGTAAGATGGGTATAGGCAAAGCTTCCAAAATACCTTTCATACCATTCTGCAAATTGAACAACACGGTGTTTCATACCTAAATTAATACCCAAGATAGAATAGCCAAAATTATGCCAATCAATGATCAATTTAGATCTACGGATCTTTCCAACAAATTGCGCTACAATTAGAGTGGGAATCGAAGGTGGATTCTAGAGCAGTCAAAAATAGTCATATAACCACAAAAAAAAAAAAAAAAAAAAAAAAAGTGTATCAGCCAAAAAAAAAAAAAAAACTTTGGATTTATTACAGGCATTTACCTGTACAAGGATAAAATCTGGTTTTTGAGTTATGCAGGCCATAATCCAGATTAATTGGATCAGCATCCAAGCTGCCTTAAAAGGCGCCCAGAGCAGATACAATGGCTTTGGGCACCCTTTAGGTACAGACCAAGGTGCTGAAATGGATCTCACACGAATCTGACGATGAACATTGATTCTTGCACCTGGATTGGTTTCTACTTGTCGAGTAATGGAGATAGATGTATATACATAGCGTTGGTTCATTGTTATTCTCTCTCTCTCTCCCCCCTTTTTTTTTTTTAAAAAAAAATAAAACAGTTCAAATAGAATAAAAACCTGTATATCCAATCAAGTCTACATGACAACCAGCATCTGCCAATGATGTGGCATGGTATCTCATTCTTGGTGAACGTCCTATATCTCCTAAAACAACGACTTGTACAACTGGTTTTTTGTTGCCGGTAGGTGTATCAATCTGGTACATTACAAACAGTCTCCATAAAATGACACAGCAACACAAAAGTGCCATCATTACACCAGTTGTAGACAGGTAACTAGTGTTGCTCGATTCCATCAAAACGAGTTTTTTTTTTTTTTTTTTTTTTGAAAAAAAAAGAGGAATAAACTGAAGTTCAAATTGAAAAAGACTTTACATATAACAAACAATTATAAAAAAAAAAAGAGATGATGGTATTTATTAGAGTTTAAGAAGGGAACATATAAGTTTACAATTGACATGAAAGAAAAGCGTATAAATTAATGAGGTGGATGAAAGTATGGTATTTAAAGGATGCATATAGAAAAGGGGGGTAAGGGAAAGGAAAAAAAAATTACAAATGTAAACTAAAGCTCAGAAGGCAAAGTATGGTTCAAAAACCGAACAAACTCTTTAGACGTTGAGCAAGGTAATAAACTAGATTTTACATGAGCCTCAATCTCAGAGAGGGTGTCTGAAGCGGTGGGTCTAGTTTCTGGATCTTCATCTAATAGCCAAGCGACCAGGCCACGCATATACATAGTAGGGTAACTATAAGTAAACGTAGGGCTTGGCTCAGTAGCAATGATGTCAAATAACTCTTCTTCTTCTTTAATAGCATAATGAGGAGGAACACGGTCCATCATCTCAATCACTGTGATTCCCAAAGACCACATGTCTACCTTTTCGCTATAGCTTTCCTCTCTAATGACCTCAGGGGCCATCCATTTAGTAGTACCTAATCTCTCATGGTTGGGTTTTTTAATACGAGCAGAAAGCCCAAAGTCAGCTAAAAAAAAAAAAAAAAAAAAGCTGTTTTAATATACTCTTCTAAAAAAAAAAAGGTAATTTCAATTTCTTTTACCAATCTTGACTTCTCCGTTCCATCCTAGTAACAGATTCTCACATTTCACATCGCGATGCAGTATGCCTTGACTGTGCAGGTGAATCAAGCCTTTGAGTGTTTCGCACGTCATATACACTGTATATTCTTCAGGAATTCCACGCTGACAAAGCACAGCAAAAATCGAACAGCGCATAAGGTCCATGGTCATCAGGATATCCTCTTTCCATAAAGTGATTTCTCTTAAACGTATCAGGTTGCTGTGGCCAAAAGCCATAATACGTAATTCACGTAGAATAGCTGTACGGTATTCGCGATCAGGGTCCAGCCGACAGCGTTTAATGGCTACTTTCACGTTGGATAGCTTACGACAGATAGCTTTGACCACAGCGCCATTGACACTTTATAAAAATGAGTTTTTCCTACAGAATTTTTTAGATTCATTCAACTTACCCAGTGCCAATTTCTTTCAAGTGACGGTAACGACTCGCTGGATCCGAGATATGAATTGGAATTTTGGGTAACAGTTTTCTCAGCTTTGCTTCGAGTCGATTAGAATTGGCAGTAGCCTTAATTGTATAACGTTGAATAGGCGGGAGATCGGGAATTTCACAATGTGGGCTGGGAGGATACCATGGGCGCTTTTTTTTTTGTTTTTTTGTTTTTTTTTTTTTTTTTTTTTTTGTAGATTGAAATTTTTTTATTATAATTATTCTTTTAGAAAACAAATATCGAAACAATAGATATATTTCCATGTACATAAAAGAAAAGCAGGGAAATAAATGAAAAATGCTTACCTTAGAAACCTGTTTTGTTATATCAGTTGGGCGTAAATCAAGTGCCACAGGAGGACTAGGCTTAAGATAAGCGTGGCCTAAAATATCTGGGATCTCACAATGGCCTGGTGGACGCCAAACCTATCAAGTCGGTTAGTATTATTTGAAAACAGTAAAATTTTGTAAACAAAAAAAAAAAAAAAAGGACTACTTTGTTAGAACTAGTTGTAGTCGGTGAAGTTGAAGTAATGCTCATGGAATGTCTGATCGTTCCGGTTGATTTACGTTTTAAAGTACTAAATGTTAAATTATCTGGTTGACAGGTTGATTCTGATTTTGATTTCTGCAGCGATGACATCTATTGCTTATAGAGATAAATACGAAGCAACAAACAAAAAATATATCGAACCTTTTCAGATGAACGAATACGTCTGCTGTTAGTCATTCAATGTATTTAAAAAGGAAAGGAAAGGAGCGTAAACGATAAGAAAGAGAAAGGAATAAAAGAGCCTGAAGATAAAAGGGATCCCAAATATTTATGAAAAGGAGAGGTAATAATCAACAGAAAATGTGGTGAATAGAAAGAATGATTGAGCAGAGAAAGACCTAGAGTGAATTTATATATAAAATGAATGTATGGTTTCTAAAAGGAGGATGTTAATGAATTTCTTTTTATCAAAAGAGGACACCTTCTTATTTTGTAGCGTCAGAATGAAAAAAAAAAAAAAAAAAGAAAGAAATGGGATATGTAAAAAAAGAAAAAAGAAAGAAAGAGAGGGAATGATGTAAATCTACAAAATTTATATATATTCCTCTGTCTCTGTCTCATTCACTCTTGCTCTTTCTCTGACATTTGATGTCGTACAGTCTATCTCTATTTCTTTTTCCGATACTCATTCCTCTTCATTTTGCCACACTTGTCACTTATTGTTCTGAAGGAGCGTTTCTCCTTAAATTGCAAAATGAAATATTTTCTATTTCCTTTCTTCGAACGATCTTTTTGATTTTATCAAAATAAAAAGAATTTACATGAGTCTAAAATAGGAGGGAAGGGGAATGCTTTTTGATCTATTAAAAAAGTATCGTTGCCTTGTTGTACCGGTCGGTTTCAGTGTAATGCAGGGAGTAACACATTGTCTTTTTTTTTTTTATTATTGAAGCTAAAAGAAAGTTTCATGACAGAATATGAAGTCCATTAAGCAGTCGTATTCTTTAAAGAAATCTAGACTATCACCATTCATGTCAAAGGGGTGGTTCGTATTGCAAATCTGCACCAGGTTTCAATTAGCTAACTTAAAAAGCCTTATTTTTTTCCCTTTTTTCTCATAAAGGAGAGAAAAGATTCGTTGTAAGCCTTATATCTAATCTTACTCTCTCTAAATTCTTAGTTCCGATCACGTGTTTGCGCTGTTGCCCTCGCCCTCACCTTGCTAGTATCTGCAATGTTTGGGATACCACTCGAAGCTATGCTTACTGCGAGACTTACACGTAATCTTGAACCACTCTCATCCTTATATTATCGAATCAAAACATAGCAAAGCGTTAATAAAATGCCGTCTGTAGAAACTCCTAAGTTTCTGTTTGGATTGGCAATTCAGTTGCCATTATCGCTGTATCTTCCTATCGATCTAATTCAGTTAGTTAGGTGATTTATAGGCCAAATCAGCCTCGCTCAAGCTCCTTTTTTTTTTTTTTTTTTTTTTTTGGTTTCTTTAAGCATAATGTAAGCTAATATGCTACCATAGTTACGTATCCCTTAATTTAACTTTTGTTACAAATAAGTTATGGGACTCTTTGTTTTTTTTTTCGACTCAGTGAAATAATAAATTTTTCTTTAAATGCTTGCCTTAGGCAGCCAATAATTTGAAATCGATTTGATTTTGTTACACTTAAATTCTCAAGATTTATTCAAGCAAATATAGCTTTTTTGTATTATCCAGTGATATGCATTTATTCTGTGTGGGGGTTCCTAAATTCGGAAAGCTCAATCAAAGTGTCCTTCACCGGATGCCTTGCTATTCAAGAAGCTGAGGGACTTTATACTGAAGAATAACAAGCAGTGCCGCTTTAAAAATTCCAAATATAATTTATTTGGATTAAAGACCTGTATATACAATTGTTAAGAACGATTTTTGGTTTAAAAATATAATTACTCTCACCAAAAAACAACAAATCCAATGGTGTTTCTGATACTGGTAGTGTACCCTTACCAACTTTATCTATTGTTTTGAGTGCACTCAATCAAAAGTATAGTTGGCGCTGTAACAAATTGTAGAACTCCCTTAGTGGTGTAAAAGGTGTCCATACTACGATCTTATGTTCTCTTTCAAAAGCACTGCCTTGAGTTTTATATACAGTATTGAAAAGTTTACATAAACTAAAAGTTTGGCAAAACTATTCAGTCAGAATATCCATCGTTTATCTTATCCGTTTCATAGCGTTTTTATCGCATTTTTATATAAACGTATAACCATTTTATACATCTAATTTGCCTGTATTTTATACATACGGCCGATCTACAAAACCTCTATAGACGTACTGCCTGTAGACTTCACTGGCGTTTGAATTTGAAAAAAGTACTTCTATTGCACACGAAAACCTTATTCGTTCCTTATAAACGCTTGTTCACTAAAACAGTTTATTATTCCATATGTTTGTTTTTGATAGAATATACAGGTAACATTAGTACTATCTACCTATGGCTGTTATATCTTTTGCGAAACACACTGTATTTATGCTGATACTTCAGTAGTTTAGAAAACATTTCCGTGAACTACTCATTTTAAAGCACTGTTTTTGTCTATTTTCTTTTATGAAAGTAATAGAGGGTAGCATTTTTTAATGCAAAAAAAAAAAAAACAGTTAAAGAGCGCGAAAAAAGGATCAGATGTGAAAGTTAGATTTAAAAGGAAGATGAAGTGTTTCGCCAAGACAAGACACTTATACACTAACTGAAGACGAATTTAGTCTGTCGGTTACAAGTTGTTTTTTAAGATAAAATTAGGATATGCTTTTGCTACGTTTTTTATAAAAAAAAAAACAGAAGAGAGATCTCTACAGAAACTTACGACACGTTGGATTGAGAACATGGCTCTTACTAAATTGGAGTTACATACAAGATCAATCTGCATATACTTTTTTGAGGCTTTTTTTTGAAGAAAATATAGTGAAATGGTAGCTTACCTATAGCTTTTATTAATTTTTTTTGTTCCTTTCCTAGCAAAAATTCTATAGTTTTTTTTTTTTTTTACCTTATTCCACCGAAAAAAGCATACATCTTTTATATTTATTGAAAGAGGTAAGATACAATGTGCTGGTTTTGCTCACTGAGCTTGATTGTCTTCGAGATACGTATTATATACTTTCTATTTTAGGACTAAACATTTAATATACTGTATCAGTACATCGAAGACGAAACATAAACTAACAGTACACTCCTTTCAGGGAACCTAAAGTCTATAGTATTACTTAACCTTATTTGTATTACACATAATCAGTAAATGCTCTTCTAATTACTAATACATATTGCAAATTCTTATTTTATTCTCTTTCATCTTCATCTAAACGTGTAGCTGTATTGACTATCTTATACAATGAAATTCATCAGCTTTTTTGCTCCAAAGGTTCCAACGAAAAAAAAACCTGCATTTTAAAGTCAACCGAAAAAAAAGTCAATAAATGCTCGCTTTGTTAATTTATAGATTTTTTCTTCTCTTTTAAGTTTGCATTGTATAGAATTGTGTATTAAGCAAAGAAAAAGATAATTATTAAACAAGCAAAGCCAATCGCTGCATTTGAAACCACTTTCGAGGATGTGTCCAATGAATTAAAACCAAATGAAGTAAACAAACGAGACCGCACACTATTTTCTTGTCGTGCTGTTGGCTGTAAAGGAGTAACTGTAGAGGACGAGGTTACTTTAGCTGAAGCTTGACTTAATAAAGAGGAAGAGCTAGGGGCTGACGTAGAATTGCTAACAGGGCTTGAGAAATGCTTTACTTCAGCAGGCTACAAAAAACAAAAGTCAGCTACGTGATAAGCACTTAGCAACAACCAGTACACAAGGCTGATTTATACATATACAGTAGGCTTTGTTGGTATCTAAATTGTCACAATCCTTTAAAAAAAGATGAGTGGTTGCCTAGTAATTCTTTTCTACAGTTTGTGCTTACATGTCTGGCACTATGATGCAATCCTGGATTCTTTTACAAAAAAAATGGTGTTTAGGATGTTTTAGCCAAAACAAAACAAGTCTTACCATGTTATAAAATTGTGTATCTGTGAGCTTGAACTTAGAAATTATCGACATGCAGCTTTCATTAGCAGAGACTATAAAAGATGAACGGATATCGTTATAACGTTACTGTATGTTACCTTTATACGTCTGAATACACTTTTCTAGCAAATAGGCAGATGTTCGTAGGATTACTAGAGAGTAAGCAAGATAGGCCACAATTAACTTCATATGTAAAAGAGAAAAAGAGTAAACTAGGTGTGAAAAATCAATATCTTTTCTTTTATCATATCTTTTGACCGCGTAAAGGGATGCTTTTGCTAAAGGGTCGAATGGCATAGATACTATATAATACGACCTTCTCCTTTCTAGACAGTGGATTAAAAAAGAGGAGTGGAGTATTGCCCTTAGCTCAACGGACCTGGCTTGTTTTAGTTTAAGTAAATTGTTTGAGTTTTGTTTAAGCAAAAATGTCATTGACGCGTGTAGAATACATTGAAGTATTTACTTTTCTCTATATTACAATCACTCACTGTTTCATTTTGTTTTTTAAGGCACTGAGTTGTTTTACAAAAGCGCTTTCGGCTCAAAATCCGCAAAGACTATGGTTTCTCCTTTATATTCTTAGCGTAAATTAATACAATAGTGATTTGTAGAACTTTGTGTTTCCATTGAGGGATATTGGCATGGCGTTTTATTGGCTGTGCTGTACTCTGTAGTGGCTTGAGATTAAAGTCACATTGCACAAAGCTAGGAACATCTTTTTCTTCCTTTATTATCAATGGTCGCCGAAAAAGCTGGTTTGATTTTAGGTGGTGCTGCCTTAGGTGCTGCCTCTTTTGCTGCCTATCAAAAGTTCTCGCAAAAACCTGCTAAGCCATTTGTACCTGTACCTATACCTCAGCAACAACAGCAGCCACAACAACAGCTCCAGCGACCACCTACTGTCAACAATGCCATGAATAACTTTGAAAAGGCTAAAACCATCTTACCTTTCGGCTTCCCTGGACCAGTTAATGATATGGTTTACAGAAGCGCGTATGTTGTATCGCACAACCGACGTGATCGTAATCCCAATTGGGTAGCCGAGCATCTGACTGCTGACAGCTTGAAGCGCGGCCCCGATGTAGATCGTCAGAAATCTGCCTTTAAAGAAGATGACCACATCCCCCCTCAATTTAGAGCCAAATTGGCAGATTACTTCAAGAGCGGATTCGATCGAGGACACATGGTGCCTGCTGCTGATGTAAAGAACAGCCAGGTATCTATGGATGAAACTTTTTATTTAACAAACATATCCCCTCAAGTAGGAGAAGGATTTAACAGAAACTGTAAGATACACATATGTGCCGAAATACAATACTTATCTTTTTGTGTAGACTGGGCTCACCTTGAAAATTTTTGCCGAACCCTTACACAAAAGTTTTCTGATGTATATGTCTTTACTGGGCCTTTGTATTTGCCTCGTCAAGAAGCTGATGGAAAGTTCTATGTCAAATACCAAATGATTGGCAACCCTCCCAATGTGGCTGTTCCCACACATTTCTACAAGGTTATCATGACTCATCACAATGGCAAGTATAGCGTGGGCGCTTTCGTGCTGCCAAATCAACCTATTTCTGACAAAACACCCTTGGAGGCCTTCAAGGTACCTTTGGATGCTGTAGAAAGAGGGGCTGGTCTTGTCTTTTTTGAAAAAATGGGCGAGGCAAAGAATGCTTTGCCTGACCTTTGCAGAGAAACCGAATGTAAAATGGTTATCAGAACATTTAATAATGCCCAGAAAAAAGCATTGCCTTCTCATTAAAAACACAGAAATTTATTTTTTTTACTCATTACTTCTTGTAGCCTATCCTCCATAATTTCACGGGACTTCTTCTCCGTTGACGCTATGCTTTTTTCTTTTTCAAGGCTTTCGCATGCTTTTTTAAGCTTTTCTTTTAGTTCTTCTTGTTTTTGAAGCAAAGACTTGATATCTTCTTCTTGTTGATCTATTTTTACTTGTAAGTGGTTCAAACTGTCGTCCCTTGAAAGCTTTTTGCTTTCTGCTCCTCCCTTAGGTAAAGGGGGAATAGGTTCCGTAGGTGGTTTGCCAAGAGGGGGAATATGTGAAGAGGGGTGCGGAGAGGCCTTGATTCCAGAATCGCTTTCTGGAGTTTCGTGTTTTTGTGATATTTTTTGTAATGCTGTTCCAGGTGGCGGCGTCCTGCGCTTTTCGTTGTCAGTACAGAAAAAGTCTTCTAGTTCTTCATTCTCTAAATTGTTTCGAAGATCTCCTTGTTTATGTTGATGACCAGCTGGCGTATAAACACTGTTACCGCTACTACGTTTTTGTTCAGAGTCCTCTTGCATGAGCTGCTGATAAATAGCTGGCGATATCTGTTTGAATTTATCGATAAATTTTTGTTTACCCTTGATGTCCCTTTCCATTGACTGTATTTTATTGAGGGCATATTCGTATGCCTTTTCGCAGTCTTCGTTTGCTCTCTGTTTCTCTATTTCCATTTTACTTAAATCAATTTCAAGCTTTTGTATCATTCCTGATATGTCGTTTTTTTCAAACATGTCACGATTTTCCAAAAGCTCTTGTTGTAGTTCATTTACTCGTCTATCAAGTGAATTGCAGCGAGCAGTCTGAAGGTCAAGTAAATGTTGAGTTTTTTCGGCAGCTTGCTGACGCTCCTGTAATTGAGATTGAAGTTTGTTTCTCTGTGCCTCGACCCCCTCCTGACTATTTAACAGGAATCGGACGTGTTTCAACTCCTCCATTACTTTAGTATCCCCCTGAGATACTTTTTGAACCGTATCCCACAGCTTTTGAAGCTCGTCACGGTCTGTGGTTAATTGCTTAAAGTTATAGGATATGCTTTCCAAATCCTTTTGTACATTCTCTTCTAAATGGGTGATCATTTCGTCTTGCAGAGATACCAGTTGGTCTAGACAGCCTATATGAGATATAGTCTCGTTTAATTCGTGCTCGGTTTGGGCGTTTTGAGCTCGTGCAGCACTCAATTGGTTTTGCAAATCATCAACTTGGTCAACTAACTCCTTTTCTTCTTCATTAGGTACCGTGAGATGGGTAAAGTTAGATATCGAGGAAAAAGTAGAATGGGCCTTGTCAGATATAGTTGAAATAGATTGAAGCGATCCTCTGCTGTGAGATCTTAATGAGCTAATTTCATGTGTCATTCTAAGTATTGTTTGGTGTAAATAGTCCTCAGTTTCGGGGTAGGGACCGGCCCTCTTATTAAGGCGAGACAGAATATCAAGGGAATTGCTAACCATTTCTATATCATCTATTTGACTGATCGAAGCTAGTAATGTAGTAGTGTCGTCGTTTATAAGCTGAATGATTTGTTCAGGATTTGAGCCAGATATATCAGTAATGCTTAGCTGTGAGGATTTGTTTTCTTGTTGTATATAAACTGTGAATATTGAATGGGAGTCTGAGTGACGGTTGGAAGCACCGAGTTTGTAATACCTATACTATGTTAAACTACCTACTCATTTAGGCACCCTCGTTTTTTTCTTTCTTTACCTCAGCATATCGGTTATATTTGTTACGTGTATTGTCTTTTGCTCCAAAAGGTTATGAGTGGCATCGCTTACGACTTCAGAAAATTCTATGTGTATTGTACATTGATTGTTGTTAAATAAAGGTGATAGGGATAGAATGAGTTTTGTATCTAGCAAATTGTTTCTATTGTGTAATGGATCCTTTTGTTATGTTAGTGTAACTTGAACTCTTGTACATTTTAAAAAGGAGTCAAACTCACATAAATAGTGATATTCGAATCTTGGCCTAATTGAAGGTAATCAGAGATGGAGTCTAACAACACAATATACCTTCAATCAAATCACTAAGTATTTTTTCTGAGAAGTAGCAATCGGATTGGCCTGCCAGATCGAACACATAATCAAACATATAAATAGGTGCATTTGTGGCAGACGGTAAAATGACTTGCGTTTCTGATATCTTAATTACATGATCATTGCTATAAGATGGGAATAGTAGACACAACGCTTAACAGTAGTCAGTTTTGGGTCTATTGTTCTCAAAAAAAAAAAAAAAGTGATAAAATCTGTTTACCAATTTTTAAGCTATTTGACATGTTTTTTTATACAAAAAGAGGAAAAGAAGAAAAAGAAAAGTTTTATTTTCGATATTTATGTTTAAATAATTGAAAAAGAGTAAAACTACTTTTTTAATATTCGAACGGCATCTTTTGAGAATATATAGCTTGCTCCTGACCATATTGTTGTACCTCCCACGATCCATCTAATATGTATTAGAAACACAACATCACGTCATTTGTATAGTATTTACTGTAGGCCTGTCATTGCTTCACTAGAAGGTATACCCATAGTAACAGTAGTAAGGGATAGCCCCATTAAAAGAAGCTGTAATGCTGTATTGACTTTACTAATTTGTGTTGGTCTTACTTCTGCAGAAGGAATAGATCCATCAAAATAACGTGCTATTGTTTTCTATATAAAGGAAGTGGAGAATTAATTTTCAGAAGATAATCAAGACAAAAATAAGATTACTGGTTCTGGCAAAGAAATATATCTGTAATAAAAGGCCGATATAACCAATCCAATATCCCTTCCTAAAATAATAGTTGCCAAAGGAACTAGAGCGGCATCAGTATGACCTCTTCTAATTTGGCTGTTTTACCAGGAATAATTCCGTCTGCTGCCAATGTAATGGTCATCACAGTCATAAGCATTTTATCGGCTGCTGGGTCAATGATAGTGCCTAAAAGTGTCTTCATATTGTATTTTCTGGCAATATACCCGTCTAACTACATATTTACATAAATGTTAGCAAAAAGAGTTTAAAAGCCAAGTGGTTGTGTACCATATCAGTAAAGCCTGCCAAACCAAACAGCCCCAATGCTAGGTTATAGTCGTGTTCTAATATGAGGTAACCAATATAAGGAGCAGCCAATAGTCTGCCAAAGGTCAAAATGTTGGGAATGGTGTAAATGTTTTCTCGAATTTCCTAAATCAATAACGCGTAAATCTTTTAATTCCAACTTTTCTTGGACATTGTACTTTTTTTGCATTCGCATTTTGGTGTAGTTCTTTTTCTTGTTCCTTTCTGTCTTTTTTTTGTAGCTCATTAGTACATTTGCTAGAGATAAATGTACGCTGAAGAGGTATAGAGGAGCGCAACCTGAAAGCAAATAAATGCTCTGTTTTTATTTTTTATTTTTTTTTCTCTTAGCTTGACAAAAGCAAGTAGTGCCTTCATATCTATAGATATGTAAAGGGAATTTACCTTGTCACTCTAACAGGTAATGTTCTTGGAAAATTAATTTGTATGGTTCTAACTTTCGGCTTTATTTGAATAACATTTTTAATAGAAAGAGGATGTCTTATAGCTGAAGTAAATATTAACCGCGTTTGTATTAATGTCATTTTGTAAAGGGAAAAAGCAAAAAAAAAAAAAAAAAAAAAAAAACATAACACAGAAAAGGAACTATCGTTGGGACTGTTTTTGAACAGATGTAAAAATTCATGACAAACTTTGCTTTTTCTCAATGAACATTACAGCTTATATCTTGTTTAGGTACAAAGTTTCAGTCGTATATTTTTGTATAGTTTGTATTATAGAATGCGGAATTATTTTGGAAACACTAATGCAGAAGTGCTTTTCACCTAATCCGCATAAAAGGCCAACTACAGCTGAAGCGTTAAAAGATGACTGGATGACAACTAATGAAGCCAAAGATGTAGATCTTTTAGGTACTGTCTTGGAAAACTTCAATGCATGGCAGGCTCTCAGAAGTGCTGTAAACACTATACAAACTATTAATCTAATTAAATTGCATAACAGCTGAGGTTTATTTTAGTGATTTACGTAGCTCACTTTGCAAATTAAACTGTATTTATTAGCTTTAGCTTATTATACAAACAAACAAACAAAAACTATGTTTCTATGAGACACACAGTTACTTTACCTGTCGATGTAATAAAGTATTTGATCTTCGTACAGTCAATTATACAGTGCGTTATGGGTTTTATTAGAGTTGATTCGTGTCTTTAAATTTGTTAAAAATAAGGTTAGAGGTCGTTTTAGCTATGTCGACAAAAAGTCTATATTCTTTTGCTCTTGATTCAATAAATCCAAGCTTTTCAAATAGCGCAGCTCCTCTTTTGGATTCAAAATTGCATTCAACATAGTCATTACTGAGGCATATTAGTTTCAAATGACGTTTTTTGTTTTTCCTTACTTGCTATATAAGTAAAATAC
Organism: Sporodiniella umbellata; assembly: GCA_025677835.1. Taxonomy (NCBI): domain Eukaryota; kingdom Fungi; phylum Mucoromycota; class Mucoromycetes; order Mucorales; family Rhizopodaceae; genus Sporodiniella; species Sporodiniella umbellata. The sequence continues at coordinate 24,143 of JAIXMR010000057.1, forward strand.
AAAGTTTAACAACTCTGATGCTACTTCAGGACTATCATCACCAAAAACACATCCAACTATCTTTACAGAATTCCTTAAGCATTCAACAGTCATAGAGATATTATCAAGCATAGCGTGTGTTTCCCCCAGTTGGTCATAATATTCACCTATAGGCAGAGACTCATGTATGTAAATACGATCAAGGATAATTTTAGCTTTTTGAAAAAGCCTTAAATCATTGTTCTGTTTTGCAAGTTTCAGCAATCTTTTGGTTTCTCCTAAGTCCTAAACTCATAGATATTCAAATAAATAATAATGTATATATGCGTAGTAAATACACATTGTTCATCAATATCAGCACTCACTGTCATGATAGACTTCCAATTTATGATTTTCCAACATCTTCTACATTGTGTTTCCGAGCGAGAAAAGGTTGACAAACAATCTTGACATTTATATATACTAGTTACTGGCTCGTAGCTATATTTAACCTCTCTATCAGACAAATGCTTTTATATTCTGTATCTACAGTTTACTCTAGTTGGCATGTTTCACAGTTGCAGTTGAAGAAATATTTTTCTTTCAACTCTTTTTTTCGTTCCTTTTTTTCAGCTCTGGAAAATAATGGCCCGTAGCTAATAGTCAACTCTGAGCCCACAGACTTAGGACCTTTAGTAAGATGAATATTTAGCATTGTCCCAATCCTACAGCAGCCAAACTCGGCTAAGGCATTGGGGTTGCATGAGTGATTGAATTTGCTTGCTGATAGATAGATGGCCCTCCCCAACACGGCGTGTTTTACATGCTCAATATCTCCATCTTTATAACTGATATAGCCTTTAACGGCAAAGGCATTGCAACGAATTTGCGCACTAATTATAACCATAGACTCAACTACACCATCAGATAAAAAAAAAGCTTTTTTTAGTTTGCTTCTGTTAATTTTTTCCCTAAAAGCTTCGATGTCTTCAGGCTTATGCGAGTTTATATTGGAAACAAGCCCGGGTATAATATCTAAGTAATTTTTATGTTGGTTGCAGTTCTTTTCTACAACAATGTTCTTACATTCTCCAGCAGATCTGCTAGCTATGTACCCGTGAAAAGCAAACAAAACATCCTTGTCAGTATCCAAAAGTTTACTAAAATTACATAGCCATTTATGCTCAATCATCCAGTGCTGTCTCTGACATTTTCCTGAGCAATACACAAAGTCCCATTTACATTGTCTATTTTGACACACCTTCTTTGCTCCTTTCAGATCATTAAAACAAAAGGCACAATTAGTGGATTTGTAATCGTCGCTTATCTGCATAATGAAGGGGAGCTCCTGAAGAAGTTTGTCGCCAAATACTAACTTTTTGTCGGCAACAATCTGCTCTCCAACAATCTCATCATTCGTCTTTTGCACTCTAATTCCATTTTTCTCAGCTTCTGTATTGTTTGGCTTCCAGCTGCAAAAGCTTAAATGTGCTGGAGTCAATCGTTTGTACTCCGATTCAAGATTCATGTCAATGACAAAAAATACCTTTTTTTGTTTTGTGCACTTTAAATACAACTTGGTTTGAATTTGACAATGTGCCCGTCACACCCTAAATGGGATCGAATTTAATGACAATTACATGGTATATGGTTTTTAAAGTCTTTGCTAAGTCTGATTTACTAACAAATAGTAAACTATACTAAAACAGCCACAATTTCTTTTTCTACTAATACATGGATTAAGAAGGCGATATGCTTTTAATACTTTAATTTTTTTTCTTTTGGTATTGTAACTGGATTGAGTACTTTGTGCATCTTCCTCACTACCGACATAAGCATTTTTTTAAGGAAGAGTGATTAGAATCAAGTTTCAGTAAACTTGTTTTTAAAAACTAGGTCATAAAGGGTTACACTCACGATTTCTGAGAGACATAGTCAATTGCTTTCGCTAAAAGGCCAGCCAAACGCACTGGACTATCTGAAGCAGATTAGTCCATAACAGTAAAGGCTTGGTTTGAATCATAGGTGGTGGTGATTGTCTCTTGAGTCGCCAAGGTACTATGGAGGCTGCTCAATATAATGTTTATTTTTGGGTTTGTATACAGCATTTAAAATATCCACATACTCCGTCTAAGTCTTTAATAAATTATGACATTTGTGCTAATTTTGCAAACAATGATTAACAGATAATACTGCAACTTTTATTATAATCGCGCTTTAAGGTTCAATATATTTGATGAATGCATTTATATTTACTACCAAAACCAGTGGTGAGACCTATATATTTTAACAGTAACTAGTGTTGCGAAGAACTTTTAGCGTTGGTTGCCGAGTTTGCTCCATATAGTGCTGTGTAATAGCCAGCATAGTACCAAGACATAACAAGATTCGAGAAGTTGTCTAACATTATTGTTGTAAGTGCTGAACTCTTTTTTCTAAAAAACAAAAAAAAAAACAAAACAAAAGAGATAGATACCTTGATCTGAAGGATCAGTTTTAGGCTGGTGTTTATAACTGGTGTATGTGGGTGACGCTCTTTCTGGTTCTAGATTTGTATTTGCTTTTTCTACTTTTTTCTAAGAAAAGTTTCAATGTACTATCAACAAAACCCACAATGACTTAGTATAAGCTTTTACTTTATATACAACTTTGGTTTTCTTTGTCTCTTTTTTTCTTTTTGTTCTAGGAAATTCCGCTATTACTGATGAGAAACGGTTTGCTTCCTAATTACAGTTTCACCTACAATTCTGGGGATTTTCTCTTTTATTATTTGAGAGCTGATTCTGTTTGGTGATCGTTTTAGTCTTGCATTAATACCCTACTTATTTTATTGGGCTTTTCTTTACTCTATATAGCTCGACAGTTTTATCCCAGTGATCAATAAGCTCAGAATCATCCCAAAAATCGCTTTTCTATTGCACATCATTGTAAGACAAACAAATAAAGGTCTCATTCAAAATGATCCTTACTCTGTTTTGACCTGAAGTAAATATGATAGTTCCTGGAATAATGCTATTGTCCCCATTCTGTGACGGAAAACTCATTCTGATGCTTGTTTTTTGACAAAAAAAAAAAAAGAAAAAAGAAATGAAAAGGTCCATACTTGTACATGTCGTGTAACTTTTACTTTGGAAAGTCTACCTTCTAGGCTAGGGCTACAATGCTTTTTCCATAACGTTTAAAAAGAAACTTTATCCTGTGCAAATACAGAATAAGGCCATATTTTCTTTATAATCAGACTTTGATAATTACTGTTTAATGATTAAGAGAGAAGACAATAGCAAGAAAAAAACATATGAGGCACGATCGCTCTTTACATCCGTCTGTTTCGAATATATTCCACTATAGTCTAAAGTTTTGGAAGCTAAAGCGACACAACTCTTGTACCAATCGTATCAATCATGCATAATTTATTATTTGACTCACAGCAATGCTTTGAATATTGTTTTTCATTTGAAAGACATATCAAGCTGTTTTTATAGTCGAAGTATTATAGGTGTTTTTTATAAGGTTTTCAGGTTTGCTTTCCAAAAACACATTTTGTACTACATTTTTCTGACAATGAAAACAGTCTTTGTTTCTAGAAAACGTTGTTTTTATATAAAATTGTTGGAGTCCAGTCAAGCATTTCTCTCATTGTAGCATGAATGAACAGATCAGGCACCAAAATGATGGCCAGAAGTGGAACATGAATCACAGATCTACACCAAATCGAAGAGAGAACAACTCATTAAGAGATCACAAAGAAGCCGGAGACTCGAAAGGATTTAGAGACTATAAATACTTAGAGCTAAAGAATCTCAACCCAAAAACGCATAGCTCTACACTATTTGATTACTTCCAGAAGTTTTGCCAAGTAGAGAAGACAAAATTGAACTCTGATGATAGTGCCGATTCTCCCAATGGAACAGCTACGATTACTTTTCGTCAGATCCCAAAAGGCAGTCTCCGCGACGACTTAGCACAACGGCACAGAATCGATGGTTTCTGGGTACAGGCGCAATTCTCTATAGAGGATGCAAGCTATGCTCAGCAAAGATACTCTGATCACTCCACTTTGAATGCCCAAAGACTATCACTAGGAAATTTTATCAATACAAAACATTTTGTGGAGCATTGGTCAACAGAAACTGGTGTCAAATACAAGGTCGTTTACTCAAGACGCTCTGTTGACATACATTTCGTACACTTTAATATAGAGTACCGTGTGAACTACAACTTCAAAGAGGTAGAGGGAAGCATGGTTGTCGAAAAAGAGAACAACAATACGACGTTTACCATTCCACTACGGTATGTATATACATGTACATATATCAAATTTTTTTCAATTTATCTTTTTCTCTATCACTTAGGTACCCAACACGATATTGGAGACGAAGAGATGGAGTTTTCTATGAAACTAAAATGGAAAAATCAGCAAGTGGATGGGAAAGGGTTACAACCATCCCACTATTAGAAACAAGCAAGTCCGAGAAAAAACTAAAAAGACCACTATTGCCGCTTCCTGAAGAAGAATCCGTCAAAATTGGAGTTTGGACTGTTCTCCGATTAACTTTTTCACCTGAATCCAGAGGTATAGCATTGTTCAACAAGGAGATGCAAAGAGCAACTGAGTACAACCTTGTGCCTCGTGACCTTAATAAAATGAAGCCTTGTATTAAAGTTACACCTGCTAGTGAACTGCCTGCGCCCTTAAATTATTTTGATAGACTTGGATACGACTTTGATTTCAATACTTTCTATTCACTAGAGTCTGCTATTTCTTATGGATACATTAACGAAAATAATATCGACAAAGAATTCTACTCAACTATCAAACAACTAGACTCTTCGGTTGTCTGTGGCATATTGGACTTGATCAGTCTGAACAAAAAACGTGTATGGGAGCCGATGACGACTTTTAGAAACACATGGAGTAAGATGGAGCTAAAGGTGTGTCAGTCGCGAAAAATACCTAATCACTGTGCAATGTTGCGTAAAGTGATTGTCACTCCCAGCAAAATTTATCTTCAACCTCCCAACCTGGAAACAACAAACCGTGTAGTGAGACATTATAAAGACCACACCGATCGCTTTATCCGTGTACAGTTTACAGATGACGGTTTTGGTCGTGTTGGTGCAGCGCGCGCCAAAACCACTAATGAAAATATCTACAATCGCATTTTTGCTGTATTAAAACGTGGCATAAAAATCAGTGATAGAACATACGAGTTCTTGGCGTTCTCTAGTTCCCAATTACGCGAACACGGCTGCTGGTTTTTTGCCTCAACTCCAGATCTTACACCCGACATGATCCGGAGCTGGATGGGCGTGTTCTCACACGAGAAAGTTGTTGCTAAACACGCTGTTCGTATGGGCCAATGCTTTTCCTCAACAAGGCCTGTTTGCCATCTGGAAGAAGATGAAGTGGATTTTATAAAAGATGTGGTCCATAACAAGTTTACATTTTCGGATGGTGTTGGTCGAATAGCACCCTCATTAGCTAATGAAGTGGCTTTGCAAATGGAAATCAGAACAATTCCGAGTGCTTTTCAGTTTCGTCTTGGTGGAGCCAAAGGCGTTTTAACAGTTGATAACAACCTATCTGAAGGAAAAATAAAAATTCAGCTTCGACCCAGTCAAAAAAAGTTCGAATCCAAGCATCTAACTTTAGAAGTTATAAGGACATCCACCTACATCCATGGATATTTGAATCGTCAAGCAATTACTTTGCTCTCTTCTCTAGGAGTAAAAGACGACGTTTTTTTGGAGCTTATGAGAAACATGCTTCGCGATATTGACAAAGTTTTGTCTCAGCCAGAAGAAGCCGTCCGCGTTTTGTTGAGCAATACAGACGAAGCAGGAACAGCCCCTACAATGGCAACCATTATCCAAGCTGGTTTCTTGGAAAGGGGCGATCCGTATATAAAAAATCTGTTGAACCTTTTCCGTGTAAACATTTTGAAAGACTTGAAAAAAAAGGCAAAGATCCTGGTACCTCACGGTGCATTTTTGCTAGGTGTGATGGATGAAACAGGAGCGCTAGAGGAAGGCGAAGTCTTTGTGCAAGTATGGGATACCTCAAAGAATGGAACTATAAACCAAGTGATTACAGGAGATTGCGTTGTATTTCGTAACCCTTGCTTTCACCCAGGCGATATTCGTGTTGTGAAAGCAGTTAATCGTTCTGAACTACAACATTTGTCAAATGTCATTGTTTTCTCTTCTAAAGGATTTAGAGATATACCAAGTATGTGCTCAGGTGGAGATTTAGATGGAGACGATTATACGTATGAAAAAAGAAAAAAATAACCTTTCATATTCCTATTTGTTCAAAACGGTTCTCTTATCTTTAGTATATTTTGGGACCATAAGCTTATGCCCATAAAAAGAAACTACACTGCAATGGATTATACCGCACCAAGCCCTAGGCTTGTGGAAGATGTAACAATTAGTGACATAAAGAAGTTTTTTGTCAATTATATAAATAACGACAACCTCGGTCAAATTGCAAATGCACATCTTGCTACAGCTGATGCAAGCGACAAAGGCGCTTTAGACGGAAAGTGTATCAAGCTAGCACATCTTCATTCAGAAGCAGTTGGTAAAACAAAAAAATAAGCTCTGATGCAAGAACAAGCTGTAACACTATCAAATAGATTTCCCAAAGTCGGGAAAACCAGCAGTTTTATCCGACGATTTAGTTGTAAAGAAGTTTCCTGATTTCATGCAAAAGAAGGATAAGGAATCTTACGCATCAACCAAGGTGCTCGGAAACATTTTTAGATCGATTGATAAGTCAGACTACAAAGATTATATGTCGAAACTCATAGACGAAGCCAAATATGATGTATGTATGTATGTAAGTGGCATGGAATACTATATAGGAGAGGCAAGACAACTTCGGGGAGATTTTAACCGTGATTTGCTGGGCCTTATGAACCAAAACGGGGTTCAAACAGAAGCAGAGATCACTTCAGGTTACATCATAAAATGGCTAAAAAAGGGAAAAAGCAAAACAAGGTTTGAGCAACATAATAGTACCATGAAAGCTGTCAAGGCTTTTAAAGCTCAATGGAGAAAGGAGTTCGAAAGGGAATTTATAGAAGATGTTGACAAAACCATTGACCCAAGCCATAAATCGGCTATTGACGCAAAGGCTGCCGCGTGGTATTATGTCACCTACCACCCGGAGGAAAGGCAGAGAAATATCTCTGACAAAAACGCCTTTCTAAGTTTTCCCTGGATCATTTTTGATTACGTATGCGAAATTGCCAAAAAAAATAAGCATAGAAACCATGACCCGTCTTATTTTCTGCCTATCGCTGAGGCTATTATTGCAGAGCAATATGAGAGGCGCATGTCGTCTAAGAGACAATTCGCTAATGAAAATGGCGATGAAGAACTGGAAAATCTTACTGAAATACTAGTAACAGAAGAAGAGTACGATTACGACTCAGATTACAGTGATAATGACAATACAATTTACGGTACTCATACTGGCATGTTTGGTTTCAATAATAGGGTTCTTCATGAACTTAGTCAAAACAATAACCAAGTACCAAACAACGCAATCCATAATACAGGCCAGAGACCAGTAAATTCTGGTAGTAATACACAGCCAGTAGTTAGATCCGATCCAACAATGGAAGACTTAGCGAGAGCTATCTTAGAATAAAAAAAGTTGTCGGATAGGATTTGCAAGCTAATGAACAATTTATTTACGGTCCGTTAATTTTCCGTTTATTGTTGATTTTACTGAACGCTGAATTTCTGCACTCATACTATATAAATGTCTAGATTATAACTGAGCCCTTCTTTTTTCTCCCTACATCAATACAAATATATAACTCAATGAATAGCTCAAACGAACGCATTTTTATACTTGGTGGCACGGGCAATGTAGGGGTTAAGACTACCAAAGATTTGCTTGCCAAAGGAATCCCTGTTACATTGTATGCTCGTCAGCCTGAGAAAGTGAACTCCATCTACTCCAATAATCCTCTTGTTAATACTGTTAAAGGCGACTATGATGACTTAGCTCCATTGAAGGCAGCATTAAAAGGTCACTCAAGACTCCTCCTACTTGTTGCAGACCTTGAAAAAATGGTCAACATAAAGAAAAGCGTGGCCAGCTATGCTTACGAAGCAGGAGTCAAACAAATTGTAGATATCTCAAGTGTATGGGTAAGTTTGCCATGGAGATCAACTCATATCAGCACTGTACACTACTATTCTGAGAAAGCCATTTATGATTTGCCTGACCGCGGTTCTTTTGTTACATTGCGCCCTGGTCGATTTATGTCCAATTTGATCCACTTCGATGGGCCTAGAGATGGTTTTGTTTTTGATACTGTAGACGAAAATGCAACTCAAGGTTGGATCTCACCTAATGATATTGGTGCTGTTGCTGCTGTCATTTTAAGCGAACCTATTGAAAAACATGCCGACTCCGTCTATGAGCTTAGCGGGGATGTCGCAACACCGATTCAGCGCGCCCAATATTTATCTCGCGCTCTTGGTCGTGAGTTGGTATACAAAAAGATCACCGCAAAGGAAAAATATGATGCAATCATGAGTTCTGGCCATATGAATCACGCTTTGGCATATACTCTTGCAGCAGGTCTATCTTCAGTCAACTCTCAGCACCATAACATAGCTGATGGCATCTCTATTCTTTTAGGAAGAGAGCCTGAGTCTCTAGAAAAATATATTAATGATAACAAGACTTCTTTTACTAACAGTGCATAACTTTTTTATAAAAAAATAAACAAGTTGCTTCATTTACTGAAAAAATTTGCGGGGTTTACGCTTCACATCAATATTGTCTATGAATACAGGTGGTTCTAGTGGCGAAGTTGGTTGCTGTTGTTGTGGTAGTTGCGGTGTATTTACATTGTTTTCCGCTGTGTTTTCTATTTGTTGAACAGCATCTTGTAAAGTCGTCTTTTTTTTTCTTGGTTCTTGGAGATATTCAGTTAAAACATTGTTTAGACTATCCAAGTCTTTAATATCGCGCTCTTTCATAATACACTCTAATTTAATGAGGTCAGGAAGACAACTTTCACAGTTTTTGTACGAATTCATATAATAAATATACTTTACATCTAACAGTTTTTCACTTTTTAGTTACAGTATAAAATCATATAATTTCTAAAAGAGGATACTTTGTATAACAGCATTAAAACTCTCGGAATTAAGGTAAATTACCTGTAAAAGTCATATGAAAGACTTGCCTCCTTCACTCCTTTTTAGTTTATTCAGCGTACGTAAGTTAATAGTCTATTGATCATGTCTGGCAGCTACTGGCTTTTGATGCTGGAATTGCGAATAGCCAGAATCTTTTAAAGGGATTCGATTGTAAAATTGATATAATAGTCGAAGCTAGTTCAAGTTCCATTACATATCAGTATGCTTCATTATATTGTTTTAGTTCTACCCCAATATTTTATATTTGTTACAATGAATTTACCTGTTCTTTTTATAAGTACCTTGGTTTATAACTGAACTCCAACTCACTTTTCCGAACTGACCGCTACGATTAGAAAACAGCTTCAAAGGTTCTTAATCCATTCCTGATTAAGAGTAGGGGTGAGTTCGTCAATAGCGCTGTTAAAAGAAGTTCTTAACAGCACGTTTAGCATCACACAAACCTTGGTGGATAGTATCATTTGCCATTGTCTAAATTTAGGATAAATATTGTAATTAGGAGGCTGACTCCGCTGTCTTTTTCTTCAAAGCATGAAAAGTTTCTAATGAGAAATAGTAGGATTTGGTTGAGAATGAAGACGGCCACAATAACTTTTGTTTTGGAAAACCAAAGACAAGTCTTGCCTTCTGGAAAAATCAAGAGCTACATTAAACGGCATTACTTTATAATCTCGCTTTTGATGTCTTTTGTACTTGCCTTTTATGCTTACCGCATCACACACAATTTTTGGGAGACGTCAGATCCTAAGGATGAAGGATCTATACTCTCACCATTTGCGCTTCATAAAGTTACTTATAAAGAATACATTACAAATCAACCAGCGCACGATGAATCTCTTCAGCCCAAATGTAAGCGCGATATTTTTTTTTTCCAAAGGCAAAATACTAATATGCTTTGTACATAGTGTATTACCCCAGAATTTGTCCTGCAGGGCATTTTTCTTGTGCCAAACCCATTCCTTCTTTTATATTTGCAGGTAGTGAGCTCTCAGGGGCTTTCTCTATTTTTCAAATCTTGAAAAAACATCCACAAGTGTCGAAGGATTCTGTAAACCACTCGAATCAAACTACTGTGTTTAGTAAAGCCGATTCCTTTGATGAGGAGAACGCCTTTGAAAGATATATGTCACAATTTCCATTTGTAAACGAAGAAAACCAAAAGCTTCTTGTAGGCGAGTACGCACCTCAATACTTATATTCTAGTTATTTTGCTGCAAAAAGAATCAAGGAGACTTTGCCACAAGTCAAGGCAAGCTACAGCAAGTCAACATGCAGGAAAACTCACATGTATCTGCTAGATTATTCTGTTTCTTAGAGAGCCTATAGCTCGAGCTTATTTGCAATATTTGAAAGAAAACTCAGGTAAGAAAACTATTGGTATACTGAATGTACAACTTATACTATACTAGATTCTAAGCTATCATTTGAAAGCCTTGTTGATTTGGAGCTTCCTACTCTCCGTCGATGTGGTTATACAAGCTACCAAACTGGATGGGAGGGTTTTGTACGATGCCATCAAGGAAGCGAAATAGCAGCTTCTTGGAAAACGCTTAACGATAGTTATGCATTTAACTCACTGGCAAAAAGTCTTTATTACCCAGCTTTACAGCCTTTTTTAAGCCATTTTTCTTCTTCTCAACTATTTGTGATGAAAACGGAAGATGTCGAAACAAATTCCACTCGAGCGCTTACTCAGTTAGCCTTGTTTTTAGGCATTGATCCTACACTCTTTCCAGAATCACCCGACCTAAAAAGCATCCGTCACCCTGGCCTATCCATTCAATTTAGATTACAGAAAGTATTTAGAGAAATCAATAAGCGATTGACGGAGCTTTTCGAAACTTCAATCGCGGATTTCAAAATATGGCCCTATGATGTTGACCAAGGATAAAATGATTTATTATACTTTAGAAGCAATATATTCTCTAATACGACTGGAGCTGATCTTCAAGACCTTCATGTCTTCCTCTCCGATACAATGATTGTCAGCTGAGATAACATCAATCACGCGAAGTGCTAAAGCCGGGATTCCATTTGTATTTCGTTCTTTGTTAACTTTGTATTATAGCTATTTAGTATAATCTTTTGCAAAAGTTTGTGTCTATTTACCTAGCTCTCCACCCTTTAAAGTTTCCAAAGAGACAACAAGAGCATCAATGCTTGGGTCTGTTGCAGTAGGGCCAAATGGGTCTGTGATAGGAACTACTTCATATACGATAGTTCTTTTTATAGAATGCAAATATGCCTTCACTTGTTTGATTCTTTCATCAGTAGAAGCAATCAGATTTCTATGCTCTTTGCTTGTCAACATGCAGTCATCTGTAATTCAACTGTAAGAATCATAGCCTGACTGCTTGTGCTTTACCTGTCACTCCTACTACCATACTATCCTCGGACAGTAACGCAGTCATGGTCAGTAATATTTTGTGTCCTGCATGGAGGTGGTCGAATGTTCCTCCAACTGCCACCCGCTTAAAATTAGTAGGGTATATCCCTGAGTCAATCTGCGGAAGGCGGATGTCAGGTTCATTGGACTCTAGCTTTTCTTTTTCTAAACTCTCTAAACCAGCGCAAACCCTCTCTTTGTTCCATTGATTTACTTGTGCACTGTCTTTCCTTCTTTTTTTAGTTATTCCAGTTACTATATCTTTTACCTTCTTCAGAGAAAAAAGCAAGTGTAATTGAAGGCTCGAGGTGTACTGAATATCCACATATGTCTTCGAAAACGATATTGCAATCAAACAATGGTTCATTAGCTTCTTGCGCTTCTAAGAGCTGTTGGGCGCTTATGTGACCTAGAAGCGTTTGTAGTTTATTCCAAATAGAATCTAAGCAATGTTTTTTCGATTTTATTTCTTCACATTGAATTCCAATGATGAGCTTTACTGAATGTCTTTCGATTGCTGTTTTAACAGCTTTTTTCACCAATCCCAAATTGGGTTGCGTTATCTCTTGTAAGCTAATGTGCAAATAAGCAACTGTCATAAGAAAAAGGGGAACGCGGTCTTGATATTGACTTTTAAAAGGCCTAATAGAAAATATATTACGAGGGGTGAGTAGGAGTGAGTAGTAATCGTCGAATGGGGATTGAAATATTAGTGCTACTTACTGGGTATAGACTTTTGCTTTATTTAGTGTATTTTCAGATTTGTTCTTTTCTTCAGTAGTCATATTTTGTAACTGTTGTTCTAGAGTATCTATCCTTTCTTTTTTCAAATTCTTAAATGTATATATAGTGTAAATATATTTACTACAGTCTATCACAGTATTGTTTATCATACTGCATATCTCTATGTTTTTTATGAATCTATACTTGTTGCTATCATATAATCTATAAGTGTTGTCGATAATTTCCATATTGTCTTTCTTCAAGAACCTTTCTTAAAATTATAGTACAAAATCATATAATTTTCATTTGTTCAGAAAATATCACCCAATATCACCCCTAGCTAGTTTGTTGTAGAAAGACTTGTTGCAACTTTATTACTGAAAAACTCCAGCCTACTAAAGTATTACAATTGTTTTTTCTGTCGACCAAAACATATCGCTAAATATCAACAGAATTTTTGGGTACTCAAAAAACACAATATAGTATGTTAAGCGGGTATTAATGCTGTCAGCAGCATAGTATTAATATTCTGGACAGTCAATTCATACCAAAGAAGACTAGGAATTTTGTTCTAAAGAAGAAAGTAAATTTCATTTAGTGTTCCTCAGAGTATGTACAAGAAGAATTAAGTATTTAGAGAAAAATAAACAATAACACATGTCTGAACATAGATCTCATTTGATTAAAAAGCAACCCAGGTTTGCCCAAACAATAAATGCTGTCTTCCACATCCAACATGTATCAAACCTTTACAGAAGGGGTTGAAGTATGCATGAGGTTTTTATTGGCTTTCTAACACACTAATCTCAAAGGAATGGAAGCACATTAGTCGCGTTCATGTGTAGGCTGCTGTGATACGATATCCCTCCGACGACGATAAAATAACAAGTAGGCCGCGTTTGTCTTTTTGAATAAAGTTTAGAGGGGTAAACTTTTTTTTTTTTAACGATTTTACCTTTATTTCACCATGTGGCACTTTGGTTACTGACAGATCATCAAAGCTATACCAAGTTCGGTCCTGTGTGTTTAGGGCGTAAGCAGTGTCTATTGGCAAATTAATGCTTTTCCCGTTACTGTCTCTAAAAAAAAAAGGTGTATACATTACAGTGGCCGCCTTCTAATCCACCATAATGGTTGTCTATAGCATATAAATCATAAATGGATGATTCATCTTTAGGTCCCCTGATGTACTCTGACATATCCAGTCCAGAGATAGGAAAGTCTATATACGTATTTAGTTTGCTTCCCCATACCTTTGATTGGCTGAATCTTTTAAAGTGGAAAACTATGATTTCAGGAAGTTTCCATATATCGAACTTTTTAGTTGCTTTTTGATACGATTTGCAATTGTGACAGTACCACAAATTTTTGCTGTTTAATCGCTCTTCTTTCATAAACTCCTGGATGCAGCAGTCCAAATCCAAATCCTTTTCATTAGGATGAGAAGTTGGTAGAGCCACGTATTTTTTCCATAGCTCTGTATTCACTACTTTTTCCGTGGGACTCTTTAAAACGTACCCAAATATATCAAACGCGCCACTCATGCGCCATTTAATAATTATTCCTTGACCTTTTTGAACTGAAGCAATATTTTCAGATAATAATAGTCTTATATCTTCAAGTGATCTGAGTGTTGGAAAACAATCCATAGTAGAGTTTTTACTGTCAAACAGCTGAAGCGAAAATGTTGTACTATCAAGGTTTTCAAAATTCTTGTTTGTAAATTTCTGAATAAGAAGTACAATGAGCTTTCTTATGTCCGTTGGTCCGTTCAAAGCAATCAAAAATGGGAATCCAAGCTTTTTTTGGTAGTCATTGTCTTGATCCACTAAAAAATGATATACAGGGAAGAGAACGCAAGAGTTGTTCGTTTTTACAAAAGAAGGGACTTCGTGGGCGTATAAGTTTTCCAAAAGAGGTATTTCTGAAATGTGTTCATTTTCTTTAAGTACTTTGTAAACCATTTGCTTTGCTGTTTGAACTATTACTATCTGTGCTCAAAAATGTTATGAGAAGCTTTCCATACAGCCTCGTACTTACGTGTTCAGGTATTTCCAACTTTCTGCAAATTTCCTGAATTAAATTACGAACTGTTTCATTTCTATTTATGTATAGAGTAAAACGTGTCTGCTTCATAGAGCTAGAAACAAAAACGATCTTTATCCTACAGTACGTTATAGGTAAAGGTATAGATAAGTGCAAAAAAGGATCAAATGTGAGCGAAACCTATAGCAAGGTTAGACATGTGCTTTGTATATATGTGTTTATATTCTTGCATTTTGTATTCAGAGAGTACCTTTTCGCATTGATTACAGATGACTTTGCTTTTTAGCTGGCCATGAAATAGATCCACTATAATTGAGTCATTTCTTGATTTATGGTATTTCCAAAAAAGTTGTGCAATTTCATTAGATTGCGTCTCATCTTCGTAGTCGCGAAATTCTATATATGGCTTTTTCGATATTCTATTCATATCCTCGTGCAAGCCATCTAGTAAGAACAAAAGAAACTCTTGAGAATCCTGCTGTTCATATCCCCTAAAGTGAGCATGGAATTTTTCGAATATTTTCTTCATAGTTTCAGGAGTATTAGTATCGTTTTGCGTAGTTAAACTATTTCAGTTTGATCTTTACTTTGAACATAAAAGGAGAGACCGTCGCTTTATTTGAACCTGAAAGAGACTGTACTAGCTCGCAGTAGGCGTTTACTAGTTCACCTCGAAACCCAAGGGGATTGGATACATTTATGTCCTCTTTATACATGCCCGATAAAAACCATTTAGTGAGAAGCTCAGTATTTATGAGACATTGGATTGCAGAATTCATATAACAAGTGTTTCCCAAGTTCTTTAAGCCACGAGGTTCATTTAAGATAGGCTGACTCTGAAAGTCACTCTTGATTACCAAGTAATGCGAGTGGTCTTGATTTTTAGGCAAATGTTCGTTTAAAAAAGAATATAGGGGAAGCACCGAAGGATCTATTTCTTTTTTAGAGATTGAATTTAGTAGATTCTCTGAGACAAAGCGGTTGCTTTCAATAGCCTGATCCAATAGCCATACGTGTGTAATCGGAGTGGTCATTTTTAATGCAGCAACAATTGCTTCATAAAGATCCTGTATGGTTGATTTATTATGTAAACAAAAGGCTCGATGTTGTTTTGCTTTTTCATGTAACTGATATATGTAGAAGCGGTATTGTATATCAACAAGAATATGCGATTTTCCCTTGATACCGTACCATTCTATTAGGCAACTCCAGGCTATTTCTGGCAAAGAAATAAAATCTTTTCCGTTCAGTAAGTCCTCCTTTGGATTCATTTTTTCATCGAGCAGCGAGGAGTTGTCAATAGAATGCAAAGTTCCACTTTTATTTTTGCAGTGTATTTGAAACGAACGGTACCAAGATGTACATAGCATAAAACGTTTGTTAGAATCTTTGTGTACTGTATCCATCAATTTTTGTATATAGTCAAACTGTTCTTCTTTGGGTAGGTTTTTTTTGCTTTTTGTCTTTTTGCTACAAGCATCTTCTTTACTTTTCATCGATTCAACCATCCTTTTTTTAGAATGGTCGTGTGTCATGGTTAACAAGTATTAGCGAAAAAAAAAAAAAAAAAAGCACTTCGGTCAACTCGCTTGCGTTTTAAAGCCCACAATACATATCGTTTATTACAGCTCTGTTATATATGAATTTCCAACCTTTTTATGTTTGCTAAAACAATTTGTTTTCTAATAGTAAATTCAATGCGTGCAGTAACTGAAATTTATTGGTAAACCGCCATCTGGTTAGAGGTTACGATTCACATTGTCAGGAGTTGGTGGCTGTGATGTTTTTTCTTTTCTTTTTTGGTCTATAAAGACGCCCATAACCTCGAATTAGTGTTTGATTACACTTGAGTCTATAAACTGCGCAGCACACAAATCAACATATGAGGTAACGTTGACCTTTAGCTATGTTGTGGCTTTTTTGTGTTTTTTTTATAAAGTTGCCTCAAGAACGCTATACCTCATTTCTTTAAAAGTTAAAGAGATGCCTGTGAACAAAAAAAAACAGCAAGTAAAATCAAAGTATTTTACGATAGATTCGTATTTCAAAGCAGCAGATTCGAAGATAATTACAAGAAGTACCACAGAGTTGTGTTTAATTTGTAGTGAAGAAATACAAACAGATTCTATTTCTATGGAAGTCCACACCAATCTGTGTTTGGACAATCAAGAAAAGCTTGAACAAAAAAAGTCGCCATCTACAAACATGAAAGAACAGTTGTCACTTGGAGACTTTGATACCAAAAAAAATTGTTCGTCACTATTCAATAGAGGTGATGAAAAATCACTCTCAACGTTCAAAAAAGACCCACCGCTTTCAGACGACGACAATGTCTTGGAAAAAAGTCTTTCTCTTGCAAACGACGTCAAAAAGGATTCAGTAACTGTGGATGACAATATCCAAAAAGACTTTCAGTCAGCCATCAATATCTTCAGAAATAACTCTCTTTCGCCTTCCTTTGACTCATTTTTTAATAAGAAAAAAGATGAGCCTCCACTAAGGCCCTGTATGGCTAAACAGAAGATCGAAAAAGGCAATGAGGTTTCTAAAAGAGTACTACCCATGGAACTTAAGGACCAATCTGTTACAAACAGTGTTAAAGAAGATTCACCAACCAACGTGGGCTGCTATTTAGATAGCAACAACTTTAGAGAAGACTCTAACCTGTTTTCGTTGTGCTTTGATGACAGCAAAAAAACGGCTTCGCATACTACAAAAGTAGAAGATTTACCCTCATTAAGCTACTCCACGGTCATTTCTGAGGGTAAGGAAAACACCGAGGTTTATAAAAGAACCTTACCTTCAGCGTTCATGTCTATGGGACCACCGAAAAAAGAGCCTCTGAAATCTAAAGACGCGAATATTTTAAAATCGCAAAACAAAGCACCTGAATTTTCTTTATGTTCTATTACTGACGGATCTTCGTCACACAAGAGGAAGGGAGACACAGACACTCCTTCACCAACATTATGGAAATCTTTATTTGCCATGAGAGTACCTAACGGGAGCAGCCTTACAAAAAACCCAAGCATAATAGATGCGAAACCGTCGCCAACCCCAAAAAAGAAAAAAACACCAAAGGTCTGCCCTTTTTACAAGTATGTCAAAGGTATTTCTTTCGTAGCAAGTTTTTATCTGCAGGAAAAATATAACACCATCAACAGATACTCGATTTGTCGTTGATGCATTTAGCTATGGAGAAATTGCCAGTTGCACTGGGTATTTTTTGAGCCATTACCATTCAGATCATTATATGGGTTTACGATCCAGTTGGTCTCACGGTCCCATCTATTGTTCTCAAGTGACCGCAAACTTAATTGGACAAGAATTGAGAGTAGATTCGAAATATATCCATGCCCTCCCTATGAACAAATTGTGTCGAATACCCCACTCCACAATCCAAGTGGCTCTCATTGATGCCAACCATTGTCCAGGATCTGTTTTGTTTTTGTTTGTTGTGAAGCGACCGGATAAGACAGTTGTACGACATTTACATACAGGAGATTTTAGAGCATCACCTCGCATGTGTATACATCCACTTATACGCCAGCCAGATAACCCCTCTATTCAGTCTCTTTATCTGGATACAACGTATTTGAGCCCTCAGTATGCATTTCCTGCCCAGGAAGAATGTATAAAAGCCGTGTGCGACATTGCACAAAAAGAAACGATGAACAGCGAATACATTACTATGGAGAGGGCGGTAAGAAGCAAGCGAAGTAAAGAACATATTAAATGATCAATCACCGATTTTTGACTAGATCAATACGAGCCCTCTAAGTAGCCTAGTTAAACCCAAAAAAAAGCTGTTCGTCGTCGGAACCTATACTGTTGGAAAGGAGAGGGTTTTTATTAGTAAGTGTACACAATAAAAAACATATATTTCTAATTTTCGAGAAGACATTGCAAAAAAGCTGAATGTCAAAATATATGCGCCGCAAAAGAAGCTGAGCATTTTAAAATGCTTAGAAGACGATGAGCTAAAATCAATGTTAACAGAAGACCCAAGGGAAGCCCAGGTTCATGTTATTTCTTTAAGGGATATTAGAGCAGATGTAATGCAACACAGCCCAATTACTATACTAATGTGTTTCACTAGAAAATGGCTGCCTATCTTTGTGACTTCAAGGATTGTTTTGACTCGCTCATTGCATTCAAGCCCACTGGCTGGACATATCAATCCAGTAAAGCGGAGCAAGCCAACATGACCTTCTCTTCTTTATCAGATATTGTTACTCCACCTTCCGATCGAAGCTTGACTTTAACGCCGTACTATGCCTCAAAAAATATAAAACTGTTTGGTGTGCCATATTCCGAACACTCGAGCTTCAGAGAGCTTGCATCATTTATAGCTAGTCTTACTATTGGATGCGTTGTGCCAACTGTGAATACCAAGCAAGCAGATGAACAACTTCGTATTATAAACCAATGGCAAATGGACAAAACATCTAAAAGAACAGAAGTTGTCCCTTATTCTGACGAAAACTACTGGTAGACTTTTCTTTCACATTCTGTCTGTACGTGTCTGTATTTTCATATATTTTTGTGATTCTTCACAGCGCTATCTAAAAGAGGGGAGAAAAAAAAAGGGAGGCATTGGGTTATGTCATAAATTTTGCCCGCCCCTTTTCTCACAAAAAAATAAAAAATAAAATAAAATTAAATCTCCCGCCCCTTTTTCTTTTCTTTCACTTTAAAATGTATTCACCTACACAACAAGACTTCAACCTCGAAAACGAAAACTTCTCTTCCAGTGGTATGACGGGTACCCCTCACACAACAGTGGGCGCTGTGCCTGTGGCTCGAAACAGTCGATTGTTCAATCCTTCTTATCAACTTCATCAAAGGCAAAATTCTTTTGGTACTGCAGGCTCTATTGCTATGAGCCCTCCTAATCGTACAGGTATTCCCTACGATAATAGCAACTCTCAGAACTGGTTTGGAACAAGCTTAGATTCGAACGCTTCTTCTTTTGGCCAATCCCCTATTTTTACTGGTATCGTTTCCCCCTCTGCTTCTACAGGCCATCTTGATAGCTATACCGCCAACAATGACGATGATGAAATAAGTCAAAAAAAGTAAGTTTTATTCAATATAGACAGCGCCTCATACTTTAAAGCATCCAAGAGATTTTTGAGAAGCGACGCCGAAGAAGAGAAAGCCATAATGCAGTAGAAAGAAGGAGAAGAGATAATATAAACGAGCGTATACAAGGTAAATAAACAAAAAGATAAAAAAATAAAAATAAAAAAGTAAATAAAAAACATTTAAATTTAATGTTTAAACACAGAACTGTGTACCTTGTTACCTGAAAGATTGATAGATTCAGCACCAACAACGTCTAGCATGATGTCTGTCAATTCTGGCTCTAATGCGGGAGGAAAAGCAGTAAATAAAGGGACGATCTTAAAGCTATCTGTTGATCACATCAAAGAACTACGTGAAGAGGTTGCACAGTACCAGCGAAGAATTAAGGAATTAGAGCAGATGGTTGAAGCAGCAAAAAGAGGTGAAATAATAAAAGATGAGCACTCAGAGTACATTTACCACCCAACAAATGAGAAATGCCATCAACGTGTGGGCTCAATACCTTTCAATCAGCAGTTCAACAATTTACAAATAGGACCTAATCATCATTAAACCCCCCCTCCTACTAACACAAATATATATATATATATTTATAATTAAAAGACACCTTTTTAAATAAACCTGTTTCATTTAATGCACTCTCATGCAAAAAAAAAAACATAAAAGGAACATCTATAGAATGCTGCGCAAACAACCCCTTTGTTGCACAGCAAGAATATAACATACTATTCCTTTGTGGACAGTCTAGTTACACTTGAACAATTAGAAAGTTCATGTTAAAGGTGTTTTGCTGTGAAAGAAAGCCGGCAAATTAAAATTGAAAGTCAAATCCGCATAAATTGTAAAGACAATAAAACCGATGTTCGTAAAAATAAGGTTGCTCGAAAAACAACACAGGATATGGCTCTAGGAAATAAAAAGAAGAAATATACAACTCTGAATTGCGGATTGAAAAGAAAAGAAGTTAGTTCTAACTTGAATGGGACATAAATCTTCGAAAGAGTATATAAGATTGATTTTGGTCGTACTTTTTTGTTTATAATATGCTCCAATAGTAAAACAGCACACTTTGCCACATTTTTGAGTTTTGCTAATACAAAAGCCATAGCAACAGCCAAATAGCAAACTTTGGAATCGATTGGTTTTAAAAATAAAGTCTTTAGGCTTTTTTTTTCAAATGCTTATGCAAGTAAACTTACCTGTCAAAGAAAAAGAGGCAAACAGCCAGCTGGATTTTTTTTAGCTGACAAACATCACCTGCTAAGTAAATGCATTCCCCCCATTTTCTAGACTTTTGTATTTGAGACTAGGTAATGGTATGGATGTACATCGCATAACTAGATAAACGCTTTGAAATGTGCTTATCCTTTATTCTTTGCTCGGTCGTTTTTAATGTATCCTAAATATTGATGAGCGTCACTACATTTTTCTCTGTGTAGTCAAGCAAGAAAACTCACTAGTTTACTAATTCAGCTTTTACATCTTTTAAAAAGCTATCTCAAGGCTTCATTTCAAATGCAGAGCATATTTATAAACGAGTGAGTTATCGTAAGCACTACCTTGGATTCGTTTCATATAGAAAGTTGCACACACTGTGTTTGAATTTTGGTCCGGCTTCACATCAAGTAGTCCGGTCGGTTTCCTACACATTGAATGATTTTTTTCAGTCTCAGGTTGAGAGGCTGGGGGTCCTAACACCAGTATGCCTTACTTATTTTTTGACTATGGGTCAGTATTCTTTTCTTTAAAAAAAATTCACAGAAACTCCAAGCACATGGCGCATTTGCAATGTCGACAGCTGCATTCAAGTGCCAGACTAAGCATTGGGCATCGCCTTTTACATCAGTCTAAATCGCCTTCATTAATTTACAGCTGTCAAATGAGATCAGCCGCTCATCTATCTACAGGAACCAAAAAAGGTAATCAAGAGAAAGAGGAAGCTTAATTAAATGCTAATTAAAAGATTCTATAGATCCTCTTAAAGACTACTTAGATAAAATAGATCAGAACCTTATTCGAGAACAAAAAATAGCCTCCAAGCAAAGAATTCCTCTAAATGTCACTTCTAAAATCAGCAATCAAGTGGAATCGTCTGTCCTCTTGTCTCTTCATTCTAACCTCACCTCCGACCAGCATCAAGAAGCCTGGAAAACATTTGACAAAGCAACCTTGCCTCTTGGGAAACAGCCTATTCCTCCAGCTACAGCCAAGCTATTATTAAAATCGCTTCAAAAAGATGTCATTACCCATCAACCTAAACTTTTGCTCAAACTTAGAAAACTAGAGCATCTATATTCAATGCGACTGGAAAAATTGGTTGGAATTACTCAAAAGAGCTATCTCTGGGAAACGCCTGAATTCTGTACCATAATTGAGTTATATGGTAGATTAAGTCAAGTCAACCGAGCTGAATCCATACTTCGACATATATTTCGGTATTGCCAGGACGCGCCGTCTATCGAAGTTTACAATGAGCTAATAGCAGTTTATGTTCGACGTTTCCGAGGAGAAAACGATCTTACTAAAAAACGATATATTTCAAAAATGGATACAATTCTACAAGAAATTTCACGAAAAGGTTTGGAGCCCAACACAACAACTTACAACTTGCTATTAGCCGCCAAAGTTAAATTCCAAGATTTGAAAGGAGCAGAGAAAGTTTATTCGAAAATGACAACACCGCCCAACAGAATGACCTATAATATTTTATTGAATGGCTTTTCCAGAGGGGGAAAAACCCCGGAAGACAAGATAATTATCGATGAGTGGATGGCGAGAATGATAGCTTCCGGAATTTCTCCAGACTTAAGAACATTTAAGAATCTTATAGACGGCCTAGTAGAACAAACAAAATATCACGCTCAAATGGGCGAGAAGGAAGAGATGGATACCGCTGTTCAATCAGCTTCAGATATTTATGCAATTGCAGCTCAATTCGGGCACGACATTGACTTAGAGACAACAAACAACCTACTTCGATGTTACACTGCTGCTAACAACTCAGAAAAAGTAGAAAAAATAGTGGGAATGCTGGCACTTCCAGAAAAAAAAGGGGGTTGTGGAAACTGTGGATGTAGTAACAAAGATAATCAGGATAAAAAACAAGAGCCTTTGTCAAAGCAAATTACTCCAGATCTGTATACCTTCAACATCTTGATTAAACACCACTTATCAAATGGAAACGTTAACAAAGCGTTCCAAACCTATGACACTATGGTGACTATGGATCATGAGCCGGACGTAGTGACTTACAGTAATTTTATATCGTACTATACTAAGCAAGGCAAAATTGAAGAGGGCTTGAAATACCTTGATGTAATGCAGAAAAAAGGCATACCTACCAACATTTATATATACAACATACTATTGTCATCTTCGGTCAAATATCCCGAATACTCACATTTAATATCTCCACATTTAAACTCGATTATTACCTCAGGAACTGTCATGGATAGTATTTCGAGAAACATTCTTATTTTAAAGAGCTCAAAAAAAGACAATTTAGATACCAGCTTTGAAAACCTTTTGGATTCACTAGACCAAAACCTTTTCTCAGTCAACGACAATGAATTTGGCACCAATATAAGCACTCGAACACACAACACGTTGTTGCAAGCTGCAGGTCAATTTTATAAATCTAGACGTGAGAGATTTGCTCAAGAATTAGGCTCAGTTATGTCGACTTTAAATACCTCGAACGTTCGGCCTGACATGTTGACATTCGCTCTCAGTATTCGTAACGCTTGCTATCAAGGAGATATGGAAAGAGCAGAAGCTATTTACAAATCCATGGTGAAAGCTGGCATCAAACCTAATACGTATGTTTTTTCACACCTGATTTATGGTTACAGTCTTACTGGAAAGTTGGATAAGGCTCTAGACACTTTGGAGAAGATGCCATCTTATAACGTTTTACCTAATGCTATCAATTATGCGCCTCTTATAAAGGCTTGTGTAGATTCTGCTGAGTATCAAAAGGCACACAGTCTATTTGAAAAGATGTTAAGCAGAAATATCAAGGCAGATATTTCTATTTACACTATTATAGCAGAGGCCTTTTTACAACAGGAGAGCTGCAAAAAAGCTATCGATTTATTGGAGAGTGTGGAAAAATCTGGCATACGTATGGACCTTAAATCGCTAACGCTATTAGTGGACGCATATGGTCTTGACGCTGAATCCAAAATGGAAATCGACGAAAAGTCTTTTGAGCAAGTAGATAGCCTGAAAAACTGCTTAAATATACATACTATCAAAATCAACAATATTTACAGTACACTGAGACAGAAAAAATGGCTTGATCCTCAAGCAGTCTTTGTTTTACTAGAAGCGCATATTCGTATGAAAAATCTGGGTGCAGCTTGGGCGCTGTGGAATGAATGTATACCACTGGGCATTCTTCATTCTGCTCATTACAACCTACTTATTACAGGATTCTCCAAAGACAAGACATGGTACCCAATTGCTAGGATGACCTATGATAATATGGTACGCGAAAACGGGCTACGGGCGAACGCCTTTACATTCGACACTATGATTTGGTCAGCTTACGTTATGGATGATAGTCAAACCATCAAAGAACTATGGTGCTCACCGGACCGAAGAGACATAAAAACGAATATGCCATATGCATTAATGGTGCGTACGTATTACGCAGTTATAAGTACCATGTTAAAAAGCAACATGTTGAGCATTGCAAAAAGCGCTCTTAAAGAATACCAAACAATACCTAGCTCCCCAGATTCGTCAACCATTTGGAACAAAAAAATTGGGCGCATTAGCTCAACATTACGCTACAACTAATAAAGAAGCGCTAAAGGGTGTTTGACTTGGTTTTTTTAGTGGTGTGCCCGGCTTCAAATCTTTGTATATTTAGATTTATCAGTAGTTACCGTAGCCGTTTTTTCTAATATAAATAGTACTGAGAGGACTGCTGTTAAGCAATAAACATAGCATCTTTACGAAACAAAGTACCCTTAACAAACCTTTGAAGCTACAACCTGGCGTTATATTTCTTGCTTTTGAAATAAATGTCATATTGTATTAGACAAACTACTTATCGTCTTGAGAACAAAAAAAAACGAAGGTAGTAGGGTTTTGAGTAATCTGCGAATAATGACTTTTTTTTTCAATGGTCTGTATGGTATATTCTTGTTTAATAACCTCTTTGTTTTTCATTTTGTTAACCGAATTTAATCAAGGTGGTAGGTCTTGATGGTGCTTATTTTATACTTTATGTATATAGATATAAAAGCTATTCGGTAACTTTTTAAAATATCTCCCAAAGTATAGAAAGAAAAAAGAGTATAGTGTCCGCATGGCTGGCTCAAAATCAAGAGCGTAAAAAGTGAAACAAAACAAAAAATCTTGGAGCGCTTCAGAAAGACTATTGTTTATTGTGGTCCTAAGTGAACTCCTTCTGATGAAAAATCCTGTTTCCAGACAACTTCTTCAGCATAACCGTCATTGCCTGCAGAACAGTTTGCTTTACAACTGTAAATGTAAAGTGAGCCCCAGTCCAAAGAATCGCTGGCAATGTGGTTCACACCAATGTAATTAAGCAAAGTAGATAGAATTTGAAATTCAAAAGTACGAGGGCCATGACAATGTTCACAGTTGGGTATAGATTCAGGTTTGTAGTTAGCCTGTACCCACAAAGGTTCACGCTCAGGCATATCATACTCAACACGGTCATATCGAATTACTTGGCTAGGGTACAATTGAATTCTCAATTGAAACTGGAGAAATGTATCATCCACTTGAACCTTGGTGTCTTCTTCTGCCTCATCACCAGCAGGTACTAAAGCTCTTGATTCAGGCTGTGTAACCTCAGGATTATTTTCTTTTGAAAACGCTTCCTGCTGCTTTTCTTCTTCTCCATCCTCACCTTTACCTTCGGGTTCACTTACAATTTCTTTTTCTTCAAACATACGAGAAGAACGAAGTTTTTCAATTGTGACTTGATCTTCAGCACTCAAAGGCTTATTGCAAAACTCTTTATGTCTACACATATTCCAATCGGCCATTTGGTGCTCTCTAGAACAATAAGAAGCGGTTCCACATTTACTGCATAATTTGGAACCAGCTATTCCGCATATAGTGCATAGCGAAGGAGGGCTGAATGATTTGGGCAAGAGTTGATCTGCTTTTTGACCTGTGGACTCTTCGCTTTCGGAGTCCTCAGGAGGTGGGTAGTAAGGATTGTCGCAGGGTAGTTGGCTTCTAAATGCTCTGAAACTTATTTATGAAAGGGTTAATATACCGATACTGCACATTGTTTTAAAGTTATTTTAACCTTTTTGTCCAATCTTGTTTAACGCAACCTCCTTTTTTGCAGCAAAATACAAAAGTGGTTCTATGGAATGCTCCTGGAGGAAAATCTTCAGGTGTATATAGCTATTGATCCGAATGAGCATTTCTTTCTTTAAAAAAAAGCCTTCTACTCTAACCTGCACAAGCAAAGCCATTGGCTGTTCACAGTTACCACAAGTTACGTATTCGACAGGCAAAACATGTTCCGGATTCAACCAGATCTATATAACGCAATTAATGTATAGTCCAAAGTGTAAGAAAAGGCGCATTACAGGACGTCCGCCCGATTTGCTTGGAAAAGATTCTGCTGTCAACGGCGCTTCAATATCTTCTGCATACCCAAGCTGGGGAGCGTATAGATCGTCTAATTCCTTTGGTCCAGATCCCGAAGCATTACTGTTGTCGATGTCAATGGGCATTTTTAGCAAACAATAAAAAAGTGTAATTTTTTATAGGTTGTGGCTTTTAAAGATAAATCTGGAGTTAAATGTTTTTTGGGCCTACCAACCCTTCATTTTTCTTTAATGTTAATCATTGATCAAATCAGCCGGTTAAAAAAAAAAGCTTGCAATTGTAACACGATTCAAATTGACAAACAAAAAGAACTTTTTTACGCTTTTGAATGCTGCAGCTGTTTCAGAGCAAAAAAGTTTATTGATTGTGGGTCTGTATACAATTATCGCCTTGCCCTTTTGCTATAGGGAGATAAAGATCTGTCTGGTGACTTTGGGCTATCTCTTCTCCTTCTGTATGTACTCTCATACTGGTTCCTTTCTTTTCTTTCGAAAGGTGAGCGTGAGCGTCTTTCTCTACTCCTTTCGTGTCGATGTCTGTTGCTGCTTTTACTTTCTCGATAGCGTCTTTCTTCCTGTCGATTATTTTTAAAACGAGAATTTCGCTCTTTTTCTATTGGGCTAAGACTTCTGCGTTTATCGCTGTAGCGATTACTACTACTTGATTTATTGTAATCGTCATCGTCGCTATGACGGCTTCTTTTCTTTTCGCTTTTGTGTTTATGGTGCTTTTTAGATTTTTTCTTTTTGTGGTGCTTATCTTTGGTGGTATGGCTTACTGCTGAACCCTCAGAATGTCTTCTACCAGTATAGTGCTGTTCTATTAAGCTTCTGTCTCCAGCATTCATTACTTCGACATTGCTGGAAGAGGGAGGCAAACCAAATCGACTTGACCTATATGTGATATATATTTAGATTTCAATAGCAAATGACAAATTACATATTCCAAACCTTCCATAACCAAGTCCCTTTTCAGAAGAATCAATTGCTTTCAGTTGCTCATTTTCTGATTCGTCATCGTCTTTATTTAAAGCATGTTTTAATTCTTCTTCTGTAACTTTGCTTTCAAGAGTTTTCTTTTTCCGGACGCCCCTAAAAACGTCTTAATACTTTCTTTCAAAACTAGTAAAAGAACATTCAATTTACAATGCAATAGCCATCGCCTCAGCCTCAGCCTCTTTAATCTTAGATAGCTCAGAGGCGTTTGCTCGAGCTTTTTCGTCTTCAGACCCCTTTTTTGCATACCAAGTAAGATCTTTTCCTTTCTGCCAACGCCCAACAGGCGCCATAAGGGAATGGCCTAAATAGTTTTCTCGATGCTTATCATTCTTCACATCTTCCCAGCTAAACTATAACATAACACTGTTAAAGTGTTATACTTTTTTTAAAAAAAAAGTGTGCTTCAATATTACTTGATCTTTTCCTCCACGTGTACCTGGTAGAAGTGTTTAGTATTAAAGCTTCAGTTATTGAGCTTTACCTCCTCTGGTTGGGTGAAACATTTTTATAGTACTTTTTTTTTTTTGGTAAAAAAAGGAAAACAGGAGATCGAACAAAGTTGTAAATTATTGCACACAATAAAAAGTCACGCTACACGTTTATCAAGTTGTATTTACGCACAACACGATTACAGAGAGCAGATAGCAAAATTTAGCTAAGATCTCAAACCAAATACAAATAGATAAAAGATCCGATCAGGTCACTTTAACTACTATGTAAACGTTTTGATGCTAAAAAACTCAATTTGAGACGTCACTCAATCATCCATTTGATTTAAAGCATAAAACGAGCTGCAAAACGACCTGACCTGAATACAGAGACAAGAATTCATAACATAATAACTCTTGTTTACAATGCATATGCAATTATTTTATTTAGAAATCAGCGTTAGCAGGGAATTCAAAGCTGACAGTCTTGCCAGTAAGCTTCTTGTAGACAGAAGAGAAAGTGTCAAGCTTGTATTCAAGAGAAGTGGCATCCTTGCTATCAAGGAAGACCTTGAGGGTCTTAGAGCCATCGACCTTTTGGCGAAGTCTCTTACCAACGATTTCAGTAGGGTAAACCAAATCGTCCAAAATAGCATCGTGGACAGCAGTCAAAGTACGGCTTCTGGGGCGAGGTTGCTTACCGTTAGTGCGACGGGTAGGGACAGGCAAAATACGACGTTGAGCGACGAAGACGACGTGACGGTCAGAGAACTTCTTTTCGAGCTCACGAGTAAGCTTGGCTTGAACCTTTTGGAAAGCTCTTTGAGAAGGAACAGGAACGAAGATAACAATAGCCTTCTTACCAGCACCAATTTCAACCTGTCATTTCTATATTAATTTATGTCTATCTGCACAATTGTATAAAAACAACTTACCTCCTTGGCAGAAGAGATCTTAAGAGGACGCAATTCGGTCTTCAATTCAGCAACAGAAGACTCCAAGTCCAAGAGAGCTTGAGCGACGGAGAGTTCGAATTCATCGGGTTGAGCACCGGCAGGTTTAACAATCTTTGAAGCCATGTTGACAAACTGTAATCAAAAAGTTAATGAGCAATTCAAACATGGTGTAAGGATTGTACTATCTCTCAGACCAGGTAAACAAATCAAAAGAAACTGATGCACGATTTTGAACCCACATAAAACTGACATTCTGTACTCACACATGCTCATACACATACACATACAAATATTTGCTCAAAAACATCTGTTTCCCCCTCCTTTTTTTTCATCCATCCAAAATCGTGCATCCATCTTTCATTGTATACATAGGTTGAGGTTCTTGTATATTTTGATTGTTTGGATACATACACGTTGCGAGTTATAAAGGAGGGAGTCTTAACATGGAACTCATCAAGACCTTAAATTTCGAAAACACTTCGGAAATTGAAATTCTTTTGTGGCAGAGGGGAATAAACAACGCTCTTATTTGTTGCATACAGTATACGCTGTTACGAATCAAGCAATTTGAATCTTTATCGTAAGCACTAAGGCCTTTTGTCTGCTTAGCTTATTATTTTCTTTTTTCAAAAAAACTAAATTGCCAGAAATTGCTCTGGCTGCTGTAAAGGCTTCAATGATCTGACAAACGACAAAACCAATGAGTAACGATGGATAAGCAAAACAATATAAGCTGATATAAAAAAGGGTGTTGTATGAGGAAAAACTATACATAATACAAACAGAATAGTATGGAAAGTCTACCTAGTTTTTGAAACTATTGATTTTATTATAAATTGTATACATTTTTTTCTTTTTTTCTGATATGTTAGAACAACATTAAAGAAATTAATTCAACAAGGACTTCTAATCGTTTCTCAATGTCCTCAAACTGAGCGATAGTTAAATTCTCTTCTAACTTGACGAAGTAGATAGCTGTTCATTTTTTAAGCAGAAAACCAAAAACCGCTTGTTATTTCGTAAAATATGTTAAGTCATTCAGTAATAACTTAGATTTAGTAAAGCATTCAATTTCCTGCTTGTATATCTTTCGAGGAATAAAGACACTACAATTAATGCTTAGACTAGTGCTGAGTTATAGCAAATTTTATAACGTAATTCAACTTTGAGGTGCCAAAACCAACAGCAAGAAAAAGGTTTGCTAAAATGGTTTAATTTTCTTTTTTATTCCCATTTTCAAGTTTTGCAACAAGCCCACCCCCTACTGCGCCGCCTATAGCACTACCATAAAACACGACTCCTGTCCTGAATAAAAGCTCCATTCCTAGCTTTAGTGTCTCAACCCTTATATTTGAGTTGGCAGGCGATTTTGCAAAGAACAGTCTGTGTCGTGTTTGAGGAGTGAACATGGCTTTACTTAGAGTTCCAGCAGATCCCGCAATACCTACCAGGGCTCCCAAATTCGATGAAAAAGCTTTTTAAAGTGTTATGATTTCAGTCTTTTATTATTTTAACAAAAAAAAAAAGTCTTACTGCCTTTCTCTTCATTGGGAACAGAAGCAGAAATCTTTTGATTCGCATAATCGAAAACTTTGATCCATGTAAAATAGCCAATGGGCGCGCCAATAAGAAGAGGAGCAAACAAGGCCATGTTTTTTTTGCGGCGATCTGTAATGTATTAAAACAAAAGGTGTTTACCAATAAGAAATTAGTCATTCCCAAATTAATTTGGGACAGAGCTGCGAAAATGGGATACCAATAGAAATTTGAGACAGAGATGAGGCAAGAGTACATATATGAAACACGGATACGAATATGTGGTTAAGAGAAAATGTCACATATACTTTTTTAGGAGTCTATACTATTAAAATAAGTAACAGGTGGGTTTGAGGTTTTAACTTTACAAGACTTTGTGTACGTTAGTAAGAAATCAACAATATTATTACTTACTCTTTTGTTTTTTTTTTCAAAAACTTTTATGTACACAATCGTATCCGGAAAGTAGAAACGACACTAAAAAGAGTAAGCGGAAGAGGCACAATATAGCAACAATTATCAATATGATCATTACGATATCTATTAACGAAAGAAAAGTTGAAAGAAGGTGATTACAATAAAAAACTATTGAGTGTTTTTGAAAAGCTATATAAACAATCAGTGATTCGCGAAAAGCCAGTGGTTTTTACTTCTTTGTGTGTACTAATAGATGACTTCTAATGTATATAATGTTTACTTAATCATAATACGAATATTGTTACCTCTGCATTGTAAAGAGTTGCAATTTGTGCCTTGAAACTGAATTGTGTCATATCACGTACGAAAATGGTGTTGAGAAACACAAAATTTACCAAACACTGTAAAATATCTTGGAACCAAAATGCTATGGCTTTGAAGAACACACTCGTCATTACTAGGTCTATTTCAAACGACCAAGGACATCTTACTATGTTTATTCGACGAAGCGCCACCTCTAATGTGGTGCCTGAGCTTTAAGTGGCGAAATCTTGCGGATTCTACAAGAAAACTTCGTTTGGGGCCTTTTATCCAAAAAATGCACTACAATTTCTAAAAGCCAGTCTTGATTTGTCTGAAAAACACTAAAGCTGTCTCATTATGCCCCCTACCCCTGTTGATATCTTATTTTTGTAATTCTATCCTAAATCAACTTGGAGACGAACAATCTTTTGTTGATCCAATTTTAACTTCGTCGACTTTAATAAAGTCCAGACCCTTTGTTTAAGCAGTATAAAACTTTTATTTTAGCTTGAATTGTAAGTTAATTACAAAGAAAACGTTACGTATATATGAACAGAAGAGGAAAAATGAAAAGTAAGTACAGATGAGATGAATGTATAATTTGGATGATTGAGCATTTAGGCAGCTGGTGCTGCAAACCCTGAGATCCAATGCGATGGCAAGCTGTTTTTGTGTGGCAATCTAGAAATGTTGAAAGACTCGCTCTCAAGAAAGTAGCGAAGAACCAATTGAACAAGATGTTGATAAGAGTTTCTGCAACCAGCCTATTGATTGTGTTAGAACATATATAGAGGGCATCATCAAATGCCACATTTACCAGAGAAGCAGACTCAAACCACTGAAGCGCTTCAAACATATTTCTTTCAACACCAAGCCCTTTTTCATAACACATAGCCAAATGGTACTGAGCCGATATATGTCCTTGCTCAGCTGCAAGGCGAAAGTAACGTACAGCTAAAGAAAGGTTTTGACGACACCCTGTTCCTGACTGTAGGTGTAAGCCAAGCTTATCTTGTGCTCGAGCATGATTCTGTTGTGCTGCTTTATGATACCAGTATACGGCTTTTGCTTGGTTTTCTGGTATTCCAATACCGTTTGAATAGCAAAACCCTAAATTACATTGAGCCCAGGGATTGTTTTGTTTCGCAGCTCTCATGTACCAGTACACGGCCATTTTAAGGTCTTTTTCAATTCCAATCCCCTCTTCATAGCAAAAACCAAGTGAGTTTTGAGCTAAGGCGTTGTCTTGGACAGCAGAGAATCGAAACCATTTCACTGCCTCTTTTTCATTCTTTTGGACGCCCACACCATTTCTAAAGCAAAACCCAATAGACAACTGTGCTGGCGCATGATTATTTTCAGCACTACGCTTGTACCAGTAAAAAGATTGATATGGATCAGCAGCTACACCAAGACCGTTTTGGTAACAAAAACCGAGTGAATGGTATGCAAAAATATTGCCTTGATCTGCGGCTTTGTGGTACCACATAAGGGCTAGCTTCAGGTTTTTTTCTACCCCTATACCATTCTGATAACAAAAACCAAGGTTATGTTGAGCCCGTGCGTGACCCTGTACAGCGGCCCGAGAATACCAATACGCTCCAAGGCTAGCATCTTTGCTAACGCCGATACCATTCTGAAAACAAAAGCCAATGTTGCACTGAGCCCATATATATCCTTGATCCGCAGATTTTTTGTACCATGTTGCAGCCATAGACTTGTCTTGTTCGATGCCGTTGCCTTCTTCATAACAATACCCAAGAGAGTTTTGTGCGAAAGCGTTGCCTAATTCCGCAGCGCGCTTGTACCAGGTGACAGCTTTAATTGGATTCTTTGCTACTCCGATCCCGTCTTCATAACAGTATCCAATATTGTAAACTGCCACGGACTCCCCCTGAGCAGCGGCCATTTTGTACCATTCCATAGCGTGTACCTCGTCCTTTTCAACCCCATGTCCTTCTCCGTAGCAATAACCAAGAATACTCTGACCGCGACAATTACCTTGTTTTGCGCTCCTTTTGTACCACTTAAATGCTTCAGGTTCACTTTTCGAAACACCAATGCCGTCATAGTAACAGGTCCCTAAGCAATACTGAGAAGATGAGCAGCTGTATTGCTCTGCTGCATTTTTGATCCATTGAATAGCATTTTCGCCGCGAGCGCTCAGTTTAGATTCCCAGTATTTGGCCTCAACACGATCCATTTGAACACCAGGTCGACCGTATTTACGCAAGAAGGCAAGTCGTGATATAGCCATCATTATGGTATCATGAAGTTCAATATGGTTGATTTTTGGATCTTTTAAGTCATCTGATAATAATGCCGCTTTAATGGATGCAATATAGTTTTTCTCAGCAAGCCGAAAATCGATTGTCGTGCCCAATCCAAACTCAAAACAGAACCCAAGAACTGCTAGAGCTTCGCCACAGCCCAAAGCAGCAGCCTTTTCAAAACAAAAAAAAGCAAACCTATGGTCGACTTTTTTTTGTAAGCGACCAAACAAGTGATTCTCTCCCATATCAAAAAGCCTCTGAGAACAACAATTACTATCTTGTATATTTAATTTATCAAAAGAATGGCGCTGGTATATAAATATCCTATTGTTTATTTTTGAAACCGTTCTCTTTGTTGATATAAGCAGCTGCTTTAAATGTGCAGACATATTGACAATAGTAAATGGGTACAAAAGAGAAATAAAAAGACGATCTGATTTTATTACATTTATTTGTTTACTGTTCGCTTCGGAATTTGAATGTATATTCCATTTTTGTTTCTTATGTGTAACTGCTTTACATTTTCCTTGTAAAACAATACGGAGGAACAGAAGCCGAGTCTTTGACAAGTTTGATACACCCTTAGCACCACCGTACAATATTCACACTTTGATTAAAGCACAATCTTGTTTTTTTTTTTCATTAAAAAAAGCGTCAGTGTAAATTAAAGTTTTGAACAGTTCTTGGAGATAATAAAAAAGTCAATTTGTAAAGGAAATATACATTTCTTCGGTTCATCTTCTCTGATGTTTAACAAACAACAACGGATTCTCATTCTTTCTGTGTAATTTGTAACATAAAGTCTTTATTTTTGCGCAAAAAAAAAAAGAAAATTATTGAATACAGTATATGACAAGCTAGGCTTTTATCGAATAACTCCCATAAGAAATACCGATTAAATCAGCTTGTCTTTTAATTTGCAAGAACAGCTCAATCATCTTGATAAATTACGGTAAAACACATCTGGAAAAATTTTGCATATACAACTTTGTTGTTTTTTGAAATCAATATTTAATACCGAGACAGCTTTAGTTAGTTTAACAATAGCAAACATATTGTACAATGTTCAAAAGAGATAAGGCTTTGAAAAACATGGGATGAAATATAAGAACTCGCTTATTGTTCACAAAACAAATGAGTAGACGATTTTTGTATTCTGTATTAGATCGCTGTACAAAGGATTTACTTATAATATTAAAGATTCAAGGAAAACAGACTATAGCTTTACACTTGCTAACTTTGAAAAGTTTACACCGTAAAGATAAGAGGATGTCATTACAATGAGTGCACCAAAAATAAAAACGCCGGAAGGTTGAAAATTAAATAAATAAATACTGATTATTCCTGAGACAATAATCGATAGGCTAGTCGCAAACCCTTTAAGAATATTATCCGCATATTTAACTACAATTGCCACCAACAGCCCACCTAATGCTTGGTTAGCCACTACCACCCAGGTTAACCAATCATAGCCTTGAAGCAATCCACCATCTATGATGGGCTGTATGTCGTAAGCTATCATTCCTACAAACGAAAAAAGCGCCCCTGATATACCCAGCTGAATATTTCTGACCCACATAGATGTGTCGGATGTCTTCAAGATTTTTTCAAAATAACAACCAGCAAACCCTGATGATATACAGCTTGTTACCACAGCAATAAATCCAATCAGAGGACTTTGTGGCGCTAGTATAATATCGTCCGCGTTTTGTTGCGTTGTATTGCTACTATTATTTGCCGACATACTCTGTGACTGAACAAGTGTCACACCAATCATTAATAGCAACAGGGCAAACCATTTGTCTCGACTCAGGCTTCTTCCTAGTAATACTACACTAAATATGGCTGTTGACATTATCTTCATTTGATAAGTGACTTGGAAAGTTGCTGCTTCAAGATTGCTTAGAGCGACATAAAGCAGATTGTTTTGCAATGCGTACAATCCAGAGGGTATAAGCATTTTCAGCGTTTCTTTAGGCTTTCCTAAAATCTCGCGTCTCACCATCAGACTAAATCTACTCCATGAGCCTTGTTGTTGCCGCATGACTATAAGGCATGCTACAATTTTTAATATTTCCGCCAGGAACACGGCTGTTGATGCCACATACATTGTTTGCCCAGGCTTTTGTACAATGCGTGAATATCTCATCATGAGTACAAGTGTACTGTTTTGAACGACAAGGATAATTAGTGATAATTGCTTTCTAGTCAAACCGAATAGTATAGGATGAGCTGCAAGAGTTTAGATGAGTCCATTTTAAAAAAAAAATTGTAAAAAGTTTTCTATACCTGTTTTTTTGCTGTCTATAGCTGATGTTGGTAATACGCTTTTAGGTCCAAACGTCCGCCGCGATTGATGGTAAACAGACATGCTCTAGATTATATGATACAGATGTTGAAAGAAAAAAATTAAAAAGCTTCAGTTGCTGTATCTGAAAATATTGTTGTCTAAAATCCGCTTGTTTCAACAGCTCCTTTCCTAAATACAGGCCCATTAGAGACAGCAAACCAAAACAAAAAAATGAAAAAAAAAAATAGAAACAAATGCAAATCACAGAAATTTTTATGTTTATGGAACTTCTTTTCTATTTTTACCCTACAATTATTTTACTTTAAGTATCCTCTATAGTTCTTCACTGTTCACTTTTATAATTGTGTATACTTAAGATAGTACATACAAGGTATGCTGATATAGTACACTAATCCGTGAGGTTCAAAGCATAAAACATTTACCCAGAAGGTAATTAAACTCAGCGATTGATACTAGCAAACTGCACCACTATCCCTCAAATAAACTGGAATAAAAGGGTCCACCAAAAAAAGATAGAATTTTTGTTGAGAAAGGAGCAAAGTTCTGCGTCAACTGAAACCTTATTACTTTATACAAAAAAAAAAAAACAAGGTAGCTTTGATAAAATATATAGGAACCGATCTTGATTTGTTGGTATGTATTTTTAGTTCAACAGTAAATAGGTCCTCAGTCTAGAGTGTTATTGGTTTCTGTAAAGGCCTTTTTCAGTTTTTTTATACAGCAAAACAAGATTGAAGCGACTGTATTTATAAATTAAAAATAGCTATTGGTTTTTATACGAGAGCTAGTGCTTTGAATAAATATATTCGTTTCTTGAGCAACAATATATCTTGTACAAAAAATTTTTTGGCCAGCATATTGATTTGCTTAAAAAAAAACCTTTACTTTTTACGAGATTATACCAGTACAAAAGCAAGGCCTAAGGCATAAAAATTGGAAATATCTACCTAACTCTGGAGTGCTCTCAACTCAGCCGTCAGGGTTATTGATTGGAGTTTTTCTAGTTATAATCTCTTGGGTATAGCTTTGCTTCTTGAGAAAGCAATTTTTATTTAAAAAGACACAGCTTAACATTTGAATAAACGAAGAACACAAACACGCCAGCCTGGTTTTTTATTTTTTTTTTAAAAAAAGAAGGCAACATAGCTGTACAAACACTAATTGAATACTCATACTAGATTTTTTTTTGTTAAGAAAGCTAAATAAACGTTAAAGTGCCAGGTTTGAACATCTTTGTCTGTCCGGTTTGTTTCTCTACTTTCAGCAATAGCCAAAATCAATGCAAATCTGTGATTGAATGTGGCGTTTTGCTTAGTTTAAAGGGCCACGAGAAGAAAGAGTATGCTATATGCTGACTGTGTAGGTAGTACGTATTTATTTCCTGAATATATGGCTATGTACTTACTTTTTGACTGTAAGTTCTGTAACATCACAGCCACAACGAATGCGCAAATATGCATATATAGTGTTTTTTTTTTATTCTGGTAAAGGGTGGCTAATTACAAAATTATTGGCTCTTCTAACAATACTTTTTAAGTGGCAAACCACTAGCTTAGTTATATTCTAAGTCGTCTTCGTTGATGGTTAGTTGTCTATTCATCTTTCATACATTGTTTTTATCTTAATGTCACTCTGAATACGCTTCTACAATACATATACCTCTTGTACCATTTGGCAACAGCTCCATATAGAGCGTATTTTTGAAACTTATTTCCAGCCACAAACACTGACTTGTATCAAGTTCAAAACTGTCTATGTACTTAATATGGTTGTTGCGAAATTGTGGGTACCAAAGACACCTTATACTTTTTTCTATAGATGAAGACGGTAGTAATCTGTACTTGGACTTTACGAATACATGCTTCGAAAAGGAATAGGGTAACTTACCCTTAAAGTCAGAATAAGTATAAGAATTCATTACTAATGTTGTGGCTCTTCAAAATTTGAACTGGGTAGCACAGTTCATACTTGACCCTTGACTTTACTTACAAAAGTCAGACCAGGAGACAAAATTAATAAAAAAACTTCTTTTTAATACGATCAACACTATGTGCAGAAGAATTACTTGCTCAACTTGCAAAAAACCTACATGGACAGGTACAAGTGCATGCAAGAATTAATTTTTTTTTTTTTAAATAAAGAGCTGTTTAGGGTGTGGTCAACATGTCGAATCGGCATTAGAAGGTGTATCTAAACAAGATCGTTGTCAATGTCCTGGAATTCTCGAGCGAATAAAAGCTTTTCTCGGTTTTTAATTAAAAAAAAAAAGAACTATAATACTCTTTTAAAATCTATTTAAGCAGTGCCAACGTTCAAGAGCAAGTTAGAACCCTGCTTGTTGTTGGGCAAATAAGTGACATTGCGAGATTGAGATAATGTTTGGGCGATATCCTTGGAGGCTTCAATCTTTCTGAAAGCAACAAAACCTTCGCCAGCCTTAGCAAGGGCAGAAGAGATCATTTCAGCGGCTTGAGAGTCACCTTCGGCACGAATAATAGCTGCTTGCTTTTCTTGTTCGGCACGGTCGACAATGAATCTAGCACGCTCAGCCTCTTGTTGAGCAATTTGCTTTTGTTCAACGGCATTGGTGAATTCTTTACCGAAAGTCATATGGGTCTAATAGCATAACAAATATTAGCCTTTTTTCAATTGAACTGTATAATAAAAGGCACTTACAATAGAAACATCTTCCAATGCAATGTTAAAGTCTCTAGCACGCTTATATAATTCTTCACGGATTTTAGCAGAAACAACTTCACGTTGAGTAATCAATTCGGAGGCATCGAATTGTGCAACGATAGCCTTCAATACTTCATTACCAATGGAAGGCAAAACTCTTTCGTCGTAATCTTCACCCAGGTTTTGGTAAATGCTAGACAAGTTCTTCAATTCAGGTCGGTGCAAGACACGAAGAGTCAAAGAGACCATTTGCATATCTTTGGAACCGGTGGTAGTGGAGATGTTACGAGGCTTGGTACGGACATCAAACAAAACAGCACGTTGGAGCCAAGGAACCAAAAAGTGGGTACCTTCACCTACTGAAGCTTGCTTGACACCTTGAATACGGTCAAAAATGACAGCGCGATAACCACCTTGGACTAAAATTGGGTCATGTAAGTAAAAAAGCGAAGTAAAAAAAAAAAAAAAAAAAAAAAGAAAAGGTAATCAATAGGAAGCTTACCATCGTACATGGCGGATTGGGCACCGCCAATAATAAGACCAGCAGGAATAGCGAGCTTAGCAATCTTCTCAAGAATGGCAGCCATTGTGTTTTTTTTCTTTTGAATACAAAATGGATGGTGGTAAAAAGACCCAAGGGAAAAAAAAAGGTATACCCAGCCTCCGCTGTGACTGTTATTTTATTGAACTATAAAAAAAAAGAAATCTAAAGTTCGATAAGTGGAGCATCGTCTGCTTTTTTTTGCTGAGCAGGCTGCGCGGGTATTGATGAGTAGTGCTGCTCTGCATGGGCAGGGGGTGGGTGCTGGTAGTAACTTTGATAGTGTTGCTCTTGAGTGTTCAAAGAAGGGTGCGGATAGTATGGTTCTACTGAAGCATAACTAGGTTGATGTTGAGCAATACGTTCTTCCAATACTTGATCGTAGGCCTTTACAACAGCATTCAGCTTTTGATGTAACTCAATGAACATATTACGTTTGCGTATTGTTTCATCCAAGTCTTTGACCAGCTTGGGGTGAAGCGTGCCGATCTGAGTGTAAAGCTGGTTTACTTGAGGATCACTTGATACATCTCCTCCTTTAGCCGCTATTCTATCAATAAGAGTGGAAAACAAAAGTATGTTTTCCATTTCTGACGAAGACAAAACATCCCTGGGTGCTTCTTGATTAGATATATTTAAATCGTTTAGGGAGGCAGCAATGGCAGCTGCCAAGTCTGGGTCTTCGTCTGCCACTGAAGTTTCCTGTCTAGGTTGCAACTTTACAAACCCGGCGCCGTAACTATTTTTTTGTTGCTCTGCCTCCTTTAAAGACAGCTCTATAG
Source organism: Sporodiniella umbellata (assembly GCA_025677835.1). Taxonomy (NCBI): domain Eukaryota; kingdom Fungi; phylum Mucoromycota; class Mucoromycetes; order Mucorales; family Rhizopodaceae; genus Sporodiniella; species Sporodiniella umbellata. The sequence goes on from JAIXMR010000057.1 coordinate 63,363, forward strand.
CTTTTTTTATATCATCATCAAACTCATTATTATCGGATGCTGACGGCGGCTGCACTGATGGGAGAGTCACGGGATTGCTTGGCGGGGTAGAAGCAGGCTTTGAGCCTACCTTTTCCAATTTTACTTTGATATAACATCCATCACAGACTCGCACAGGCTCATTGATGCCCAATTGTGGCAAAGGCAAAGATTTAGCCGAACATTGCTGACAGAATGTTCCGCCACATCGACGGCAGTGATGCTAAAGCTTTAGTTTAGTCCCTTTCTTTCTTTTAATATAACTTACCTTTCGGTTTGTAAGAGTAAAAGACGTGCGACATCTGTCGCATACATTTGAGTCAGACCACTCGGGAGCCTACAAAGTAAAATCGTTCAAATTCTTGTTTTTTTGTTTAAAGGCAGTTTGTTTACAGCTGCGGTTTCTAAAAAGATGCTATCAAGGTTTTCTCTCATAGGAGGGAATGTCATGCCTTCTGCTTTTAAAAGAGTGTAGGTGTCGTGCATGTAACTTAATCTCGGATTATTTCTTGAGGCGGTCCCCCAGGTTTGAATGATGCTCAAAAGTCTGTCCCTGACATCAACATTGCAAGCCTACAAAGGGCAGTAAGTGTTAATTTTTTTTTTAAAAAAAAGAAAGCAAAATATGTTATTTCACCGGTTACTTACAGACGACTTGAGAACAGACACAAGAGAATCCATAAACTCTCTTGTAGCAACTTCCCTCAGAAACATGTCTCCGCTGTTTTTTACACAAGTGTCCACAAGCTATTTGAAGATAATTATTTTGTTTAGCTTCTCTCCCGTACTGCCTATATTATTTTACAGAAAGAGTAGCAAGCTGGACATTGGGATTTTTGTGTGAAAGCCTTTCCTTTAAGGAGCGCATAGCATCTTTAGGGTTGACTTTTTTACTTCTAATTTCATCACTGATTTCTAAATTAAGAGCCAAGTTCTCTTGGCCTGCAGGCAATAATTCAGAAGTAGCTTTTTCTTTTGAAAGGTAACATATGTTTTTAGTCAAAAGAGAGAGCAAAACACAGCTAGCTATTTTTTCGAATGCAAGCAATTACCTACGAGCTCATCAAAAGGATTTGAGCCCCACCAAGACATTGTTTGAGATTGTATTTGTAAAAGACAATGGCCTCACATAATGCCACTATGTTAGTATTATTTATTTTCCGATTCGCTCTCCGGTAGGTCATTTAGCTTCATTATAAATATCCAACAAGGCTCAGGTATCACAACACAAGCTGTCATAAAGGGCCGATTATGTCATGTTTGTCAAATAGATGAAATATGTTTAACTTGATAGGGAGAGCTAAGAGGCTTATACGATAACGAAAGCGTGTTCAAGGCCATATATGATGGCTCGACCATTTTAGAACTTGAAAAACGTGATGAATTGCATTGTGACATGGAAAATTTATTTTCTTTTTTTTTTTTAAAAGGTCTCCTCCTTATTTTCTTTTTTTTTTTTTTTCTTCTTTATCACTTGCTGAAAAAAACAAAAAAATAGAAATGATCATTAACGAATATCGCGTTATCAACAACTGCACTGAAAAAGAATACCAAGTTGGTAAAGCTAAAGCTTTAAACAAATTTTTGAAAAAAAAAAAAAAAAGCATTCATCTATACGAGATGCTCATCTAATCTAAACAGCCCAACTCTATGCCACTGCCATGGCCTCTAAAAACCAAACCGGTGGTGGGGAAGGTGTTGAAGTCCTCAAAAATGAACCCTACGAAAAGCCTGGGGAAAAGGGGCAATACACTTTTAAAATTTACCGTTTAGAGTCCAAAGTACCCTCTTGGGTGCGCTCCATTGCTCCTGCTGGTGCACTTGAACTTCATGAAGAGGTAAAGAATTAACTTGATCAATTTATCCCATATTGATATCATTGTTTATATTAGGCTTGGAATGCTTATCCTTATTGCAAAACAGGTAATTAGTATGATAAAAGGCGAAAGAGGAGGGGCCTATCCTCTATATATATATATATATAAAGGAGACAGCCAACAGCCTTTGCGATATGTCGTTGACGTAATGGAAGGGATAAGGCGGGGCTTAAAAGAAGTGGAAAAGAGTAAGGCATAGTTACTAACATTCGCTGGTTGTGTGTTTCTGCTTTTGTAGTTTTGACGGTAAGTCTGTGACTGATTGAGTTTTATGAAAGCTAACTGGCAAAAATAACAGAACAAATGGATGGGAAACAACTTTTCGATTGTCTATGAAACATTACACGTAGACGGATCTCGTGGCGAAATGGACAATGCACTCAAAATATCTGCTGAAGATCTTAAAAAGCGTAATGTTCATATTATTGATATTGCCAATGACAGCATCGACCGCAAGGATTATAAGAAGGAAGAAGACCCCAAACTTTACAAATCCGAAAAGACTGGCCGCGGCCCTTTGACTGATCCCCATTGGCAGAAAAAATGTGATCCTGTCATGACCTGCTACAAACTTGTTTATATCGAGTTCAAGTGGTTTGGCTTGCAAACAAGAGTAGAAAAATTCATTGCAAGCTCTATTCAAAACCTGTTTACCACCTTCCACAGGTAAGTCAGACCTATGCCGATAGCAATCATTCGAATAGCTCACTTTTTTTTTTGCAGACAATTGTTTTGTTGGACAGATAGATGGTTTGGTTTGACAATTGAAGACATCAGAAAGATGGAAATAGAGACGAAGAAGGAGTTGGACGAAAAGAGAAATGCAGAAATTGCCTCCCAGACTGGAAACTAAATAACTTTAGAGCTTCATTTTTTTTATTATTATATTTTTGGCATTTATTTTTTGTTTTGTTTTGTTTTAAAAGAGGAGAAAAGTTCATAAAGAAAAGAGAAGAAACAGTTTTTTTTTTTAAAAAAAAAAAGATATGTTCTTTGGTCTATTTTTTGTTTTTTTGTTTATTTTGGTTTACTTAAGAGAATGCAAAAAGGATAATAAATAAAGTAATAACACAGTTGATTGCTTTAAAATCGGAAAGCAACGCAGCATAGCTAGATGAGCCGCCAGAACCCATGCTGGCTCGAGTGACACTGATGGTATTTTTTGAGTCGAACCCGTTAAAGGTAATAACGTCTTCAAGGTAAGGTTGTGAGATGTTCATGCATGTAGCAACATCAACTATACGACTATAGCTTTTTTGAATATCTGGGTAATGGTTCATAAAGAACTCCATCGTCATACCGTTGATTTCGTGGGAAAGAACGATATTTCCTTTAGTTGCAAAGGTTCCGTTGAGTCCCATCTGTATGTAGTCCCTGTATTTTTGGTTTACTGTGTCTGTAGTCACACCAGGCTTTGTACCCGCTGCCCAGTCGTTTGTGTCCAAATTCCAAAGAATGGCTGTCATGTTCAGCTGTGTAGCAATCCAACGAACACGGTCGTCCAAATCCCCCAAAGCCTATGTATAGTGCTCAGTATTAGTATCATTGTTGTTTTTTGTTTAAGAATCCAGTAAGCACTTACAGGTCGCCAATAAAGAGGGGTAATCCCTGTGACGTATTTAATAGCCTTTGCAGTGTAATAAAGTTCGGCTAGTACTTCTTGATTTGTTAAGGTAGTCATCATTTTGTGAGACCACGTATGACCGCAGAGATGGTGGCCGTCTTTTAAGCCCCTTAGAGCACCATACGGCCAGTTCAATACATTTGAGCCTATATAAAACATGGACGCTTTCTGATTATTTTCTGCAAGATAGTCATAAAACGCATTATGAGAACAGTTGGGCCCGTCATCAAATGTCTATCAAGAGCGTAAATATACTTTTATCTTTATTTTTTTTTTTTTTACATATATAGCTTGAGACTTACTAGACCCCATGTCTGTGGCTCTGGGCACTGGACTACATCAGCATGAATGTCTTGGGATTTAGGGCGAGTACATTGTGTGGCAGACCACCAACACGCAGGGTCGTTTACTGTATCGTAGCCAGTCAAATCTAGACTTCCCATCGAGTTTAAAGATCGGATAGGTACTTGAGGAGCTTTGGACCAGTCAATAGACTGGTACAGTTGAGTGAACTCTGGTGATGAGTCCATATTGTTACTGGTAGCAATACCCCATATAGTGGGCCACTCCTCGTGTTGTATCGTGAAATCAGATTGGTAATAAGTACATTCTGTTGCTTCATCATGTACGGAAGTTTGAGGGATACTTGGAATATTAATACTCGATGGATCCGTTTTTGTGGGAAACCATGAAATATCGACAGATCCAAACACCTTTCTGCTTAAAAACAAAATAACTAAAGCTTGAAACATCCACATTCTAATGTACTTTGTAAAAATAAAATAAAGAAAAGAAAATAGCAAAACCTCTGAACGGAAATTAACGAATTATATATAAATCTACACCAAATATCTCTTCACAAAAAAAGTAAAATAAGATCAAATAAAGCCATAGGTATTTTTAATTCTCCCGACTAATTGTCCACAACAAAAACGAAGATACAGCTTGCCCAATATTGAACCATCTTTAAGCAGTGTCAAGCAATTGTGTCAAACAGTCTTTGCCAAATTGCTTCTGGAACCTCAAAATTTTTTGATTGATCGTTTCTATCAAAACGGTCGATGTTTCTTCACAGTTTAATGGTACAGGAGTCAGTGGGCTGTTTGGTGATAATAAACAGTATTTGTTTGGTTGGTTTTTCGATTTTAGTTTGTTTAAGTACTCCATTATACTCTCTACTCTTTTGGACATATCAGACAGACTCATATTGGCATGCGGGTAGTTTATCTTTCCGCGCACATATCTTTCTGGGCTCGTGTCTACTTCATAGTCCCAGCTCAAGACACTTTGTTTATTTTTTTCTACAACAATAAGCGGTAATACTTTTCTTCGTCGTTTGATTGGTCTTTTTGAATCGGCGATTTTACTATTGGGGTTATCAACATCATCCATATGTTTTGGTCTAAATGATAACCGCAAAGAATGTGTTATTTTTGTGTGTGTTTGTTTGTCAATCTCTTTGTTTACTTTTCGCTTGTATCCTTAGAAGTTTTCTCAAGCGTAGAATGACAGACTTCGCAATAGTAGCGCTTGGGAATGTTTTCAACCTTGAGGCCAATGCAAGGACAGTGTTGCCATACTTCACATTTTTCGCACTGAACCATAAGTTCTTTATTGTCTAGAAATGCCAATTGAGAAAGCTAAATGTGGAATCTTGTTTTAAAAGGCTTACTGGACTGTCCGCTCACACATATTGTTACAGAGCCACTTTTGCTTAAAATGCCTTCCTCTTTTGATAGCGAATCAAAAGAAAATCCCAATTCGTGGTTTTTTGTACTTCTTGGAGCTAAACTTATCATTAGAACTCTGTATCACGTAAAGCGACGATAAATACTTGCGCATGTATCAAAAAATCTATCAAGATCGAAGAACAAAAAGGTATAAATAATAAGAATTGCTATATTAAATACAAACTAAACAAATAATTATAAATATATAAAAAAAGCATACAAACAAGTAAACAGAAAACAAAAACGAAAAAAAAAAAAAGAAAAAAAAAGAGCTTTGTTAGAGTAGATGTGTTTATTGATAATCAATTTTTATGTGGATCTCCCCTTGGGGTTCCAAGGGTAGCCACTGATCTGAAACAGATATCAGATTTTTCAAAGTACTCTGAAACGTACCGATATCCTCGGAATGGAATGTATGCACATCCTTAACTTTAATATCCAAGACTTTCTCTCCGTCTAGATGGTCGAGGTTAGCAAATTCATTCCATTCAGGCTGTCCTGTCCTTTTTGCCTTCTTAGTTCTTAGGACAAGATGGTTGTCGATACTCAAGTACACTACTGGATTCATTTTATTTTCATCTCCTGAAAGCCCTTTGGCTTCCAGTATATGAATTGCCAGTCTTGTAGGTACCGTAATAGATTTGGGTAAAGGCTGAGACCAATCAAAGGCAGAATTTCCTGTACTGCTAGTTGTCACTCTACGCGTCAACGTTTTCATAAAGGTAGTGTGGGTTTTCTGTCGTGTAAGTAACTGTGGATCCCACTTGAGTCGGATACGTACAGTTGAGTCTTCTACACCTTTTATACCATCCAGTGGTATATTCCAATCACGAGCACAAAAACTTTCTACCCGGTCGCCTCTTAGCGAAATACCACCAGAGCCTTTTGGTAGTTTAGTTTAGTTTTCTTTTTTTTGTTTTTTTTTTTTGTTTTCCAATACTTGCCTATTGGGGCATCACCAGAAAACTGGTTCCAGCTAAATACTTCTACTCTAAAAATTGCAGTTACACGTGACACAATGGGTATCTGAAAACTTTCTCCTTTCCATACAGGATTGAGAGTTTTTTTGATAGTGGTGCTCCTATGAACTACTTCACCATTGATTGTGAACTTGATGTATGGGTCGCTGGTACCTGATCGATCTGCAGGCTTTAAATTTTTAGCATTCAACAGAGTTACCGTAAGATTGCCTTGGTCTGAACGAGTTTAGTAAAGCTAAACATATATAAATAGCAGAGAGTTACTTACTTTCAAGACTTTCGTCAGGATTCATTTGGTAATTGTTTAGAGGTGTGTAGTCAAAACTTAGTCTCATTTGACCGGCACCGCCTATTAAATCATACCATAGGCCTTCATCATCTTCAAAACTCTGACCATTACGCATTCGTTTTTTGATCAACCGAATAAGGCGTTCGCAACTCTCGTACCAGTATCCAACCTTATCCTTGATGTTTTCAGAAATAACCTCAATAGCCACTCTTGAAAAGCCCACATCTTTGATAAACGCATCAGAGGAAACGCCAAAAGCGATTGTTTTGCCCTTTCTTATTCCTGTCTTGAACTGAGGTACAAGTGAGTCGACCAAGAGTTGACAGTGAACTTCCAGTGCTTGTTTGAGTTTCAGCTCATGTATTTTTACTGTTATAACTCCTGTACTAAACGTATTTAGATCTAGTATTTCATCAGGCGTAAAGCGTGCTCCCTGACATGTAGTTGAACTTAGAGTGGGTAAGAACTCTGCACAGTAATGGACAGTGCTGTTTTTCAAACCACCCACCAAGGGCGCCTCCTTTTCTTCTTTGATCTCGAGAGCTTCGTAAACAGGAACGTCATCAGATTCCTCGCGCAGTTTGGCGATATCATACATTTGGATCAGGGCTGAGCCTAAGGATTTATTCTTATCGTTAGTGACCTCCATCATCTCAAGCACAAGATCTTCACGAAGTGAGTGGACAGGTATATAATGAAATTCTCCCCATTCTGGAGAATTAGTGCTATCCAGAGTTTCTGTTCTTCCTCTATCTTGAGTACCAGACTTTATTCGGATATATGACTCACGCTTGATACTGTCGCCACAATTGACGGACCAAATAGACAGTCTGACCACTCCAATAGGCGGAACTAGTAAACTTCAATAAAAGCGTTTCCTTAATCTAACGTGTATTTGTTACCATAAATCCCAGAGGCACCACCCATTTTAGACAGCCCATTCAGAACAACCGACCTCCATTGGACACTCAGTCTTAGTCTTGAGCTAATTCCTTTGGTAGTATCAGAAAGATCCCACCAATAGTCAGCTGCTACTTGTTCATTGAAAATCTGGATCAAATAAGCCGACCATTGACCCAAACGTCGAGTACCATCGTGCAATCCGACATGGACATGAACCTCTGTCTTGTCCAGAACAAGAATTTCAAATGAACGTTCAAACTTTGGATTTGGAGTGTACTTGAAAGTAGGCGTCTGAAATCGATCTATACCATTGATCTTAATGACTGCATAAGGGTTTATTCGTTGATCAGGACCCAGGTTTCGACATTCGTGGATCGTTACTCGAAGAATACCAGAGTCTACAAAGCGAGATTATGTGAATATCTTGTTCTGTTTTTATCACTTACTTGAAGCCTCAGGGGCAATAAAAGTGCCATCCTTTTGTAATACAGGCGCAGATACTGGGAAATACTTCATGTCTGCACTCAGATCGGTTATGTGTTTTCCGTGGCGTAGCATTGGTATAGTTCTAAAAATATAAATTTCAGCATACTCCCTTCTTTTTTTTAGGTATTTTGATGCCTACAAGCCATTAAGTGCGAGCTCTTCTGTACTTTCAACATCTTTCAGATCGAAATGGGCTTTTGCCAATCGCTTCCCTGCTTTTTTCAAGCTATTTGTCGTGCGTAACTCCATTGCCAATATGGACTTTAGGTCGTGAAGTAACAAAAATTTGGTTTCATTCCAGTGAGGTATACGTGTGTTTTCGCAAACGGAGGTTTTTTCTAGTTCTTGCTGAGCTTCGTTCAGATAGAAACGAACAAAAGGATGAAGTGACGCATCATTTGTATCGATCTTTGTACACGAGTGGATTGTGATAGCCAAGACTCCGTTTGCTTTACCTACCAACGGATTGTCAAAAAAAAAATTTTTTTTGTAGCGGTGAATTTTTTTTACTGATGTCAAGCTCCCCTGAGAAGAATTTTTCTGCGTCAAAAGAAAATACATTAGGATAGTAAAACATTGGCCCTAAGATAGCATGTGCTTGGTCTCGTACAAATCCTTGTAGGCCTGGAATCTAGTGTTTGCTAAGAAATAATCGCTCTATCCAAGTAAAAGCTTACATTGTTAACATCAAAACCAAAGGTATCACCCCCTAATGGCTTTAAAACATAGTCGAAGACTGGTTTTTCCATAAAACAGACATCTATTATCTTTACGTGCGGCATGTGGGTCATGAGCTGTAGTTTTATCCGCATACGCCCCTTGAAGCTCATGTCTTCCACCAACACGGGAAACGCAGTCCCTACCAGCCCTGTTCCTAACCGAATATGTAGGACAACTTTAGGACTTACTTTAGTTTCTACTTCTTCTTTTGTTAGTCCGATGATATCATTGGGTGTAAATGAAACAGTCCAGTCCATACACTAGTCACATCATATGAGCGTTTTGCCAATGGACGCGATTTTTTTTATATATGGTTTTGCTTACAATTGTATTGGGCTCTGTTTGAAAGAAAGTATGTATTTTTTCAACACAGAGAGGCTTTGAGCCTAAAGTGAACGAACTTAAACGTACAGAGTCCAGAAAAGCCGGAAGATAGTCTACCAGGTAAGTATCGATATTTTCGATTACATAAGTGCTCAGAACAGGCTCGAAGATAAGCCAAAATTTGTGTAAGAAGCTGTTGAGCCATTCTGCTTTTTCGGACAGCTCTAAAGGGACACTGTTTAATGCACGCTGGATATCGTCTGTAGCACAGCTTTCAAATCGTCTGGCAGAAATTCTGTAATAAGAAACTAATCGGAGAAGCAATTTCATTTCTTTAACATATCCATCAATAGTATTAAAAACCTCTTACAGAGAAAACAAGAGCCTATAGCAATACCAAGCGCGCCCAATGTTTTTGCTAATACAAAAAAACCTATCCCTACGCAGTATATGACTATTCCGTCTAGCCAGTTGTGTTCTCTATCGTGTTTTTTTTCTGTCGCTAGCACCTTGAGAGGTCCCCCCGGATTGGTCATGGACGAAAAAGCGGTCCAGCCAATACGAGAATCGTCCGGAAGTGGGCGAGAAATAGAGTATCCCGCGATTGTATGAACTACAGGCCGCGTTGTAAAGGCGACGTCTTCCACAGGCTTTCGTTGGGAAGCCTCAATTGCTAGCTTGATTTCATCCGCATTGCTTGAGCCGATTTCGGTTGCGAATCCGTCTTGATGTTTGCCAAAGCTTCTAAAGTCCGGAACTTGGGGAAGTTCATTGTTGTCAGACGCTACTGGCTCCTCCATAGAAAGAAAGAAAATAATACAGAAAGAAAGGAAAGAAAAAAGGGAGACAGAATGTGATTATATAATTCGCCAAAACGGATAAACCACTTTTCTTCAAGTTCCTTTCTTTTTTTTTTTTTTTTTTTTTTTTTTTGTTTATGTCAGTAGTCTTTTTTTGGTTTTTGGTTTTTCGTGCAGGGTTTAGGCCATAGTTATTTCTTCAACTTTTGTTTTAGTTTTGCAAAGCGCCTTTGGCCAAGGCTTGTATAAGAAGCGTTCAGAATTTTTACGGGTCAGGTCAAAGACTTCGAGGCTTTGCCTGCTCTGATCGTTCTTCTGCCTTATTTCTTTGCTTGGTACTATGCGGTACTGTGATAATACTGCTTGCCCAGTTGATTTACACGTCAAAAAGAATTATGGAGAGAAAAACCAAAGCCGTTTGGGTATATATGCTTCTTAGTGTTGCCCAAGGCTTCTCTAGCCATTTTGGCATTTAAAAGAACTAGTATAAACTTAAGCAGTGTCCGGGATCAATCGCGAATTCTACATCGCCTTTCGAAAACATATAAAAAGCGAAACTAGAGTCCATAGAGCCATTTTGTTTGCATTGTTGTCCATGAGTATTTGGAAAAAAAAAAAAAAATTCATCCAGAAAAAACTCCGGGCCGCACCCCTAATTTAGTTCCCCGACTGTAATGTCGTTCAGAAAGAAGAACATATAACATCCAAGCTCCCAATTGATAAAACCTTCTCTTTTTTTAGATTTATTCACTATGGTAAGTTTGGGATAAACATCCAAGCAAAAGAAAAAGAATGGTAGACTAACGGATGGATGTTATATAGGGTCGTGTTAGGTAAAGAGAAAGAATAATCATAAAAAGATGGATGGAAGAGATTGAAATATAGTGTATTCTCGTTTTTTCGATACTAACAATAACAATAGAACCAAGACTGTCAAGAAGGCTTCTCGTGTCGTCATTGAAAAGTACTATCCTCGTCTTACTCTTGACTTCCAAGTCAACAAGAAGATCCTTGACGAAGTCACCATCATTCAATCCAAGCGTCTTCGCAACAAGATTGCTGGTTTCACCACCCACTTGATGAAGCGTATCTCTCGTGGTCCCGTCCGTGGTATCTCCTTCAAGTTGCAAGAAGAAGAACGTGAACGTCGTGATAACTTTGTTCCCGAATTCTCTGCTTTGGACACTTCCGCCATTGAAGTTGATCCCGAAACTAAGGATCTCTTGAAGGCTATCAACTTTGAAAACCTTCCCAACGTCCAAGTTACCACTCCCATCGCTGCTCAAGCTGATGTCCGTCGTGGTCGTCGTGACAACCGTGGTCCCCGTGCTCCCCGTGCTCAAGCTGAAGCTTCCGCTTAAGTTCCTTTAAATAAAAGAAAACTGGATATTATTTTTTTTATGAAGAGTCACACATCTAAACAACTTTTCTTTTTGCAGAGAGCGCCTAGTGTTTTGTAAGAGCAATACGGGATCATACACTTGGGGATTTAAGATTGCCTCCCCAAGATCTCGAAAAAAGGGTAATCATGTGCACATTCAAGGAAGGCGTTTACTAGCTAGTTTTATTCGTACACATGCTTGGTATTTTATTACCGCATTGGTAGGCTAAAAGGGTTAGTCAATGCAGGGCCTTTTAGTTTTTCTTATGCGACTTTTCCTCTCGGCGGTATTTTTCTAACCGTTTTTTCTGGATGTAAGAGGTGACAGGCATGAGCAAAATCAGCACAGCCGTGCCAGCAGCAATGACCTTCAAATGAATAAAATTGATTCGGTACCAAATCACGTACACAGTTTTTAAGCTAGGAACATCAAAGCAAGGTACGAGCAAATTTAAAATCCCCATAGTAACAGCCCAAGTACACACATTATACACAGGCTTGAGGTACGTGTTAGGCTGGCCGTCTATATTCATAGAAAGAGGTCGGATACTCTTACGCACCTGTCTGCCAACAATTTGCAAGACAGAGCCAACCACGAAAAATACTTTTACACAGCGTTAGGTGCCTATGCCTTTTGTAGTAAACACATACCATAAAAACCAAGATCGAATCCGTGCCATAAGGCAGAGATAACATAGGTCATCATTGTACTGTAAACAGATCCTGGGCGATCAAACCTCAAATAAACATAGTGCCGTAACCAATGGTTGGCTCCAATGTTCCAGTTCTCGGTTAGCTCTTTCAGGGATTGAGCAAACTCGCACGACAATACTCGAGCGTTCGTCGTCTTGTTCCATATGGGTTGACCTTGGCCATCATACCCTTTGAAGCCCAGGCCAGCCATTATGGATGCACCCTCTGTCATATACCAAATTGCATAGTATTTGCTTCTGATTAAGACAGCGGTTAGCTGGAGCGAGAGTATCCTAAACATTACGAGAAGAGGTTAGCTTTGTTATGATCTACGGTTCGTTCTGCTGACTATACTTTGTTGATAAAGATTGCCAATCCCATGGAGTGCGGATAGACTCAAAGTAGTTATAATCAGGTGCAAGATAGACTAAGGCAAGCACAAAGACCAAACTTTTAGCCAATCTCATGCCGGAATGAGTCCATGTCTTTGTTTGAACACGAGTTTCTGTAAATCGAACATAGTCCATGTATTCGATAGTTGGACCAGTAAAAAATCCAGAGAAGAAGAAAATCCAGCCAAAATACTGAACAAGTGAAGGGTACTCTGTCAATTTCATTTTTTCGTCGTGTTCGGATAGCTTTTTTGTTTGAGCCAGACGACCGTCCATCACGTTGAAACCAAAGGAAGTCAGTTTTATCGTCAGGATCATCATTGCCCCTGAATAATCGAGCACCGTGTCACCAAAGTAGCTTTTCTTAGCGCGAGTGTGATGACTACATGAAAACTTAATGCATAGCTCAAGCAAAGTTGTTTATACCTTATAAACATGCTGATCATAACAAAGACAAAGTTGAGTCGTGCATAGCTTGTATACTTCATAAAGATGTAAGAGGCAATGGATGTAGCCACAATGTGTATATATCCCTGGAAAAACTGCAGTACAGATAGCATCACCAGAGTAGTGTAAGCAATAGAAAACGCATGTTTAAGAGAGGCAGAAGGTAGCCGTTTAAACAGTACGGCACTAGGATAAGTAAACAGAATTACAAGAGCAAGCTTCAGATGGTCTGGTGCTATCTCTCCACCCAATAGCTTTGATGCTTCTTTGAGCAATTGGTTCATTTTGCTTTTTGTTTAATTCACTATACAAAGAAAAGAAAGAAAAGGATAAGAAAGTTGGCCTTTTGTATATGCAATACCTCAGGCATTTTGTACTACAAAACAGCCAAAATTCCGAAAAGTACATCTGTTTCTGGCTCCTCCCCCCCTTTTTTTTAACCCTATCCTCTCCACACACACCCCCTTTTTTTCCTGCTTTTTTCTTTTTTCTTTTTCTTTTATAATACACACTTTCTAAAGAGACAACAAGGAAATGTCAAAAGGCCCTTTTGAAGATCCCTCGAATCCTTTCCAGGACCCTTCCATTACCTCTGCTTTAAACTCAAGCAATAAAATTGAAGAGTCCCAAGACGCTCATGACGAATTCACTAGTTTTCATCATGTTTCTGACACCCACGACCCCTATTCGTTTCAAGAAAGCTCAACAGCGCAAGACGACTTCAAGTCCAGAGAGGAAGCACTGCGTCAAAAAGAAAGAGAGCTGGCTGATAGAGAAAGGGATTTGGAAAATAGGCAGAGGCAGGCACAAGGAGTGAAGGGTATGAACAACTTCCCGCCCTGCTTCCCTATTATGTATTTGGACATTACAACCGAGATTCCTTTAGAGCATCAGCAAACAGTTTGGTGGATTTACCGAGAGTGGCTATTGTTCGAAGTGACACTTGTGCTTAATTTCATTGCCTGTCTTTGTGTTTTATTCTCTCATCCAGCATCTGTGACATATGGGCCCGCCAACATGGGAATTGCATTGACTGAGATGTTTACACATACACTGGCTAGTTTCTTTTTGTGGTACAGGCCTGTATACAATGCTTTTATGAAGGAAAACTCATTGTATTATTGTAAGTAACACGCATGTGTGACTAAGGATCTAACGAACGGATATAGACTTTTATTTTGTGTTCAATGGATTCCATATCCTTTATACATTCTATATGGCCATTGGTATACCGTCAACGTAAGAAAGCAAAGACGACAGCGCGCCTGCATATCTAACCCTCTTTTTTTTTTTTTTTTCACTATCTACTGTCACATAGAGGCGGTGCAGGATTGATTTTATTAATTTCTCTGTTCACCGATGGATTTATCGGATCTGCTGTCTTGACCTTGTTGGCTAATATTTGCTGGTTTGCTATGGGATTCTTGGCAATTTTTCTCTACAAAAAAACCTACGACCATTACAAGGCAGAAGGCCATACTTTTAACGAAGCCAAAAGTGAAGCTTATTCGCAAATGGGCAAATCAACAATCGTCAGAGATGCGGCTATTGGCGCAGCTACAAGAAGATAGTTTCTTTTTATTTATATATAACATCACTTGTAAAAACAAAAACTCAATAAAAATGTATACACCTTTATTCATTGATACGTATTTCAAGGGTAGGTCAAAAAGATCTTGGACTCCAGCTTAATTTCAATTTTTGCAAAGTCACATTTAAAAATTTTTTTTTTTTTTTTTTTGGATTTAGTGGCCTATAAAAATCTTGCTCTCTTCTTTCACACAATTTCTTCTTTACATACAATATTGTTCGTCATATAACCTAAAAAGTAAGTATTCAGAGAAAAGTGAGGAAATATACAAAAAAGAAGGTGGTGATGATAATCTATCCCATAAACCTATAGCGCTTATATTTGGTTGGCCGTTTTGGCTGACCGGGCGTACTGTTAGTTTTATTTTAGTCATAGTTACACTGAGCCTTCTTTTATATAAACACTGAAAAAAAAAAACCATTCTTATTAACTTTCCTTTGTCTAGGTTGTAAAAACGAACTGCTATTCCCTTTTTTTTTTTTGTATCAATAAATTATTTATTATTTCAAATCAGTGAAAGCTAGTCTTGTTCTTTTATATTCGTTGTTAAAGCCTTTTCAAAGGTTACAAGGTCTCCTCATTGAAATTGACTATCGTCAAACCTTGCCCCCGGAGCAAAAGTAAGCTGTTTTCGGGAAGATTGTCGCGTAAGCTTGTAAAAGCAGGCAATTCATTTTGTGTCCATTCATCGTAAAAACAGCCAAGTTTAACTTTAGGTGGTTGGTCAACAGGGTACTCAAATCCAAAGTTCACTTGTTTTTCATACTCTTTTACGTAAACCATCAGTGTACCAATAGCTTCGTGCTTAAAGTGTAAGTCATCTACCCAAGCATTTTGAATAGTACGATCCAAAACTACGCGACATAGCAAGCTGTTCTTGGCTTGATAGCTACCAGTAGCTTGACAAACTGAGCCGCTGCAACTCTTTTGAATACCGGAAAAAGTGAATTCATTCAATGTTTCATTTCCAGCATACTTCGGCAATAGAGAAGTCTGGTAAACACAAGATTTTAAGCGGCCTTGACTACACTCAATTGTTTTGTATTCGTCAGAAGGCAGTGCCTGTTTGAGGAGGGCAGGAATGCCAGTGGCTGTGGTCACGTTGACTGTGGCCATGAGACTACCTGCTGTATATTCTTGTCTAAACAAGAGCTTGTTGGGAGACCAATCGCCGTTGAAGGGATGAAGGGCAGAACAGATACTGAATACGAATAGCAAAGCAATGGCTGCACCGATAGTTGCCCTTCGATTGTTACCAGCCACATAAACCCAAGGCAAAAAGTGTAAATTGATAAGAATGATAGGTATCGAAATAAGAATATAAACTACAAAACAGAAAGAAAAGTAAACAGTTCAGTTGGATTTGCTACAAAATATAAAGCACTCGTACCTGCAATTTCGGGTGTACCATCTACAGTGACATGACGCATAGTGTCCATTGACAACAAGGTTTGTTCTATTAAGAAAATGAATGGTACTATCGTTTGAGCAAAAAATATAGCAGCGGATCGAACTTTTTTATCTTTGGGAATAATAACATTCAGAATCGCAGCCGATGTGTTGAAAAACAGGATAAAAACCATAGAATGAAGACTGGCAATATTTTTGGTTGCAGCATAAGAGCAGACAATCACCATAAGTCCCCAGAAAAGAATATTGCCATACCATATTCCGTCTGTAGTCGAGAGTGTGCGTTTGAACTTGGATGGCAAGATAAACTGGGACAGTTGAATTCCGAAAAACGCAGCCAAAAATATGTAGAGGCCAGCACCGTACACATCACCATAAGTCATCAGAGGATTGATTTTAGTCATAGCCACTGCTGCTATGATACAGAATAGAGTAGCGAAAAACAAACCAGACAATGTAGCAAAGAAACCCTGGACAACAAGATAGCCTCGTTCTGTCAATACTTCCTTTACGGGTCTGTCGGTGTCTTTGAATGTCAGAAAACTTGATGAAAAGAGCACAGCCAAAATAGCAAGTACATTAATTATTTGAAGTGTAGTAAGACTGTAAGCAAACATGACACGACCCAAGACATCAAAGTAGATAAAGCTTTCACTTTCGCTACCAGTTTCAAGCAAATCATCACTATTGGCAATAGCACGTACTGCTCCCAAAGTCAATTGTCCCATGTGCTGGAGTGCTTCGGGTGTGGTATGGGCTAAATCGTCGCGAGGTGTATGGTAGTGTGAGCGGGGAGCATAGAATGCGATATCTAGCCCAGGGACTCCGTTCTTGGTGAAAATGGAGTAATCTGTGTCACTAATCGTAAATTAATAAATAGCTACTAAAAAGCTTTTTTTTTTTTTTTTTTTTTTTTTTTTTTTTTTTTTTACCTTTTGATCAAGTTGGCATTGAACATATCATTACCGGACGGAGAGGCATGTACCAAGCTTGCCTTTGAGCTGGCAAGCTTTTTAACGGCGCTCAAGTTTGAACAGCGGAATAACAAAGCTCGACCGCCGGCACCTGCCCCCTCTAAAAAAAAAAACTATCAACAACAGCCAAAAAGGAAAAAATAAAAAAAAACTTACCAAGGTTAATAAATAGTTTGATAGAAGGGTACCAAGGATGTTTGACAAAAGAACGGGCACCAATGAGGCCGCCCTCTTCCATATTGTTAAAAAGGAAAATAATAGTATGTTTAGGGGGATGTTGGACAAAGTAACGCAGAAGTTCCATTGTTGTAGCTACACCCATTCCGTTGTCTGTCACACCATGACTAGTAGGTACACTATCTTTTTTTTTTAAAAATAGAATAAAATCAATCAACACAAGCTTCTCAATAGGGATATAACAGCTTACCATAATGTGCATTTATAAGCAAAGCTTCGTCTCTTCCGGATTGACCGTGTAGACGTACGATTACATTACGGGAATCAACTACCCAATGTTCATCTACATAGAAAAAAAGCTTTTTTGTTTAATATTCTTGCACGACGCTTGAGTTTTTTGCTTACTTTCATTGAACCAGCCATCAGGTATAACAGTTCTCGAAGGGTCTTCAGCAATAACATCCATACTTAAACCGCGATTTTCAGCTTCCTTCTGAAGTTCAAGCGCAACCGAGCCAAGCCAGTCTTTCATGACACCATTCTCACGGCTGTTGGGAGGATGGGGTGCCGTAAAATGGCTCAAGTATTCGTTGTAAGCGTGTACACCAGCAAAGTCGTCTTGCTCTATTGCCTGTGCGTCTGAGAGCGGTAAAGGTAGCGACGTTCTATACCAGTGGACAAAGTACGAGAATAAAAATAGAAAGCCAAGAGCAATACCATAAACATGATAGGTACGTTTCATGCTTTCCCTTGGCTGCGGGTTTTCCTCTCGAGCTATAAGCGGTGTTCTCTCACCGTCTTCAGCAATTGCGGGCATGGTTATGAAGATGAGTAAAGTGGAATGAAAGCCTTTTTTTTTGTTTTTTGGGAAAAAGAAGGTTGCATTACACCTTTTTCGGAGATAGATAGTATACACCCAAAAAATAATTGGATACTTGAAATTTTTACTTGGCACAAATACAATTTTAAGATGCCGCGTTTGCTGGATTTTTTTTGGCACGTTTTCCAAATAAAAAACTGTTCAGAATTGAGAATAGCGTTCTTTACTTTATCTTAGTAGAAAATGACCTTTCAAGTCTTTCAAAAAGACGATTTCAGAAACGCTTTTGATGAAAATGAAAACCAACCAGCTGAGGTGGGTGTTGATGATATGTATTCCCTTGAAAACATTACAAGTTGTGATTCTTACATGGATCTTAAGCCGCCATAACGAGAAGTAGAACGTTAAACTAAAGGTAGTTTTAGGCAATGAAATAACTCTAAGAGTTTACACGAGACATAGTAGTGAGAAATAGTATAATTTTTTTTGCGCTTGTCTACGATCAACATTACTTTGTTGCTGCTGCTACTGCAAAAAAAAAAAAAAAAAAAAAAAAAAAAAAAGGTTTCCTCGTAGAATAGCTTATGATCGGTGTCAAAAGGATCAGAACATAGTTTTGGAAAACTAGCTAAACATAAATAACCCTCTTTGAGATACTGTACAGGAAACTACGGAGAGCCGTATCTCACAATTTGAAGGCTTGAAAGTTTCAAAGATTACAGTTTTTGAGTTAAAGACGAAGGTTCGTACTTTGACAATGAACAAAGGATCATCGAATGATAGTCGAGGATTGCTTTGCTCCTGTTCCTATTTATAATGACAGCAACTTTCACAGAATGCGCCATAATTTGTTCCTGAATATTGTGAACAAGGTAAAAGATACCGATTACTACTTTGTCCGAAAAAAAAGATGCCGCAAAGCTGCCTGTCTTCAACCACGCTTTAGCTAGCTCCACGCTTAGACAATTTTTGTTGTTGCTTGATTAAGCTGGCTCTACTGGTAGAGTTGCGTCAACGGAGTGAGAAGGATATTATTATATTAGAAAATACTTATTAAAAAGCTATCGAAGTGGCGGTACGCATTACAATAATTGATTTATGATATACCATTTAATTTTATTTTTAACAAAATCAATGCTCAAAACTTATTCAAATACATATCTGTGCATATTTCGCTCTAATGCTCATCAACTGTACGCTTCGTTCTTTTTTATTGATTGCTAGGTGATAAACAAATAATAACGGGCTCTACCTTTCTTTTTGGCGAACCAGAGGGACTAACCTGAGCATAATCACTGATTTCGATCAAGTCATACTTGTAAGATTGATCAACGTGTGATAATGCAATTGTGTTACTGAGATTTACCACGACCTCTTTCCAGGTATACAAGGTTTCAACACTGTTCCTGAGCTGCTTCAACTCTACAAGAGAACCTATCAAACTGAAACTCCCAATCTTGTGTCCTACAAAGCAGTTCTCATGTTTGTACAATTGAACCATGTAAGCGGATTTGCCAGCGAAATCAAAATAAACGAGCTGATGATCAATGTTTCCAGTTAAAAGATGTATGTCATTTAAAATACAGGCGCTGATCCTCAGGTTTTTGTTTTGCTGTTGACGTAATATATTTGTGGAGACATTTGCCTTTTTGAATTCAATGGAGCAGATTTCTACATCATCAGTATATGTTTCAAGGTTGCATGCAACGAGAACATCAATTCTTTTTCCGTACGCGGTCTCACCGTTATTAATAACCTGCATTCTTTGTGTCGAGATTGATGCCGTTTCACCAGATTTCAATAATACACGAGTGTCATCTAAAAGAGTTTGCAAAACATTGCTAAATTCCTGGAGATAGATAAACTCTGAAAACTTTGGCTCTCGCTTATACTGTTCCATGTTGTTGACACTAAAAAAAAAACCACAAATGTTGTTCGCAATAAATAAATAATAGAAGAAAAGCCTTACATGATACCAATCATTGATAAGACCCTATAAGTTACAGAACTTTTGTCAGTTTCCTTTGTTTTTCTCATATCAATGAGTAACGACATGACCAGTATCAAACTAAATATAATATAATGTTGTACTGGTTATAATATTTCTGGTCGTATCAATATCTAAAAAGAAAATAATAGGTGTAGGTTGTTAAAAAACTTACAACGTGCTTTTTATGATGAATGTTTATAGAAGAAAAAAAGATTCTCGAATCACACTTTTACTACCGAAGGAATAGATGAAAAGAGATGATTCGAAACAAAATAAAATATAAAACATAAAACAAAATTAAATTGACAACATAAATAACAAAAAAGTGTTAACAATAACATATTGAAATCATAAAAAAACAAAAAGAAAAATAGCAAACAAAAAATAATAAAGTATTAAGACTTGATTCTCACCTTAAATTAATTAATGTTTCTTACAAAACAAGATATCTCAAAATGACTATCACGTTTTGAAACAATGCTTATATTTAACTATCTTATGCTATTTAGTTATTTCAATATGAAAAAGAGCTATGAGGGATATTAAGACTGACATGACTTGACGGGATCCAATGTTTCTAAAGAGACCAAAAAAAAAAAAAAGAAAACACTTAAATAGTATAATCTTAGACATCTCTCGTAGAAATTCAACGAAGAGATACTGAATGTCTTAAGGAAACCATCGGTAATCTTTTCAAGGCGTTGTAAATAAAGTCCTTTAGATCCTTGTATTGAGCGATCTTGTGCACAAAAGTTTTACTTTCATTTATATTTTTTTTTTTCAAAAGTTGTCTATTGGACAGCAAACAATGCTTTGTGCAATGAGAGTAGAAGCAAAGCTAAAAAAAAAAAAAGGAATGGGTTACTTTTCTTTAGAACAAAATAATTTTCTGTTTTGGACAAATTGTGTAAGCCTAATTCTTTTTCAATATGCTTTTCCCAGAAAGTCTTAGCATACTTGACCGGAGAAAATTGCAAATATGTTGTAAGGACAGATTATTTCACAGAAAAAAAGAATAGTGGAATTTTCAAAAAAATGCTATTTTAACAAGCTGCTTGCATTTGCTGGATTTTTTTTGGCACGTTTTCCAAATAAAAAACTGTTCAGAATTGAGAATAGCGTTCTTTACTTTATCTTAGTAGAAAATGACCTTTCAAGTCTTTCAAAAAGACGATTTCAGAAATGCTTTTGATGAAAATGAAAACCAACCAGCCGAGGTGGGTGTTGATGACATGTATTCCCTTGAAAACATTACAAGTTGCGAAACAACTCAGGAACAGTGTTGAAACCTTGTATACCTGGAAAGAGGTCGTGGTAAATCTCAGTAACACAATTGCATTATCACACGTTGATCAATCTTACAAGTATGACTTGATCGAAATCAGTGATTATGCTCAGGTTAGTCCCTCTGGTTCGCCAAAAAGAAAGGTAGAGCCCGTTATTATTTGTTTATCACCTAGCAATCAATAAAAAAGAACGAAGCGTACAGTTGATGAGCATTAGAGCGAAATATGCACAGATATGTATTTGAATAAGTTTTGAGCATTGATTTTGTTAAAAATAAAATTAAATGGTATATCATAAATCAATTATTGTAATGCGTACCGCCACTTCGATAGCTTTTTAATAAGTATTTTCTAATATAATAATATCCTTCTCACTCCGTTGACGCAACTCTACCAGTAGAGCCAGCTTAATCAAGCAACAACAAAAATTGTCTAAGCGTGGAGCTAGCTAAAGCGTGGTTGAAGACAGGCAGCTTTGCGGCATCTTTTTTTTCGGACAAAGTAGTAATCGGTATCTTTTACCTTGTTCACAATATTCAGGAACAAATTATGGCGCATTCTGTGAAAGTTGCTGTCATTATAAATAGGAACAGGAGCAAAGCAATCCTCGACTGTCATTCGATGATCCTTTGTTCATTGTCAAAGTACGAACCTTCGTCTTTAACTCAAAAACTGTAATCTTTGAAACTTTCAAGCCTTCAAATTGTGAGATACGGCTCTCCGTAGTTTCCTGTACAGTATCTCAAAGAGGGTTATTTATGTTTAGCTAGTTTTCCAAAACTATGTTCTGATCCTTTTGACACCGATCATAAGCTATTCTACGAGGAAACCTTTTTTTTTTTTTTTTTTTTTTTTTTTTTTTTTTTTTGCAGTAGCAGCAGCAACAAAGTAATGTTGATCGTAGACAAGCGCAAAAAAAATTATACTATTTCTCACTACTATGTCTCGTGTAAACTCTTAGAGTTATTTCATTGCCTAAAACTACCTTTAGTTTAACGTTCTACTTCTCGTTATGGCGGCTTAAGATCCATGTAAGAATCACAACTTGTAATGTTTTCAAGGGAATACATATCATCAACACCCACCTCAGCTGGTTGGTTTTCATTTTCATCAAAAGCGTTTCTGAAATCGTCTTTTTGAAAGACTTGAAAGGTCATTTTCTACTAAGATAAAGTAAAGAACGCTATTCTCAATTCTGAACAGTTTTTTATTTGGAAAACGTGCCAAAAAAAATCCAGCAAATGCAAGCAGCTTGTTAAAATAGCATTTTTTTTGAAAATTCCGGCTATATATGAGTTGAAAAAAAAAAAAGCATTGAAACTTGAAGCAAATATACAGAAGAAAAGTAAATTGAGAATATACAAAAGCATTTTTTCATTTTATTTATGTGCAGTAGTTTAAACAAAGAATATAAAAAAAAATTTTACAAGAGGCTTTACTTTTTGTCTTTATCAGTACCCAAGACCTTTCCAAGACCAAAGCCTTCCAAGATCTTGTTAAGACCAATGCCTCCCAAAAGGCTATTGAGAATAGAACCAAGGCCAAGTCCATTTAGTAAATTACCCACAAGTCCAAGCACACCAGTAAGTAAAAGGCCAACGGCTGAAAGAATTTGCAGCAAAGGACTCTGTAGAATGTTCCATAGGGGACTAAGAGCCTTCTTGGCATGAGGCATGTTCTTGACTTTCTTCTTAGCCTTATCAATAGTGGTTTCCACTTCACCTGTCAATTGGGATAAGAGTTCAGCCAAGTGGTATTCTTCAGGAGATGCTTCTCTCTGGGATGTTTTGGCTTGTGCGGTTTTGGCAATTCTTCCGGTAGGGTCCAGACTCTTGATAGCACCTTCTGCTTCACTAAGAATATTGGAGGCTTGTTCAATCAAAGGTTTGACATCATCCACCAGCTTTTTCTCATTGCGTTCATCAGATGGCTTGGCTTCTTCGGCATCAATATGGTCAGTGATACTTTTAAGAATAGGCTTGATTTTGTCGAGCGATTTCTGAATAGCGCTAGACATCATACTGGCCAGCTTGCGGTACTCTTCTTCTTCTTTTTCTTTGTCAGAGAGTTTCTGTTGTTCTTCTCGCTCTTGTTGCTTTTCTTCGTCAGTCTTTTCTTTGAACATCTCGGCCTTGCCTACAATGTTGCCTTCATGGTTGATTATGTTGCCCTCGTCGTCCACCTTGAATCCAGCCCAGTTATAAGCAGCATGTTTGTCAGCAGAGCCCACAATATTGTCGTCTTTGTCAACCACCTTTCCAGATTTTCGGACCTCGGGAGAAAATTCGTTAATATGAGGATAAGGGTTAGACCACTTCTGTTCTTCTTCTTTAGGCTCTTCTTTAGGCTCCTCTTCTTTGATCATTTCAGCTTTGCCAACTATACTTCCTTCATGGTTCACTACATTGCCTTCGTCATCGACCTTGAAGCCCACCATTTTTTCAGCAGCACGGCGATCAACGTGGCCCACCAGGTTATCATCACTATCAAGCACTTTTCCAGACTTCTTGACTTCAGGAGAGTTTTCGTTGACCCAGGCATAAGGGTTGGAGAACTTCTTTTCCTCTTCTTTAGGCTCTTCGATAGTTTCCTCGACAGGCTCTTCTTCTTTGATCATTTCAGCTTTACCAACAATGTTGCCTTCGTCATTGACTACATTGCCCTCGTCATCGACCTTGAAGCCTACCATTTTTTCAGCAGCACGGCGATCAACATGGCCCACTACATTGTCTTCACTATCGAGCACTTTTCCAGACTTCTTGACTTCAGGGGAGTTTTCGTTGACCCAAGTGTAAGGGTTGGAGAACTTCTTTTCCTCCTCTTTAGGCTCTTCGACAGCTTCTTCTTTAGGCTCTTCTTCTTTGATCATTTCAGCTTTACCAACGATATTGCCTTCATGGTTCACTACATTGCCTTCGTCATCGACCTTGAAGCCCACCATCTTTTCAGCAGCGCGTTTGTCAACGTTTCCCACCAAGTTGTCTTCGCTATCGAGCACTTTTCCAGACTTTTTAACTTCAGGAGAGTTTTCGTTGACCCAAGTGTAAGGGTTGGAGAACTTCTTTTCCTCTTCTTTAGGCTCTTCGACAGCTTCTTCTTTAGGCTCTTCTTCTTTGATCATTTCAGCTTTACCAACGATGCTGCCTTCGTCGTTTACTACGTTACCCTCATCATCGACCTTGAAGCCGGCTAGCTTGGGAGCGGCTCTAGGATCAACGTGGCCAACAATATTGTCATCTTGATCAAGCACTTTTCCCGACTTTCGCACGACAGGGGAGTTTTCATTGACCCAGGGGTATTCCATTGGTTTGACTTGACCTACGACTTTGCCTTCATCGTCTTTCACTTCTCCGTGTTCACCTACAGGTTGTCCTTGAAGTTGTTCGGCTTTTCCTTGGACTAGGCGACCAATGACACGACCGGATTGTCTATCAGTAACCAAACCCGACTTTTTGACCTTTTGGCCCACCAGAGGTTCATAATTGCTTTCGCTTTCGCTCAATTCACCGGGCTCAGACGAATCCGAACTATCGTCCAATGCAGGCTTTTCTTGAGTAATTGGTTTTTCTTGATGGCTACTGGGTTGGAGTTCGATATCAGCGTTTTTTAGTTGCTCTGTCATGTTTATTATTATATAGAAGAAATATTTAAAATATATGTAGATCAGAAAAATAAGAAAGATCGTCCTTGGCTTAAATACTTTTGTTTTAAAGCTAAATTAGAGTCTAAATAGAAAAAGGGATTTTGGGGGA
Organism: Sporodiniella umbellata; assembly: GCA_025677835.1. Taxonomy (NCBI): domain Eukaryota; kingdom Fungi; phylum Mucoromycota; class Mucoromycetes; order Mucorales; family Rhizopodaceae; genus Sporodiniella; species Sporodiniella umbellata. Next base: position 88,027 of record JAIXMR010000057.1, read on the forward strand.
GTAAAGAAACGGTTTATGGCATGATTTCTAAAGCCAAGAGAAAGCTTATAGAATCATGATTTCATTAGAGTAAATTGAGAAAAAATGATTTCATACAATAAAGTACATCAAAACAAAACTTTGTATTTCAAAATATAGGCAATAATTATACTCTTGAAACACACTCAAAGAAGGCGCGCCTAGCCTCGATTTTCAAGAAACATAAAAAAGAGTTGATCAAAAAAAAGATCTAGCGGATCAGATAAAAGAAACACAAAGAGAAAAGGAGTTCGTTTAATAGCGTCTACAATAAGGTTATGTATGTAGATCCAACGAAAAAGAATCTTGGTGCACTGATCTACTTTGCATTTCTTCCTCAGCTAATATCCCAGCCAAATTCCCTTTTTAAATTATTTTGAAGCTAATTTGGAATGAAACAAAGCATAAATCGTGCTACCATTCTTGACACACGCTTGTCATTACAATGAGAATGGGTCGATTTTTTTTTTTTTTTTTTTTTTGGTATTAAGCTTTAAAAGGTTAAAGTAAGAGTACCTTTAGTCTGTTCATAATAAAGTACAGAAAAAAAAAAGGCATTTGTAGTCATAAATGTTTAAAAGGTATTTATTATTGTTATTGTTCTAATAAAGTCAGAGTGATATCCCCTTTAGCTCTTGCTCTTAGTTGGATTTCTGCATCGATATTTAGGTCGAGACGAAGACTGGGTGCTTTTGGTTTGTTTCCAGTTGACTTTCTTTTAGATCGAGGTTTCTTTGTTATAGCTTTTTTGCTTGACGCGATTTCTTTGTCATTCTCTTCGGTATCTTCACTTTCCTCATTTTCTAAACCTTTTTCACTCTCTTTATACTCTTTGTTTTCTTTTTGTTTTGACCCTGTTTGTGACATTTGAGAGAGAGAGAGACTATAAACGAGAGTAAAAAATCTAAAAAAAAAAGGGGGGTAAATTGACTGGTTTATTTTTTTGAGGGGAGCTGCTGTTTTTCTGATGTATTTTAAATATACCTCTGGGAGTGATGTAATGATCACCCAAAGGCTGATGAGTGACTTTTTCAAGGTTGTTTTATTATTGTTATTGCTTAGTCTTACCTAAAGTTTATTGTGCAAGCTGGTGATTATTATAAAAAAAAATTGTAACCTTCATGTTGTCATTGTTTTGTCATTTTATCATTTGAGTAAGAAAAAGAAATTCACAGAGCTTTCGTAACAGAACCAAAATTATCTCTCTTTTTCTTTTCCCTTTTTTAACTTTTTTTTTCCCCTTTGTTTCTACCTAATGGCACCTACCAAAGAAAAGGAAAGACCTGCCGAAAATAAAGTGGAAGAAGCATCTGACAATGAAAGCAAGCAAGTGGCTACTAAAAAGAAATCATCTAAAGAAAAGGGCCTGAAGAAAAAGAAAAAGCGGTCATCCAAGAGCAAAGAAAGCCCACTTGATCTGGTCAACGGTGTAGGTCAAGCAGCCACAGGTGCTTTGGGTCAGCAATCCTCTTCAGGTGGTGGAAATAACTCGGGCGCTTTAAGTTTAAGACTGGATCTTAACCTGGAAGTAGAAATCACTATTAAAGCTAGAGTACACGGTGATGTGACCTTGGCTTTGTTGGCTTAATACACGAAAAGAAAAATTTTTTTTTTCAGTGCTGTTTATTACCCCTTATCCTAATAGCTTTTTTTATATATCTTTTTCCTCATAATAATAATCAATAAACTTGGACACAAATTATATGTGTCAGGCACCACCCAATGTGACACTAAAAAGACAGTGACTGAGAATGAAAACAATCTTTGAATGTCTAACAATAAAAAAAAAAAAAAAAAAGACGCGTTGTATATACATGGAGGCTTTATTATGGTTATTAATTGTTCATTTATATTATTGCAAGAGGGAAAGCGTTACATCGCCATGCACGCGCGCTTTGAGCTCAATTTCTACATCAAGATTAAGGTCGAGACGAAGACTGAGATTCTTTTTGTCTTCGGATTGATTTTTTACTGCCCGTTTGGGTTTCTTTACACGGTTTTTACGGTTCTTGTCAGCCTTTTGAAGTTGTTGTGTGTTTTCTTCTTCAGAGCTATCTTCTGTTTCTTCTTCAGTGGAGTCGTCGTCAGTAGCAGATGCAGTATCTTCTCTATCAGATGCCTCATCGTGTTTGTTATCTTTGAAGTCTTTCTGAGGTTGTGTTTGGTTTTCTTGTTCCGATGGGTTTTCTTGTGCTTGTTTTGTTTCTTCCGCCATTGTTTGAGTTTATTTTAAATAAAGTATAAATGTATAAATAGATGTGAATTCAAAAGTTTCAATATGGATTTTAAGCTTTCCTTTTTATACGTTTTTATGATTGAGTGATTTGGACATTACGTATGGATTTACACTCTAAAAAAGACCCTGTTTTTTTTTGGGTCTATATGAATCATTACCGGAGATTGAAATATAATTTTTATTGGGGGAGGGGATGTGAGATCATTAGCTTTATTTTCTTTCTTTCTTTTAATTTTTAATTTTTAGCTGTAACCCGATTTCTATGGAAGCAGCTAAACCAAAGAAAGAAAAACCTAAAGAGGGGCGAAAGAAAAAAAAAAGCAAAAAGCTAAAGATCAAACGAAAAGAAGATGATCCTCAAGTGACTATGGCTAAACAGCAAGCTGAAGTTTTAAAAGAAAGTGCAGCGAGGTTGAGCCAACCTCCTGAACTGGCTGTGAACGGTGGTGTAAATAACCCTCGAGCGCTTCGATTGAGGCTGGACCTTAATTTAGACGCAGAAATACAACTAAAGGCTAAAATCAAAGGCTACGTCAAGTTGACTTTACTCTAATAATTTTCAATTCTTCACTTTTGTAAATAACTTTTTATATTTAAATCATATTGGTTATCACCTCGCTCATTAATAAAAGACCCCTTAATTTTTTTTATATATAAAAAAAAAAAGTTAATGCCTCATTCTATTGGTGGAATCCGAAAAAGAAACAAAAAACCAAAAAAAAAAAATTAAAATTGCTTTTCTTTTTCTTTTTACATACGATTTTTTTTTTTGTTTTCCAGTATGCCAGCTGATAGAAAGACCAAAGAGTATTCACAAAACGCCAGCTCATATGAGACTTACCCTACAGAAAATACAGCAGCATCTGGAGCAGGAAACGATTACAATCAATATTACGGTTACGATTATTCAAATGGAGCTTATGCAGGTCAAAGCAATGCTGATTATGCTTATTATGCTCAAGATGCCAATGCTTCGTCTTATTACGGAAAAAACGCCACACTTAATTATAAAAACACTACATTAGCTGCTGCGGCACCTTCTGCTTTCACACCTGTCTCTTCCGGCATGACTTCCACTAATGCCAATGGTGTTAAGACCTATTATCCCAATCAGTCAAATCCCAACAACCCAGTCGGTCCAGTGATCATCACCAAGTCAGGCTATGCTGGGCCTTCAGGAAGCTACAACAAAGACAAGAAGAAGAAGAAGAGCTACGTACGTGTGGCAGGTGGCGAAGTCTGGGAAGACGCTACCCTTGAAGACTGGGACGATCAAGACTATCGTTTGTTTGCGGGTGATTTGGGTAACGAGGTAACCGAAGAATTATTGTACAAGACTTTTTCAAAGTATCCTAGTATGATCCGAACGCGTGTAGTACGTGATTCTCGTACAATGAAATCAAAAGGCTTTGGTTTCATCAGCTTTAAAGATCCGGATGACTTTGTTCGCGCTTGGCGTGAAATGAATGGTAACAAAGCCCACACATACTCAGTACTTATCATTTTATTTAGGTAAATATGTAGGAAACAGACCTATCAAACTACGTAAGAGTACTTGGAAGGATCGCAATATAGAAGTAAAGGCAAAGAAAGAGAGAGAGAGAATGGGTCCTTATAGTAAAAATAAGTAAAAACAAATTAAAATAAGTAAAAAAAAAAAAAAAAAAACAAGCATTATAAAAAAGTAAAATAAAACAAATTCATCGCCTGATCAGAATAAATCCAAACTAAACACTTTCTTGTGTACCTTTTTTTTATTTTTTTTTCTTTTTCTTCATGTGATTTTGTTTTTTAAGCGGGGGAAATCGTATCACATTCAGACTTGTTTATTTATGTTTTCTTTCCTTTAACTTTCCCTTTCTTCTTTCTTTCACAAAAAGAGGAAAAAAAAAAAGAAAAAACATGTCTACCGTTGCTCTTCAGTCACCTTCTATCATTTCTACCAAGAGCGTTCCTGAGAAAAAACCCATTTCTTACAAGAACCTTTTGCTGGGTGCAGGTAATTGCCTTATAAAAAGAGAACTGTATTGAGACCTTGGTTTAGGTTTAAACATGTTTGAAACATCCACGCTTGGCCAGCCTTTTGAAGTCATCAAGACACAGATGGCTGCTAATCGAGGAGAGCCAATGTTGAAAGGTTTGCAAGCTATTTATGGTAGAGGAGGTATTCTCGGTTTCTACCAAGGTTTGATCCCTTGGGCTTGGATAGAAGCAAGCACCAAAGGCGCGGTACTCTTGTTTACTGCCTCTGAACTCGAACATCGGTCTCTTGCTGCAGGAACTTCCTCTTTCACAGTAAAGTTCATTTGTTTACTCACCTTCTTTGTTTCGTACTCATTTCTTATTATTGCTCAACAAAGGCTGGTATCATTGGTGGCATGGGAGGTGGTATTGCTCAAGCATACAGTACAATGGGTTTCTGTACATTCATGAAAACAGTGGAAGTCACACGACAAAAGTCAGGTAAAAAAAAAAAAAAATAGAGAGGTAAGGAAATGAGGGACAGTGATTCTCAATCAAGTAAAATAGCTGGTACCGAGTCCACTTTTTCTATTGCTGCCAAAATATATAAAAAGGAAGGTATTCGTGGTATGAACAAAGGTGTGAATGCAGTAGCTCTTCGACAGTGCACCAACTGGGCTTCCAGATTCGGTATTGCTCGTTTTGCTGAAGAAGCAATTGTGAAGTCAAGACACGGTGAGGCTGGTGTCGCTGATCATACCGATAAGATATTAGCTTCTGTAGCTGCTGGTGCTCTGTCCTGCTGGAATCAACCTTTGGAAGTCATTCGAGTTGAAATGCAAAGCCAATTGAAAGGCGCAGGACGTCCTGATAAGCCTAATATCAGCAACATCACCAAATACATCTATACTAATAATGGCCTAGGCGGATTCTACCGTGGTATTGTCCCACGTATTGGTCTTGGTATCTGGCAAACACTTGTCATGGTCGCTCTTGGTAAGACAGAAACAAACACTAAACAAACTCTCTAACTCTATTTTTTAAAGGCGATTACTGTCGTGCTCGCTTAAACTAAAACTCTGCTTATCTCCATCACGCCTATTGTAAATACATATATATATATATACACAAAGACGTGTGAAACTTTGTATTACATTGGCCTCATTTTGAAAATAAGTTTAGCATTAGCTTTATCATACAACATTTTTAATGAGAATGAAAACTAAATTGATAGAATATGCAACTTTATTTAATTGTTTATACGTGCCTCAAATAGGTAAAGGATGACTTACATACAAAAGGCTTTAGGCTGTGCAGCTTTTTTGATGATTTCTTTTTCGTTTGGGTTTGAATTCAAGGTGCCATACCCTACTTGGTATGGCCTCTTAAGTGGGGTTTTCTTTTTTTGTTGGGAAAGGGAGTGCTATACATCTTTCGAGTTCAATTGTATGCTTTACACTTAATTCTATATATTAGACGAGTTTTCGTATAAAGTTTAATCGCTTTAACTCAGTACTGTCTTTTACGACACAAATAACGCAAAAAAAAAAAAAAAAAAAAAAGATTTATAAGCCTTTGTTGAATAAAAATAGGGTTTCGTTTTTTATTTACACAACCTTTGGCCTCTGACTCTATACCTTTTTCCTTTATTCGCAAGCAAGCTTGGCATCAAAAGAAGTCAGAGCAATAGAAAAAGCTTGCAACAAACACATGGGGTATTTAAAGTCCATAGTGAAAAAGTCCCTTTCTACGCGACCAAACTGCATTACAATATAATCCACTAAGGGTTATTCGTTACTACATTTGCTAGCGTTTTTTTTGTATGAACGTTGAACTTACAGTCATTGTCATGAACAATTTGAAAATTTTTGACGGACGCTTGAGTAACCCTTCCGTTAAAATTAAGTACAAAGGATTGCGTTTCTAAAATGAAAATAAATGAGCATACCACCTCTTTTTAAAGATTTCCAAACCTTCATTCCATTGAGGACTCTTATTATGAAGTACTAGTAGATCTCGAGCACCCCCTTCTTTGTATTTAGACAGTAACATGTCAGACTCCTTTGTAGGTCTAAATTCAGGACGTCTTCCGTCTCGTGTTAGTGTATGCATTAGTATCGTCATCTTTCTTGGCCCTTTGAATCCTAGGATATTGGGATCCTGTGAATAAAAAAAAAAATGGTTAGTTATAGAGTATAATTGTACGAAACCATACAAGAGTCCTTTTTCAAATCAAAAAAAAAAAAAAAAAATACTTACATAAAGCACTGCGCCAAGCTCTTCACGAACAGGCAAGTCTTTCTTCTTCATTGCCATTTTCAAAGGATTCCTTCCATGCGAATAGATCACAAACGTAGTTCCCAAAAAGTTGGATCTTTATTGTTTATAGATGGATATGTATGTATGCATATGTAAATATAAAGCTCTTATAAGCTCTTTCTCTTTTTATTATACAGAAAAAAAGGTATCCGAACTTTTCTTACCTCACTTTACCCAATTCTACTTCTTGTACAGGCCCGAGCTCATTTTCGCGATAAACGCCAGTAATTGTATAATAGCTTGTGTTGCTCTTTCTCTTTTTTCTGGCAACCATAACAATCTGCTCTTCTCCGGTAGCTATATGCTCGACAGATAGACGGTATTGAGGATATAGCTTGTCTAGTCCATCTCGACAACGCTGAATGCGGCATGTTACACGGGTATTTAATGCAGCAGGTCTGTGGTTTAAGATGACGTTGACTGTTCTCTTTCTATCTTACCTGAAAGCAAGGTCAAACAGTTCTTTTTCTGATGTCAAAGACCTAGATAATACAAAGTCTGTAGGTGGATGAGGTCGGGAGACCCTTATGGTAGTTTCTGTGATGGCAGGAGCAACAGGTGCCTCATTGAGCTCGTCCATGTCGTCTATTCCTTCATCAGTATTGGGAAGGTCAAATGTAGATGGCGAAAGCTGTGGATAAAGTATTTGTTGAAGGTCTTGATGTGTCATGTCAATGAGTGAAATTAAAAAAGAAAATAAAGGAAAAGAAAAAATACAAAAATAATAATAATAATAATAATAATATGGGAAGCACTGAGATGGAATTTTATAAACAACTTCTTTTTCAAGGGCACCAAAACCATTTTAATCTTTCCTTATTCAATTAAAAGTTTTTTTTTCTTGCTTGTTTGTAGATCAATTAGATTATCTTAAACAACAACAATAAGATCCTTTACAGTCCCTTATTCTTCCCAATAAAAGAAAATCCATTAAAAAAAACGTTATTATTAAATGGGATTTAAAACAATTTTAAACTTTTATTTGTTAATAAATCAATAAAAAACACGCGTTTGTTTTCAGGGCCTTTTTAAGCTCATGTCGGCCCAAGAAAAAAAGGCTATTTATATGTTGAGCCACAATAGGAGAGGCCCATAGGCTACATATGCGCTATTGGTAAAAATCGAAAACAAAATAAAAATATAGAAAACAAAACTCACGTTTTTCTCTTGTTTTTGTGCTACCGAGTTACCATCCAGGTGCTTTCATGCTTTTTCATCGCATTGAGCTTATAAATTAAGGGGGTGCAGTATCAAGGTAAGACGAGATAGATGACTTTGTTTCGCTATTAAAAAATCCTACTGGTGAAGAGAAATCTACGGCAACTGGGCTGACAAACTGAAGTAAAAGTATCAGAAGGGCAAATAGCTTGAATGTATTTTTGGAAACGGATTTGAAACTTCTTTTACGTATATTTGACACAAATTAGATATTACACAAAACGAAAAGCAGCCTGTTTTTTTTTTTTTTTTTTTTTGCTTGACTTCATTTGCTTTTCACTTTATGAAACAACTAAACAATAGAAATGTCAGTTTAAAGTCTCTTTATGAATCTTTAGATCGGTATTGAGGCTTAGTAGATGTACGCCTTTCTTGCGCTTTTTATTTGAACCATTATAGTATCGCTAAGAGCTTTTAAAAAATAAATAAATTGATTTTAATTGTCTGTGCTGCCAAAAGTTTGTTTCTTGATGTAACACAACTTGCCTAGACCAATTATTGCTGGTGCTTGATTTCTTAACAGAGAAGGCAGTGTAACACTAATAAGGAATTTTTTTTTTTTTTTGTCTTTGTATAAATACTCATTACTGACATGCTATCATATAATCTGTTTTTCTTAATGCATATCTTGTTATAAATTGTTAATATTTTGTTTTTCTTTTCCAAAAAAAAAACAAAACAAAACTACCCATTCTTTTCCCTTTACACTCCTTTGAAGCTTTTTAACTTTTTTTTATAGAAAAAAAATTTTGACAGCAACACACACCTCCTAGAATTTTCATTCTCCCACCTAACCTCCCTATCCGTTTTTATAACAAACCCAACTTTAGACATAAAAGTAATTAGTCTATCGCAGCATTTTCACACAACCGCATACACACATTTACTAGATCATTCTTTTTCTTATTTTTCTTTTCCTTTCCTTTCCTTTCCTTTTTTCTGTACTAAAAACTAATAATTTATGCTATTCTAATGACACAAACAATAAACACTACAAACACTAATTCTGTCCAAGTTGGTAAGTGTATGCCTTTTTTATCTTTTCATCCTTCTGCAAAAGCTAACCATTTTATACATGTGTATACTTATTACCAAAGCATTGCGGATACGACCTTTAACAGAAAAAGATAAAATACAGCCGCGGTTTTCTCAGTCCAGTAATTCAGACGTTCTAAAAGTATATGAGAATTCAGTTGTTATTGTACCACACCAAAAATCGTTTGCTTTTGACCATGTACTGGACTCTTCAGTTAATCAGCAGCAGGTCTTTCATCAAGTTGCTTCGAATTTTGTCGATAGATTCATCGATGGTTATAACGTAACCATTCTGGCTTATGTAAATCGCTATATATACATATAAATGTATTTTAGTGATATAAGTGTGCTAACAAAAAATATTTGGCAACCCTTAGGGCCAGACTTCTTCCGGGAAAACATATACTATGGGAACAGCTGTTGACGGCCAAGTAGATACTGAGCAAGAAGGTAAGAGTAACACTAGATCTTATACTCTCAACGAGTAAGGCAAAATGTTTTTTTTTGATACTAAACAACCTTCTCTATACGTATAAAGGCATCATTCCTCGCGCCATGACAGCACTGTTTCAAAAAATAGGGGATCACCCAAAAGAAAAACAGTCGAAAACAATTATACCAAAAAGATCTCTCAGCACTATCCATTCCGCTTCAGGCATTCAACCACCCTCTCGCTCTTTTTCTTCCAATATAAAGCTAAGGCCTGTTTCCAAATTGCCACCAAGACGAGGTTCTACCGCATCCATGGTCAACGATAAATCCCCTCGCTATACTGTCTCTGTCTCCTTTATTGAAATCTATAATGAGGAGCTAATCGATCTACTCAACTCATCACCACCAGGCGAACGTACACAAGTCACTATCAGAGAAGACTTTAAAAACAATATTATCTGGTCTGGGTTAAAAGAAGTGCAGGTCTCTAGTGCCCAAGATGTTCTCAAGTAAAAAAAAAAAAAAAAAAAAAGTCTCAAAAAAAGAGAATTACTCATTTTTTCAAAAGGTATCTTCAAATTGGTACTGAGAATAGAACCACAGGTTCAACAGATATGAACGCACAATCGTCACGTTCTCATGCTATTTTTTCCGTTACTTTAAAACAAGAAAAATGGGTTCCTTCTGATTTAACCAAAAAAGAAGAACCAAAGCCTCAGAAAACGCTCAGTCAGCGTCAGAGTGTACTGAACGTCAAGGAACTGATTGGACAGATGGAGAAGAGTAGGAAACAGGAAGCTATCGAAGAGTCTGGTGAATGGATGACGGTACATTCCAAGTTTCATTTTGTAGATCTTGCAGGTTCTGAAAGACTGAAGCGTACCGCGGCTGAAGGCGATCGTCGTAAGGAAGGTATTCATATCAACGCTGGTCTATCCGCACTAGGCAACGTGATCTCGGCCCTCTCTGACCCATCCAATCCACATATTCGTTATCGTGACTCAAAGCTGACCCGACTGCTGCAGGATTCTTTGGGTGGCAATTCAAATACGTTGATGATCGCCTGTGTAAGTGCAGCCGAGATTAATTTGAACGAAACTGCGAATACAGTCAAGTATGCTAGCCGTGCTCGTCATATCAAAAATAAAGCAGAAAGAAACGAAGAATGGATGACAAACGAAAACGTAGATTACCTCAAACAAATCATTACCAAGCTGAAGGCTGAAATCAAGAGTCTCCGACACCAAAGACGATCGCCCTTATCCTCTGTTGGTTCTACACCAAGTCTGGCTCCTCAAGAAACACATTCAACCTCAACTGTAGACACCGAGCCTCTATCAAGCTCCAACTCTACCACACTCACCATTCCAGAGGGCTGTTTTGATAACGCTCAGATTTTGGTCGACTTACGTCGTCAGATCGAAGAACTCCAAAACGAACTCACGGTCACTCGGGAGCGAAATGTTTGGGTCGAAAACGAGCTCAAACAAGCTGAGCCTACAATTCGAGATTATGAAAGTTCAATAGCAAAACTAGAATCCCAGCTAGTCGTTACACGTGCTGCCCTATCTCATTCAGATAATGCCCTGGCTGACCAGCAACTTAAGATCACCGAGTACGAGTCGTTGCAGGAAAATGAGATACGCGCTCTGGACGAGCTCAGACACAGGCTGGCCCTGGCACTCGAACGTCAACAAACTTCAGAAAATCATTGCAACGAACTGAGATGTAAATTAGAAAAGTGCCATCCTACCGCGAGCAACGAGACGCAAACATCTAGAGACAAGCTTCAAGCCGAGATTGATGAAAAACAGGCCAAGATTGATTTTCTGGAATCTCGTTTGCAAGATATTGTTCAGCTAAAAACAGAACTTTCGAGCTTGAGAGAAACGCATGCCTCCGAGCTGGAAAACATGGAAAGCAAACTCGTCACTCTAAAAGAACAATACGCTCATTATCCGGATCAACTGCTCAAAGAGCAAACAATCAATCAAGATTTGAGAGAAAAGATAGAGGGCCTGGCCTCCTCTTCAGAATCCAATGCTTTGGAAACTCAAAAAGCAAAAGAAGAGTCGCAAAAACTTCAGCTTCAGCTTCGAGAACAGGAACATAGTATTCAGATCACTTTACGCCAACGACTTGAAGATCTGGAGCGTTTCAAGCTCGATTTACGCGCGCTTCAACAGGTCGAGGAAAAACAAGATGTAATCATCCACAGTCTTGAAGCCAAACTGGTAGAAATGGATCGACTTGTGAGCACACTAAGAGAACAGTTGGAGAAATGCAACCTGTCCATTGACTATCTCCAAGCTGACAACGATGCTAAGACCAAACTTGCTGATGATATGAAGATACAAGTTGCCCAGATATTAAGCGATATATGTCACATAGGGACTGAGAAGAAGCAGCTGGAGCATGTCATGCGTTTTATTGAAAATACATTGCGATTGCAGGACGCAAAATCCAGCAAAACTATCGAGTTTTTGGAAGATATCAAGCAACACTACACTATCCGTGAAGAAGAGTTGGAAAAACAAAAGCAGATTATAGCCTTACTTTCTGACGAAAAAAGCCAGCTTTCTGAAAACCTCAAGCAAGTGTCTGATCATGCTTCCCAAAGCGATCATCAGGTCAAAGATCTACACAGTCAACTTAAGATTGCACTGGAAAAACTTGACCAACACTCTGAGCTTAAACCACATCCAACAGCAGATGTCTCCAATCTTACTGATGCGTCAAATAGCCGTGTTCATCAACTAGAGCAACTGGTTCAAGAACTCCAAAAGAAAGAAATTGACTTCAAAACGGAGCTCGATCAACATCGCTTGGATCTCAAGGCCCAAAAAGTGCAGAACCAGGCCCTCACTCATACTGTTTCGGAATTGGAAGTGTCTTTGAAAACTGAGCGTGCCCTGATTTCTTCCCAAGATGTTACTGGCATGATTTCGCAGCTAGAGAGCAAACTAGGAGATCTTCAGAAAGCCAAAAATAGAGCGGACTATGCATGGCAAGAGAAAACTGATCTTCTGAAAGATGAGCTTCTCTCGGTAAGACAAGAAAATGAACACAAAAGTCTTCGCATTGCGACTTTGGAAGAGTCCCTCAGGGAAGCTCATCGCCAGTTGCCTCCTGTGGGCACTCAAAGCTTGAGACTTGTGCATAAACCCAACCAGTCAGCTGAAGTTATATCCAATGATTCTACGAACGAAGAGCTTGCTGAACGTATTGTTCAGCTTCAGGAAGATAACAACCAGCTTATTTCATGGAATGAGAGTTTGGAGTCGCAACTTGTGCTTCAACGAAGTCAACTAACTCTTGAAACAAAGAACTTGGAACTGGAGCTCATGAAGTTGACCGCTGCTAACGAACGCTTGGAGAAGGAGATGGAACAAATTCTGCCGAAGAATAATATTCTTATTAATAATTTAGCTGCACACAACGAAGAGTTCACCCAATTTACTTCACCTCCGCTTACTCCGCGTACACCCCCGTTGGTCACAAATACGCCTTACAAAATACAGCGAGATCGCTCCAATTCAAGCATAATGCAGCTGTCTCGATCTGGGACCTATCTATCTATGCCCAATACCCTGGGTGATACAGACGAAGAAAATAAACGGGTTTCTATCATCTCATCCCGATCTGACATGAGCTCTCCACGACCTACTTCTTCACTTCGTCACAGTCGTCAAATCATCATATCCTCCAGTAGCCTACCGCCTCTTACTGCTCCGCCCTCTAATCCTTTACCACCTATACCTACACCTGTTCCACATACCACCTCACCTTCCTCGGGTGAGCCCTCTTCGCCCAATGAAGCTTTATCTGCCAGTCCTACTTTTCTTCACCGACACAACTCAGGCCGTTTAAGCGAGATTAGTATGTCCAGTTACACACCCGAGCAATACGACAAAATCTTCCAATCCCTTCAGCGCAAGACCCAAAACGCAGAAAACGACATCAAAGCTCATCAGAGCGTGATTACCAAACTCGAATCTCAACTCACACGATCCGAATCCTCCATCAAAGAAGCCAAAAAGCAGCTCGATAGCTTAAATCGCGAAAAAGAAGCGTATAACGAGGAAATTCAACTCTTGCGTACACAAGTACATCAATCTCAAGACTCTCTCAACGAGCGCAAAGAACTCGAAGAAGAGCTCGAGACACAAAAGATGTTACGAGAAAAAGCAGAGAAGGCCAGAAGAATTCTCGAAGACCGTATGGAAGAATTGATGAACAAGAAGAGTAAATTCATGTGCTTCTAGTTTTCTAGTTTTTTTTTTTATAATTATCTTTAATTGCCCCCCCACTCTTTTGTAAATTGTTTCTATGCCCCTTCTCTTTTTTTTAAAAAAATAAAAATAACGAATATGAAAAAAAAAAAAAAAAGTCTCTCTTCTGCATGAAAGTGGCTTATGTCAAAACTCTAAATTTTTTAAATCTAATCTATTTCGATTGTCTTCTGATGGGGAAACTTAAGAGAAAGAAGTTGAGTAACTGTTTAGAGCGAGTTCTTAATAAAGCTGAGAAGCTGAACGAGAAAAAAAGAAAAGCCGAGGCAATAGAAGCCAATGTCGAACGAGGCAAAAAAAACCAAGTAAAAAACACCAATGTACGACCCAAACCCAGCATTGAGTTGGAAGACAAGATTCTGCTTATTGGTGAAGGCAACTTTTCGTTTGCAAGCTCAATTGCCGAAAACTACCTTAGTGGAGGAGCAGAAGGGATGACCGCAACTTGTTTTGATAGTGAAGAAACACTCTATCAAAAGTATGAAGAGGCCAAAGACAATGTTGAATTGATAAGAGAGTTCGGCGGCACTGTCATGTTTGATGTAGACGGCACTGACTTACCAAAAGAAATCCGAAAAGGAAAATACACCAAGATCATTTTCAACTTTCCTCACTCTGGTAAGCTTCTAAAGAAGTATAGACTGCAAAGATAATATTCTTATCAATTCTGTTAGGCGCTGGTATTAAAGATCAAGATAGAAACGTAATTGCCAATCAAAAGCTCCTGAATGGATTTTTTAAAGCTTCTATACCATTATTGACAGATGAAGGTGAGATACAGATCACGCTAAAGACTTGTAAGCCGTACAACCTATGGGCTGTCAAAAGCTTGGCCAAAACGACTGGAAAACTGGCCTCAAAAGGCATCCGTCCTTTTCATCCTGAGGATTACCCTGGTTATGAGCATAGACGCACCTTGGGCTTCAAAAAAGGAGTAAGCAAAGACGGCAACCAAGAGATTCTGTCTGCTAAACCCAAGACATACATATTTGTAAAGAAGCAAGTAATGGAAGCTGAAAACGAAAATGCTTTGAAAGGAAAAAGAAAGAGAGAGGACGATGACAGCGAAGATGAAGCAAAGAATTAATCCCATAACATATCAGCACTTCAACCCACAGTTTCCTTTTCACTTTCTCCTTTTTCCCCTATTATATACATATTAAAGATAATGAATACCAATTAAAAAAAAAACTAGCATCTAACAATACACTTTGACTTTTTAAAATAAATTAAAAGGGAATGTCTTTGTTATTGGCTTTTTTTTTTCCTGTCATTTTCTGCTACCATTATCGTTTATGTAAGAACAAAGGGCTTCGGATACACTATTCACTAAATATGTCAGCCTGTGAGCCAAAAAAAAAAAAAAAAAAAAAAAAAACTTTGAACCAAGCTGCTACCTCGTAAAGCATTATGAAGCGACAACAGTAAGTCTATGAAGCTGCAAATGACCTATTTGCTTTACTTTATTGATTTTGTAGACGGACGATCAGTAAAACAGATGAAAAAGATTGATCTGTTTATTGATCAGCTAAAGACTACTAATGATTGTTATTGTTATTGTTATTGTTATTGTTTATTACTATTGTTATTATAATTGTTATTGTAATTGTTATTATTATCTTGGCAATATCAGTTTTCGATCTTTAGAAATAAATTATATTGTTACTCCTGCTAAAGCGCGTCAGACACTTGGATTAATATGTACATATATATGTGTTTCCCTCGACAATCTTACAGAGGTCTCTTTGTACTAAAAGAGTAGGTTTCTATCTAAGACTGTATGGTTTAATTTCACTCAGTCTGTGCATTGAAACTATGCATAATAGTGACAATGTTTATTGTCCGTTTCTAGTAGGACCTGTAGACAACCTAACGGCACGACTAGATTTTGTGAAAAAAAAAAAAAAAAAAAAAAAAAAAAAAACTAGTTTAAACGTGTAAGAGGTAACGTTTAGAAGCATGATGTTGTACGACAAGTTGGAATTAAGGAGAGCATTGAAAGCGTCACAGAAGGCCTTTTTGGGATTCAGGAATAGGTCATTTACTTGACAGACATAGACGCCTATTCTGATTGACAGTACAGTCTGAGTTTTTACTTTAGCCATACGGGCTTTTCTTGTGCTTTTAGGGAAAAGAGAAATTAAAAGAGATACTCAAATAGGGGTTAGGAAATAACCGTTTATTAAAATTTAAGTTAGTTTTTTTTTTTTTTTTTTTTTTTTTACCTAAAGCACTGGATCATAGTAAGAACCTGTTTACAATATACCTATTCGCGGTGGCTTGTGGTTAATATAATGGTATATAAGAAAAAAGAGCCAATATAATCTAAAACTAGTCCTTTTTTTCTCTCTTTCTTTGGCTCATAGTGCCATCTTTCACAATAGAATCGACTTTTAAGAGCTTTCGAGATGTTTATACAATTAAATACTGACACCAAAGTAGAGGAATATCACGATCCGTCTCTTGAGTTATCAGATACTGGATGTATTTTTATGCGCAAAAGAATAAAAGAAATGATTAACGTCCTCAGTCTCCAATTGACAGAAACACCCAAAAAGAAAAGGCATCGAGTTATAGATCAACCAGCCAATTCGACTGCCAAAAGCCTTATGGAATATACAACCTGTATGGAAGCAAAAAAGTACCACCCACCGCTTGGTCTTAAGACTCATGGCGTCCCTAGAAAGCGAATACGTGCTGCTACGCCGCGATATCACCAAAACGAACATGTCCTTCAATCGAATATTCAACGATTAGAAGTAGAGAACAGGAAGCTTTCACAAAAAATGCGGCTCCATATGAGTCGCGCCAATCAGCAAATCACAAAACAAGAGCGAAAAATCCAACAACTCCAAAACCAACAGGCGCAGTTTTATCAAACCAAAAAAAAGCTAGAGAAGAAATATCAGGAACAGAGAGTGATACTAAGAAAAAGAAATAAAGAGGCCAAGTCCGATACGGCACAACTCAAGGAGCTTATATCCATGATGAAGAAAGCAGTACTTGAGGGTGGCGTTTTAGACGAAAAGATGTTGGTTAAACTTGCACCTATTCTGGGAGGGAACTTTGCAGTGATTGCTTATGGCGGTGGTCATGGCTTTCCAAAAAAGAAGAACCCTATTCCGGCCAGTGTTCGCATCGATCATAAAAAACAGCAGTTAAACCAAGCCATTTCCCAATACGTTGAAGGGAAACACACACTGGCTAAAATGGAAAGCTTACTTATTCGTCGAAGGGATCTGACGATAGAAAAAATGAAGCTAGACGAAGTATCTTTGGAAACAGAACAGAACAGTCTACTATCCAACGAAATACAAAATATATCCATTCAAATACAAAACCTCCAAACAGAAGCAGCACACAAAAGCTCTAAAGAAGAAGACCTGGTTCTCTTCAGCCGAACCAAAAAGAGCGTTAGATTTGTAGACCAAATTATAAATGAAAAGGGTCGTTCATCAGCCAGTAGCTTTGAGACGCAATGTAAGCTGCCAACCAATGCAGCGCCTGAGGTGGCTTATGATTTTACTTGCAAACTGGTGAGGACTTTAGAGACAGATGAATACCAAGGGATCGTGGATCATTTGATAGAAAACCTGATTGACTCTCGAACTCTCCATCATGAGCAACAGTCTGCTTTCAAAGCGATGGAAGAAAACGTCGCCCTGCTGACGTGTAGACCGAGTTATAGTAAGGAACAGGAAATAGTAAGATGGGTGTCAGGTTCTGAAGACGTGTATGCCAAATCTTCAACGTTGATAGGCCTACCGGATACGCCTATAGCCTCACCACCCTCGCCACGAGAAAGAAATCCAGAGACGTGTTTGCCTGACACGCTTAGTCAGCAATCGGAAGAATATCTCTCGGACAGTGACTCCTACGCGTCTTTGACCCACATCGACCCTCTAAAGACATCCGTTGCTGAAAGAACAGCATTCAATGTGTTTGATAGGCTAGCTCAGACATCGACGCGATCATCTCGGGCTAAAATGAGTAATTTTTAGATAGAGAGAGAGAGGGGGGCTGGAATGTATAAATATATAAATATATATATATATACATACATACATACATACATACACTGTTTTGAATAGTAATCATAATAATAGCAATAAAGGCTTAATTTTTATTTTGAAACGATGTATATAGATATATACAATCGAGGATTTGGGGGATGCATGGATGAACTATGATACAGGAGGAGGATGGTTATATACACTTGATTGGCTTAAGGGCGATGTGATTATTTAGGAATAGAATGTCTCTTGCTTTCTATCAGATTAGACTTGCTTGGAGCACACATGAGAGGCAGTCTCTTTCTTGGCAGTTCAACCACGATTCTCTTACGTTTACTGTTCTCACAGCAGGACACGTCACAGAACCAGGGCTCGTTGGAAGCCAGCCATGGATCGCTAAGCTCAGCAGGGCAGCACTTTTGATGGTAGGCTTTGGGGCAACCCTCACAGCGTACGAGGAGATTACCCTGCCAAGATTCTTTTCGCTGACATCCTGCGCAATAAAGTTGAAGTACCGGCCTATCTCTTTGATCAATCGTTTCTTTTGTAAATCCGGTCAAATCAAGTCTTGGCAATTTGCAGGCAAAGCCGTAGCCTTTATAATCACACCCATGCTTGTTGCAGAGCGTTCTTTTACCCCAAGGTCCAGGTCTCCAATTGACACCCTCAGTGGTGCCGCAATATCTACACCAATCCACATTGGCTTTAGTGAGTTTTTGGTAAAGGGTGGGCTGAGCAGTGGGTCGAGGTTCAGCTTTGGGCAGGTGATTACAATCGTCATAGGAGATGTTCTCCACTTTTTTGTGTTTTTGCTGCTGTTTTTTGGTGTATGTTTTGTATTCTTCCTCTGACTCTTCCCATGATGCAAGTGAAGAGGTATCGTCTTCCTCTTCAAATGGCTGGAATTCTACCGTGTTACCATAGGCTTCTTCTTCTTCCAACTCTTCCTTATCCGATGCTTCATCAAAGCAGGGTCTGGTATGGGTTCGGGCTTCCTGGAGTTTCTGTCGCTTGTTTTGGTCCAGGATAGAGTCAGACCATCTTCGCTTGCTATTATTGGATTCTACGTTCGGCTTCTTTTCCAAGATCTCCAGGCCCAGGTTAAAAAGGTCTTCTTCTTCTAAAGGCAAAAGCTCGCTGGGGCTGACCGAGCTTTCGTCATCGTCGTCGCTTTGGCCTGAAGAGATGGAAGGGGCGGGCGACATTTCTCTATCGTTCATGGCAGGCGAAAAAAAGACGTCTTTGACCAAATCCTTTTGGTGCTCAATTCTTGTATCGTATGCAATTGTGGCGTTCTCTAGTGTGTGGTGAATGGGCACGTGCATTACTGGCTGATACTATTACACAACGCTTAGAAAACAAGCACAGGCATCGTTTTTAGAGGGGAGGGGGGGAGGAGGAGGATGACTTACCGAAAACTGCTTATAGAACATATAATTGAGAGACTGATCGTACGTGTTGGACATAGAAGGAACCACGATAGGAGAAGACATTTCAGAGGCTGCCTCTTTGGTCGGAAGGCCCGTGGATGGAATGCGGTGGTAGGCAGGTCTGTATATGGAATGCCTTGTCTCTTGTTGAGAGTAAGGCTTAAACATTCTGGAGTAGTTCATTGTAAATACAGAAGAGAGCGAGAGAAGGAAGAAAGGGTGCAAGGGAAAAAAAAGGCGTGGGTTACTCTTATATGCCCAAAGCCTAATTAGAACAAAATTAAAAGGAGAAAGTGACACAGCAGGAGATGATTGGTTGTTATTCTAGGAGAAATAATTGCTTGTAAGCTGAGAGATTTTTTTTAGTAACTCCAACTCTATTTCAACCAAAAAGGTCCAAAATAATGCAGAGAAAGAGAACGTGTTACTAGTGAAATTTTGTATCACTTCATTTGTCAGTGCTCTCCGATAAAGAGCCTCTCTCCACCCACGCCTATCTTTTCTTACACACCTACCTTCTCTCTAGTCATAGCCGTTTTTTTCTTTTTCTTTTTTTTTTCTTTATTTTCTTTTTTTTTCTTTTGCAGATCCGCCCTGGTCGATAAAATCTTGCTTCAACTTCTCAAAGCACACCTAGCGTTGCACACCTCGTGCTTCGCTTCGGAGGCTGAAAATCAAGCAACGCTAAAAGGCCTCGAATCACAACTGTGCTATTTGCCTTTCGCATCAAATGTGCACTGCCCACAAAACGTGGATTCATTAATTTTTTTTTTTTTTTTAATCTGTGCCAACAGTTACACTGCAATCGCCACACACACAAACATCTGTGTTTTTGGCATGCAAACACTCCGAAAGACACCCGTCCTTAACAATGCCATATTATAGACACTGTATATTTTGTGTAAACAAACTCTTATATTGTGCGATTTATTAGGGATCGTGAATTCCATAACACTTACTCCTGCATAAAACTCAGACCTTTTTTTATTTTATTTTATTTTCTCCACCCAAACAACGCACAGATAGATTTCTGGGCGTTGGCAATCATCACAACCCTATTCTTGGCATATGCATAGAAAGACTTCCTTAGACACGCTCAAATTAGCCATTCGCAGTTGGCTGGCTTATCTCCATAGCGACCTGGGATTCAATCTTCTGGGAAAAGCTTGGAAGATAGAATATCTACATGACGTGATAAAAACAAATCAAAAGTCAGTAGAAGGACCGTTCAAACAACATGCGTTTATCTATCAGAAATCGTGACCTACCTTATGCCTCTCGCTCTATCCCTCTTTTATGCCTCGACTTCTGTAGCCTAACGATGAAGATCTTTTCAAGTGACACACTTCTAAAAATAATTACATTCATTGACCGCCCTATCTGATCCTTTTGGGTGGGGCTTTTTTTTTCTTTCTTTGCTCTCTAAAACAGGGTAGGTGTCCTTTTGAAGTTCAATATCCATAATCAATTGTTTGTTAATATAAAGAGTACAACAACACATGTTTTACTAACCAGAATTGCCTTCTCCTTTGCTTTGGAGAAGGCTCTAGCTCTTTATGTTAAAGTTATTGCAGCTGAGGTAGTTTGAATAGTGCTATCAGCTTCGGTAGGGGTTACAGCCATAACAAGGATCTATCAACTGCGCCCTAGGGACGCTACACTACATAGGTTGCTTGTATCTGCTAAAGCTCGTATCGAGTCAAGAATTTGTTTTTCTCATTGTAAACCTGTTAGGATAAAGAGGATCTTTGAGAAGCATAGTTCGTTTAGAAAATAGTGTAACTGAAGCTCTGTCATATGTAAAGAGGTCCAACATGATCCGGGAGAGATAATAGTGAATAGGGAGTTTAGAAGAATTAGGTTAAACTTCAAGTTGAAACATACAATTACATTTTTAATTATACACAAGTGCAGTCTTTAATAGCAATTTGAATAATTGTATGTAATCAATCTAGATAGAATCATCTATAGATAGATAGATAGATGTATTTACAATGGTAAAATAAAACAAAGATTGTACCAGGCAGTTAGACAGAGGAATTGCTGTCTTTTTAATACTTGTGTCACTAACGTCTTACATGATTTATGGAGACTGCCAGAGCATCGCAAAATAGTTATCTATCTTTATTTTTTTTATTTTTTTCGATCTGATAAAGATTGGTGTTAATGTTCGCCGGCAAATGGCTGGCTTCACTATAGAACCTACAACGCGTTTGCTATTGGGTAAAAAGTGCTGAGTTACGCGCTTATATATCTGCGACCCACTCCACCTTGATGTAACGAGACGACTTGATCTGATAGCAAACAATGGCTCTTAAGAATATTAATAAAAAAAGTTCTTAAAGATCTCTATCAAACATACTTAACCGCATCTACTAACTCGTACAAAAACTAAGATAATTGTGTCTCTTATAGTTCTGAGCAGGAAATGCGAGCGCAAAGGCCGAGATGAAATCAGACCACGTCCAAAGTGTTGTTATATGGGTAATGCATAGAATCTGATTTTATCGAAATGCAGTTTGTCTTTTTTGGAAAGCCAAACTATAAATTAAACTAAGCATTAATAGCAAGCCTTTCTTCTACTCGTTGAAAAGATTACATTCTAAGCTAAAACAGTCACTAGACTGAAGATTTAAACTTTTTTAGGGTTTAACTCTACTACATGTGCTCAGTATTAGCATGGATCGCTATACGGTTCTTTTTGTTTTTGTTTTTGTTTTTAATAAGAGTTGAGTTTTCATCAGAGTATTTGTTGGGTTTTACAAAATTTTTGTAAAGCTAAAAAGATAAGACACGGTTTTGGTAAAATACCATCAGCCAATAAAAACTTAACACTTGCAGGGGGTGTGTGTTACTACAAATACAAACCAGTGTTCTTTGTACTCTCCTATCGCGTGGTATGAATTGCATACTCTGTGGTTATAGATGTTTGCTTGGTATCAATGGTTACTAAAAGCTGTTTTAAAAGTTAACCAATGCGATTTTATAGGGTATATGTACGCCAAATCATGATAGTATAATTATCCAGAGCAAACTTGCGTATTTATATTATAGCTTAAGCATTCATCAGAAAAACTTGCCAGGTAAAAGACGAGTGTTACATATCTTAATTTAGTTGAAGAGCATAGTTGTCAGTAGCGTGGAATCGGATTTTGAATTTATGCAGTCTATTCACGAGTTGCTTTTTTAGTGTCGCCAATACAGGATGTTTTGGAATTGTCCACGCACTTTAAAAAAGAAAATTTCGAGCATTAATGAAGTGAAAATTGAATCACAAAATGAACAAAAAATCAGGCACATCAGGGCTTGTTAGATGAGCTTTCTGTTTAAGCAAATATCAAGTATCCTTACTGAATATTTACAGTACCTTTGTAAGTCACCAGTGAGCCCATTTTTGCAGGATTCCCTAGTTTTGGAAGATGACCACTCTTCCTTCCAAGGCGCTTCTCTCTTTGCTTTGCTTTTGCATACTGATCAAGGCTGCTAAACAAGATTGAGTTCAGGTGAGTAAAGTGGAAGGTAAACACATCCGCAGCCATGGAACTCAATACACTTTCTGATACTGGAGTTTTTGTAAACGAGATAGGTGTCCGTTATCAAATAATAGCCTCTGAACTCTTTGTATCAATTCATTATTTGTATGGTCTCGGCTAAAGAGTTGAGATAATGTCTAATTACCGTTCCGCCTTTCTTTATCCAGTTTATAGCTTCACTTGTCCCTTTTCTCTTTCTTGACTTTAAGACAACAACGACTTTAGGAACTTTCAATTACACGCTAATTACACCCAAGGGTGATCTTGTTTCTACGATAGCATCGGATATCACTCTCGTTTTGGGAGTTTCCACTATTTGAGGCTCGTCCACTACCTTTCATGTTGATATTAAAACCCAACTCGTCGATAAAGACACAGTTGGTCACTTAATTTATATCTGTCTTCAGGAATTCAGTAACCCATTAAAACCTAGTCTCTATTTTCGTATCACCGTTCCGCACCACAGTTCGTAAAAGGACTCTGTTCATTGGTATACCACAGTGAGTAGTGACATACTTATAAGGGGAAGGTTTGATATATTTCTTCAACTCTATTTGCTTTTTTTTTAAAAAAAGCTTTTCAACTGGTTTAAGATCCAAGTACGAAAAAAGGGTGATTGTTGATGTCAAGAGGTGCTCCTCAATGTCAACCTCCATCTGGTATTTAATAACTTCATTGCCATTTTCATCAGTTAACTTCCCACTACCGCCATCAAAATAAACCATAGCCGTCTGATAACAACTGAGAACTCTCAGGAAAATAAAAACAAAGTAAACGTAATAACTTTGAGCATCATTCTTTGTTTTGTTAATGATTGAGGTTTTTTATTTAGTGTTTTTAATACTTGATTTTTATTTTTTTCCACTGCTTAAAATATTTTTCAAAGTGTGTGAACAGCTATGAAACGCTCTGTATATAAAAATATCGCTTCTATTCAAGTACAAAAATCAGTCTACACGAAATGTCGGCTAAAACCCCATTAATATTAATCATTGACTGCAATATGTATTCGCTGTTTATGTGTTAGCTTATGAGCGGTTCCTAGCCGCGTCTTTTTTTTTTTATACACCGGTCATTTGTGTAACTGTATGAGCATCAAGCTTGTTTTTGGGGGCTGCTCCTTTGAGTAGTAAAGGGACGCTTTCAATTGCAGATTGTTTGGTTACGGTCAAATCTACATAGTTTAGTGTTATATCCAAAATAATGGTAGAAAAACCAAAGTCAACATCGGATTTTTTTTAAAAAAAACGACGTGTCTTTTTGGTTGAAAACAATTGTCAGAATTAAAATTCGATGGAAAGACTGTACCTAAGAAAAATGAGGAGTAAGAACAATCGTATGACCAGGTGAAATATATGTCAATAAATACTTACGAACTCATATTTCTAGAAATGATATTCAACATTCGGCTAGCAATAAGGATTTGAAGTCGCCATATAAAATTTATTCATAGACAGTATGGCCTCTGGAACCTATAAACTAGTAATTGAGGTTTTAAGGCTTTTAAGGGCAGACCGTTACACTGTACCGAAACAAAGGAGTGTTATGCAAAAAATAAAGCGATGGCATGAAAAGCCTCATTGACAACCAAGCATAAAGAGCACCACTTGTTGATGATCTCTGAATAAGTACAAACTACACAACGGGCAATTTGGCTCAATGTATACCAAAAATGATATATAGAACCTACCCCGTTGATGATTTGGGCTTTTGAGAAACGCTTCTAGTATATTATTCTCTTTGATATTTACGAAGACTACATTTAAAAAACAGCTTTTTTTTTTTGTAACATTCATTTTATATCATATTCAAAGCAATTTCGACGTTTTGAAGTCTTTTTTTTTTACAACTTCTTCAATGTTAAAACAAATAGGTGTATCAGAATAACCTTTAGACATTTAATAATGATAAATAAAAACTACAATAGGCCAACAATGCCCTTAGCAATATAAAGCGCGAGATTTTTAAATCCGAAAAAGAGGTTTGGTTTCGCGTCTTGTATTGTTTAAAACAAAGTATCCTAATAGCCTATTTTATAGTTAAGTCTTTGGTATATGGGTGTGCCCAAAATTTGTACTGTTTTTTTTCTAAAGCGACAATTTACAACCAAATATCTTTATTACAACACGAAGTCTATATACTTGAATACCCATTAACCTACATAATTAAACACATCGGTTATTGTGCGATGTTTTATAGGCTTTTAATTTTACCCTATACAGCTTGACAACGGGCAACTAAAGTAGCAAAAGCTGATATTTATGCATAATAGATTTTTTGTTTACAAAAAAAAAAACTTTATTAAAAGCATTAGTCGTATAACTGACTGGCTTTGAGACAAAGCGTTAGCGACGTATTTTTTTCTTTCTTTCTTTGTTTTTTGCTATAGCTTGTCAAATTCTGCTTTTGTTTTAGCTTTGATTGTCAGTGCATGCAGTCCTTGGTTTTGAAGCTCGTCATTAAGCAAATTGTAAATCAAACGATGGCGTTGCATCAAAGACTGAGAAAGAGAAAACAATAAATGCACACCCTAATTATAATCTAATGCAAGCATTGTCGCTTTACCTTTCCTTGAAACTCATCGGAAACTACAAATATTCTATAGAGCGGTATCTTAGTTGGGTCATTGCGTACCGCTATCTTACTTGAAGTGTGTTTCCTTATTTGCTACACCTTTCATAGCCTCGTGATGCGCGTGCAGATGGGATTCGTTCACTAGTTCTAATTTGGCAGGATTCAAGGCTTCTGTAACCTGATATTCAACAGTGAGAAGCGCCTCAAATTTGATGTTTTTTATAATTCACTTTGGTTTCTATTGCAAGCTGAATGGGTCCTTTTTCTGAGGTTGACATTTGTTTTAAAAAAAGCAAAAAAAGCAAAAAAAAAAAAAAAAATTGAAAGTACGACGTTTTATTCATTATGCTCGTAAATTGGTAAACTAATAGAGTTGGCTGTCTTGATTTGTAAAGATCTTATAGCATCTTCCCCTCCTGGGCTGGCTAAGACAATTTTTTTGTAACCAGACATAAGATTTTCGAAAGCAATGGTATCTGTTTGTCCAGTGGTTGCAATCTTGACAGCATAACACGACCCCTTTCTGAAATTCATATATGTCGATTTAGCAGACAAAAGTATTTCCTTTTGCAAGTCTTTCGCTTTAAGATCTATAGGCATCGGCTCTCTATATGAATTTTAGCTTTTTTGGCTCAAGTCTAAAAGTGATCTACCTTCTTTTTTTATACACTTCTTTACAAAAGATTTTTCTTAATTTGTTGATTGTATAGTTATCGGCTAGAAATACGTCGAAATCTTCCATTAGCTGTAATTGTGCATCTGATTTAGAATATTGCTTTTTTAAGTGTTTGAGGTCTAGAACTTTGTGGATGCCTTTAATTTTTTTCTCTTTAATGGTGTCCTTGTAGGTTTGTTGTGCTGCTCTTACAATAAGGCATCGACGAACACCAGGTGCGTGACAACCATGCTTTAATAAACTAATAAATTTAAACGTCTAGTAAGTCATAAGAACCCTCTTAAACTCTTTTTGTTTACATTTTAGCAGGATTCCGGTTGAGAAGAGTATTGTTCTCAAAGGTTGAGATCATCAGCCAAACAGCTTCCTCCTTTTCTCCATTCTCGCTTTCATGTTTATAAAGAGCTTTAAAAGATTTTTTTGCCTACATAGATGTATCAATGTACTTGAAGGTGTATTAAGCAATTCTCAAATTGTCGTTTTACTTTGTCCTGATCAATCTTCATTTCTTGTAGAAAAAGGTTGCCCTTTCCTAAGCCATCTGAAATAAAACTAATTTCAATCCCAGAACAGATGCCAAAAAAAAAAAAAGCAATTTTGTATTCATGCTTAGTGTCCCTCGAAGCTATCTACTATTTTAGTCGACAACGGTCCAGAAGAAAATTTTGCTAAAGAGATGTTGTATTAACATCAGTTTCGCTAAATGAAATCTTTTTCGTATTTTTATGCTGTGTATTTTAAAAGTTTTTTTTATAAAGGTCCAAGGTCTCACAATATATGCATCAGGCTTTCATTTATTTATGTGAAAGACATATGCAATATAAAGCCATTAGCTCTTTTAGTAGTCACAGATTGAGCATACAGATTGTTACATTTTTTGGTAAGAAAAAGAAACCATTTTTCTTTGTTTTCGTGTTATCAACTAAGTGAGTTAAGCCTACTAAAAGAAGAACCTGGTATCGCTAAAATAGTTGACCCTTTACGAACAAGTGTTGTTATTTTGAAATTGTTAGGTTTAAGTCAAGCTAGAAAGCCAAGTTTTCCGAGATTAATGCAGGAGTACTCTACAATCGTTTCAATTGAATTCATAAAAGCTACAAAGTTTTCAGTTGGTTCTCTTCAGTCTACCATAGCTTAATAAATGGAGCTATTTGTGGGTGACTAGCCACAAACTACATTCGCTCTATTCTATTTGGGACTACTACTGCCATATACAAATGTCCAATCGAATTCGCAGTATAGATAGGGTCTGTTTGAAACTGAAATAATTTTTGAGTTTAGGTTTTTACTGAACGCTCTTTTGGTTATAGCTTGCTACTTTTCAAACAAGATTAGACGTAGTATGGGCTACTGACACCCAACTAGGCAAGCATGAAAAGCCAGCCAATTAAGAGCTTCGATTACAATAACCGATTTTTTAAACTTCTGAGGCTGAAAGCTTTTCTTTTCACAAAATTTTTTCAATTTGTATTTCTCTTTAAAAGCCAACATGTCAACAGAAAACACGTTGTTCC
This sequence comes from Sporodiniella umbellata, assembly GCA_025677835.1. Taxonomy (NCBI): domain Eukaryota; kingdom Fungi; phylum Mucoromycota; class Mucoromycetes; order Mucorales; family Rhizopodaceae; genus Sporodiniella; species Sporodiniella umbellata. The sequence goes on from JAIXMR010000057.1 coordinate 115,279, forward strand.
AAGATATCTTTGACATCAGAGAAATAGATCCCGAGGGAAAGCGCTTTGATAGAGGTATTTTTTTCTTTTTTTTTTTTTAATCTCATTCTGTCTTTCTCTTTTTCCATTTTACTAATTCACTTGAAATAGTATCTCGTCTTGTCGCTCGCTCTGAAAACTATGAAATGGATTTGACAATGGACTTTAACTCTGAGATCTATCCTTTGAAGATTGGAGAGAAGTTTTCTCTTGTCTTAGCTTCTTCCCTGTCCCTTGAAGCTACCAGCAGCACTGGCGGTGTCGAGAAACGTGAAAGCTGGCGTGAACGCCAACCTGGAGAGCGCGACTTGAGTGATGAGTATGAATATGTTATGTTCGGCAAAGTCTACAAGTTTGAAGACTCTAACAAAGGCGCTGTTGGGCAGCAAGTGTAAGTAGCTCTAGATTGAGTAACAACAGCTAAAAATTTCATAGCTCTGTCTACATCTCTTTTGGTGGCCTTTTGACAAGTTTAGAAGGAGACTACAGACATTTGCAAAATTTGACTGTTGGTGAGAACATTTATCTGTTGATTAGAAAATAGAGAAGAACAATAAAAAAAAACTGTAAATAATCCAAAAGCAAGTGTTTTTGTCTCCTCTGTTTTTTGTTTCAGTTTATGCTGCCCATTCCCAGACTTGAGGATTATAATCTTCTATAAGTTCTTTCTCAAATTTATATCTTGAATGCCAACCTTCAAAACCATAGCGCATTATTTTCACCTACAAACATGTTCAGTTAATGGGTCTTCACTGTTTACTTCCTAACTTTTTGGTCGGTTGCAATTCCCAGGTTTGTAAGTGTCTCACTGTAAATACGAGCTGATTTTGGGCCTTTACAATATTTAAATACGTATACTGATACATTAAATGTTATTTAAATGGGTTCACATACCTCTCACTTGAGAAAGGGCACAATGAAAATAGATGACTGGCACTTTGGAATATTTTTGAATGAGCTCGTTGGCTTCTTCATACATTCTTCCTGCTGGAACATTAATAGATCCTGGAATGTGGCCACCCTAAGATTTTTAATATTGTATCTTTTAATTGTGGGTATTTACTATGTAGTCATTATCTCTAACATCCACCACGACATAATCTACTTCTGGATGCTTTGTGGAGTCACATACAAGAGACATAACTTCTTCAGGCTCTGCAAAAGTTGGTGTCATTTCGTTAGTTGAGTAAAAAATTATAATGTGTATTTTTTGCTGTCAAATAATTTTCGATCTTTTTCTTTTGCCGTCCGCGCGTTGTTTATTCTTTTTCTCGTTTCTTTTTACAGAAAGAAAGCAACGAACATAAACGGCAAAAAAAAAAAAAGCAAAGCGCAAATGGAATGGATTCAACGCACTGGTGCATTTCCTATTAGTACTGATGTTGCTCATAAGTTGAGACTTTTTGTTTTGTCAGACTATAGGACTGACAAGTTTATACTCGGCTGTACTGTTGTCTTCTTAGTGGGCCTAAGTACTATTATTTGGCATACTTGGGTAGATCCCAGGAATGGAGATGAGGACGATTAGTTGTATAAATAAACCGTTTGTTTATATGCTATTTCTATGACGTAGTATTGTGTATGTATCGATATATTTTTACTTTCCACTCTTTGTTTCTTTCTTAAGCCACCATAGTAGATAAGTTAAAGCTAAATAACAAAAAAGACTTGCTTCATAACCAAAGAGGCCCGCCAAACACAACTAACAGCAAAGTATTTGCTCATGCATCGCACCTTTACACACTATCATCTCTTCATAACACACCAACGACATTATTACAATGGGTTTGCAAACGGACAACATTAGAAGTTCGAAACACTTGCTATAAAATTAAAAACTGCTAGCGGTCATATAAGTAAAAAAAAAGGAGGGGAATGCGCTAGGAAAAAATATCAAGTATAAGCCTGGGTCTAGGATAATGTGCGGTTTAGTAGAGACAACGCTATCTCATGAGCCGTAGCTTCTCATTACTGATGGTTTCTGCCAATTTAATTAAAATATATACTAACTGACAGTCTCTATTCTTAGTCAGAATCAATACTAAGCATTGACTTTATTTTCAAAATTGTCTAAATAAACGTATTGGATTAGTTGGTTTCAAAGAAAAAGGGACAAACTCAAAATTTTACTTGATAGATGTCGGGTCTCTCTTTCGGATCTACTGTGAGTAAAGATTTGATTAATTCTTTGAAAGCTTCACTATAGATGTCCTCAGTAGGAAAGTTGTAAGACCCATTTAGTATTGACAAGACTATGGACCCGCCCATCTCATTTGCGCTGAGCTCAAAGGGATTTTGGCCATATGCTGCTGCGTAAAGTGTACAGCCTATACTCTGACATATTGTTAAGACTTTTTTTTTTGCTCTGTGTGTTACCCAAATGTCAACTTTTTCATCCAGCACAGACCCTGTTTTTATGTCATACAACTCTGGGGCACGGTATGGCATTGTTGAATACTCAGCAGCAATGTCCTATTCAAACAGTTTGGTAAGTCCGCTTTATGAACTATTTGTACCTGATGCAACAGACCATCCTGTCTAGTGCTTATAGGAATTCTAGCCTTTGTAATGGATCCAAAATCCATGAGAATGGGAGATTTTCCATCGTCCGTGATAAGAATATTTCCAGGTTTAATGTCACGATGCGCTAATTGCGATCAAAGGATCAGATTTTGATTATTTTACCGAACACGGTAGTTTTATATTACCATAAGGAATAATACTACTGTTCTTTGTAGCGCCTGGCTGATCTGAGCTAGAATTCACTAAATGTGCTTTGTACCCGTGCAATTCACGAAGTGCATAGCATATCTTCAGGAAAAATTTCAACAAGACATCCTCTGAAAACTGAGTCTTGCTGATATTATTTGTATCAATGTTGTCTTGCAGGTTTCCTTTCTGTATGATTCAAGTAAGTCTCAACTTTTGCTATATTTATATTTACCTTATAGTAAGGGAAGAACATGTAAACCGACTGTGTCCCATCCTTTTCAGTGACAGTGTGGGTATCTTTTAGTTGTATAATGTGCTCATTGTTGAAAAATAGTTTGTACATGTTGATCTCGTGCATCGCATCTGACATGGCTTTGTGATCTCCTATGGAACATCTGGTTTTTTTTAATGCAAAGATTTCTCGAGTTGAAGCATCCTCTACTAAGTAGACAAAAGAAAAGCCTCTGTAATAAAAGTCAGGAACAGAGTATGGGTTAATTGTTGGTTATTTTATATACCCCTCTCCTAGTAAACTGATAACTCTCAACTTTCGTTTACCAACTACTATAGTTGGGTTCGGAAAACAACAAGATGTTAAAGCATATATGGTATCCAAAAACGTTGTTAAATTTGTTGTCATTGCAGTTGTTGTCAAAATATGTTGTAGTGAAAAAGGAAAAAATCAAAGGCTCTTGCCAAGATAAATGCTTGACTGTGAATTTTCAAGAAATATAATTCTGACTGAATATTTCTGCGCTTATTATTTACTGGGTTTTTGTATAAAATTTTAGGAAAGGCATTTCTAGAGTAGACAGAATACTCCCTTTTTGTCTTTGGTATTGAACTTTTCTTTTCCGCTTGTTACGCCGCTCCTACTTACTATCTGGGAATCCCAAATGGACAAGCGCATTTAGAGAATTTACAGACATATAGCTTTTTATGTTTGAGGTAGTTGAGAAATCTTTCAAAAAAAAAAAAAAATCGAGTTGTTTTATATATGTAAAAGAATGTGTTGGCATATCCTTTTTTTTTTTGGGCTACAGCGAGGTAAGAAGCCTTTACTACTTGCTGATTGCATGCAAATGATAATAGAACCCAAAACTTTTTAGAGGTAAAACAAAATACTGCATTTCTATCTTGCGCTTTCAAAGCCAAATATAATTAAAATCCTAGAGACTGCTTCTACATGCAGAAAATGAACATATCGCTTTGACTTATAGGTCATGAACGCAAGATATACATACCCATGACCTTTTGATAACCTAGAGTTAAAGAATTGGTACTCAAAAGACAGCTTTTTTCTTTCGAAAAAAAAGTGATTTGCTAAGACTATATGTACCATAAGTTATTTTGCCAGGTCTATTGACACTTTTAAAGACAAGCCTTTCAAAAAAAGATTTGTAATAAAAACGTTATATGTCCAAAAGACTAAACAGTTCTGTATCACCACAGCTTTCGGTTTTTGTTTCTCTTACTTGCTGATTGGAGAAAGCAAAATCGCCGTGAATTTTCAGGTTACCGCTTCTCAATACTTAGATATGTTATATCCAGCTGTGGTACACGATAACAAAAAAGGAATTAAATCAGGAAAAAAGAGCGTTGTTTATGTTATGTACGCTAGCTAAATAAAATCAAGGCGTTTTATTCTACACTTAGAGGCCTATGGTATTAACAGTGAATAATGTACAAAATACTGTTACAGCATGCTAGTTGAGTTTCTTTTTTAGATGGAACCCTTTGCCTCCTACAAAATAAAAGATATAAGGAGAGCAGATAAAAAGCGAACAGCCCATCACAATACAAAGGTAGAAGAATCCAATTTTGCTATACAAATAACCTCCCAGAAGTGGGCCTACGATTCCTCCCCCAGCAAAAGCAATGTTAATCAGGGCATAGCCTTTACTTTGTCCATCGTCAGTCCCATCAGAATTTTGCCCGTCAATAATGTATCCAATCTCTGCTAATACTGGAGTCATAAAACAAGAGATGCAGAATCCTTGAATAATCAAAAGCACAATCAAAGGCGCTATACCGCCTATTGTACTTTGATTAGGAATGCCGCACAAGGCAGTGGTGATTGCACATACAATCCATGTCGGATAAACCAAAATTTTGGGCCCATATTTATCAGTAATGATGCCAGAAATTGGCGAGCCAATAAATGTAGGGCCCACTTCTGCAATAAACACGAGACCAATCTTGCTAGAGTTATACCCCCATTCGGATACCAACCTCAAACTGAGCGTGGTCTAATATAGAAAAAAAAATAAGCTTGTGATGAACATTTCCAACCTACCTCAAAAACACCAATAATCAAGGCATCAGTAAACACCATAAGCATTCCTGCTAATAGTCGATGTTCTTTCAAGAGACTCCAATAAGTGACGTTTTTTGTTGTTTTTTCGTCATTCTTAGATACAGTTTCCGTGAAAATAGTTACATCTTCGGTAGAATCGTTTTTGGCTAATGATTCAGGCGCTTTTTCAAGAGAATTGGCACTGTCTTTCAGCTTTGTTTCGCCTGATTTTTGTGAAGCACTGTCTTGAGAAACAATACTTTCTTGGTTTTTGCTATCTTTTTCAAACCATTCAGGAGGGTTGTTTTTTCGTTCCACTAAAAACAGCCGCAGTAAAAAATCTAATCCAGCAATTGCAATGCAAAATATAAAAGGTGCTTTGTATCCTCTTGTATGATATAGCGCTCCTAAAAGATAGATATGACGGCTGAGTATGTTTTCTGCCAGACTGTTAATATTCTGTTTACCTCCTATAGGCGCGCCAGAAACTAAGCCTACTGTATGGAACATTGTGATTCTCCCCATCTAAACAAACAGAAGCGTCAAAAAAAAAAAAAAAAAAAAAAAAAAAAAACAGAGGACTGTATGATCATTAAACGCACCTGAGTCCCCAGTTCTTCTAAGGCAAAGGTGTCGGAAACCAGACACATTCCTAGGGTCCAGACAGATGAAGAAGAAAAACCTTGTAGAAATCGAGCCAGTAAAAGCTCCCAGTATTTTTCTCCCAACATAAACAATAAGGTAGAACCTAGTAAACCTAATATACCAACCAGCATCAGTCCTCGGCGATGTTTTAGTCGGTCGCCTACTCTTGTAATTTAGTAAAGGTATATAGCGTGTTTTACTCAATTACCAAGGTAGCCAAATCCTAAGGAGCCTACAATTATCCCAACAGAAAATAAAGCTAGTAGTACACCAGATTTTTGCGATACATTTCCTGGATTTTCTATATTTGTATCATATGCATTTGAATTGTTATCTGGCGATATGCCATGCTCTATAGCATTGATGGCAAACGGCACTGAATAGAGTTAGCCATGTCTTTAATTTTTTTATTTTATTTTATTTTTAGCTTCTGCTATTATTTCAATTGGATTTGTCATTTACTTATAGGAACAATGATACTGTATGTAAGCATCTACAAAATTTGAATGTTATGATTTTATTCTTTTAAAACCAGTTGAGTTTTATATCTTACATCTATAAACAAAGACATGCTCACAGTGGCTGTCACATAGAGCTTTGACGATCTTGCTCTAGCAAGAAAAGGCTTTCCTTTGAACAACATTTTTTTGTTAGAAAGAAAAAGAAAGCGATCCCGGCGCACTTAGCCGAGACTTAAATGTAAATCAATTCTAGGCAACCGATTGAGTCTCAAACAGTGTTTTTTTTCAAAGCAGCACAGTGTCACGCTTGGATGACAATCCAGATTTAGCTATTTCCTGACATGGAAATAAAATGCAAATAATGAGACGTAGATGATTTACTACATCACATTTTTGTTTGTTCGTGGCTGGGATTTAGCTACACAATATTTGTTAATGTATGTTTAAAAATTGTAAACAGCTCGAATTCATCGACATGTCATATTCAATAATACAAAGATGATGCTACCTGAGAAAAAGCCGAATTTTAGGCTCGTTCCAGTGTTTATTGCAAAGACTCAATATAGTTTGATGTCCAAATACTGTAAAACAAATGTACAGTTATATCTAACAGGCTTGTAAACGATATGTAGCATAAGCCTAATTTTGCTCAGTTTATGTGTAGTTGCATCTTATTATTTTTTTATCAGCTTTTTTTTTAGCAGTTGAAAACTAACGAGGTTTGCTCAAATACATCTGCTGAGTATTAGAGCAGCTCATAAGAATTTATGTTTAACGTCAGTCGGGGCCGCTCAGTTTACCTGTTATGTCACGCAGGCTTCTTTTTTAAAAACTTATTCGCGTATTTGCCTCTATAAGAATTTTGAGTTTTGACAAAAATATCTATTATCAGACTTCAGGACGTAGTAATGTTAAAGTTCATTCTCAGATGAAGCCTCTATTTATACAGCAAAGACAGGGCATTTAAGCGATCCATTTAAAAATAAGATTTGTTGATCCGACCAAGTTATTTCTTGAAGAAAGAGGTAGGTGCTCTGATACGTTGATGATGCCTTGAAATGCACTATTTTAATCTGCTTTTATTTAAAACTTAAAATGGATATCAAAACACAACGATGTTTTGGTCTATAACATATTCCATGTCCTAGTCGATAAGTGTAGCTACGCCTTTTTTTTTTTTTTTTTAAAGTATCTTAGGAAATCGCATACACTTTAACTTTGAGCCGCTACTTATACGTAATTTTTATTGCGCCATTTTATATTTAGCAGCTCATGTTTACCATTATGGCCAAATTTACTTCAATCGTCACTACTCTTTATGAAAAGCTGGAATTTGATAAAGTAATTTTATTATGTAACTCCAGAATTTAAAGAACCGTAAAGACTGTTTATCCTAACAGCTCAAAGTCATTTCCTTTCTGAAAATATTATTTAAATAGGTTTTGCTAAAGTCCACTTAACATAAAGAATAAAATTTCAAGGATGCATGGTCACTCAAGTATTTATTAAGGATTAACACTGAGCTATATATTTTTGGTTCAATAGCTTAAAGAGACTTCAGAGTAAGACATTCGATTTATATCAAAACGTTTTTGTGTCTACAAAAATACAAATTTTTCAATTATATTTACGAGTCAAAAAAAATTATTTAGACACCTTTAAACAACCGTTGGCATACTCGATTGTAAAGGACATCAAAAACCTAAAATACATGAAGGGCGATTTATTAAAAGCTTCAAACTAATTCTAACTCAGCAACAAACTAGGCTTGTTGATATCTGTGTACTTAGTCAATCCCTACTAATATGCCACCCGAAGCTGTTTTATTTACAAGCAGTCTTTTTTAGCTCATAATATTGACTTGGTTTATGTCACTCAAAAGATCCATTGGTCGTATATTTAGAGTATTCATCTGATTTTAGTTACTGATTTCTTAAAAGAAAAGAAACCGAGTTATCTTATAGATTGTTTTGTTTAAGAAAATTGCATTGCTTTTTAACTCGGAAAGATCTAAAGAACTGTTTTTTTTTCTGCTTTTCTGCTTGCTCAATAGTACTGAATTTGATCGCTTCTTGAAACTACATACATGATTTGTGGCTTGCTTTACAGCGATGTAAAGAATCCTGAGCAGCACATAAAACTGTAACTCATAGTACCTATTTTAAATGGCCATTTTTTTGCCCTTATAATGTACTAGAATAAAAGTAACAAAAGAAATAGCTCTGGTTCTTCTACTGCTTCAAACATCGTCTCTCGCTCCACTGTTTAAATAGAAATGTCAACAGTTATGTTTACTCCGAATATGTAGTATAGGAAAATGCGCTCAGCTCTCTGGTGTACATCTAAATTTATTAATATAGCGCAGACTCTAGGGCTTTTATGATGCAGTCTTTGATAGACATATGAGAAACGATACAAATTGTATGTTTTTTTTATGTTTGCCTTTTTATAGTATATAGCATTATTTTTATCTTTCGATAGTGATTCATCGTTCAACTATCTCATAGGCTGTTAAAAAAAACTGAAGCACTACTCGTTTTAATAAATCTTTAAAAAGATAAAAGACCTTAACACTTCCACTGCCCAGATGAAATACTGAGTATGAGAGAAACGCTACTCGAAAAAAAAAGAGTAATTACGTATAGCATGTTGGTTGTTCTTTTCAAGTTTTGTATGACTTTATTAAACCCAAAAATATTATAAATGTCAAAAACTATACTTATTTCAAAAAAATACAAAACTATATACGTATATCTTTTGTTAGTTTACATTTATGATGTTTTAGTTTATAATAATTCGCTAGAGAAAACAAGTCCCCATGACACGTCATTTAGCTTCAAAAAGACATAAAACAAAAACTAACTCATTTGAGTATCAAAAAAGATAGGAGACGTTGATACAGATTTTGCCCAATGTTGAGATGGAAATATCAAAAACTTTTAGGAGAGCAAAAAAAGGAAAAAAAAAGATCACAAATCTTAAGTATACATATCCTAGACAATTCACAGCCTAATTACTTTATTTTGCAATGCAGCTTCTTTTAAGCTAAATGATCGACAGGATGTTACAATAACATATCACTTTGCTTTTTTTTCAAATGAAAGCCCGGCTCTCCTACAAAATAAAAGACATAGGGTATACAAATGACGAAAAGGCAGCTTATCACCAGACAGACATAAGAAAATCCGATTTTATGATACAAGTATCCTGCTAAAACCGGACCTACAGCACCTCCACAAGAAAAAGCCGTACTGATCAGAGCATATCCTTTGTTTTGGGCATTGTCCTTCCCTTCGAGTTTTTTCTTGTCACTAATATGTGCTACTTCAGTTAACACAGGAGTATAAAAACATGAAACACAGGATCCTTCAACACTTAAGAGAAAAATCAAAGGTGCTATACCACCCGCTGTTTTTTGGTTAGGAATACCAGACAAAGCAATGGCGATCGCACATATAATCCACGTTGGGTAAATCAAAATCTTGGGTCCATATTGATCAGCAATGATACCCGAGAGTGGTAATCCAATAAAATAAGGTACTAGATATGCAAAAAATACAAGGCCAACCTTACTGGAATCATACCCCCATTCAGACGATAGTCTTAGGCTAAGAGTAGCCTAATACAGAAAAAAAAGTACAAAGTTAGGCCAGCAGAGTATTTTTTTTTTTTAAAAAAAGTTACTTCGAGCGCGCCCTCTAGAAAAGTCTCGTAAAATACCACAATCATTCCTGCTAATAGTCGATGTTCTTTCAAGAGACTCCAATAAGTGACGTTTTTTGTTGTTTTTTCGTCATTCTTAGATACAGTTTCCGTGAAAATAGTTACATCTTCGGTAGAATCGTTTTTGGCTAATGATTCAGGCGCTTTTTCAAGAGAATTGGCACTGTCTTTCAGCTTTGTTTCGCCTGATTTTTGTGAAGCACTGTCTTGAGAAACAATACTTTCTTGGTTTTTGCTATCTTTTTCAAACCATTCAGGAGGGTTGTTTTTTCGTTCCACTAAAAACAGCCGCAGTAAAAAATCTAATCCAGCAATTGCAATGCAAAATATAAAAGGTGCTTTGTATCCTCTTGTATGATATAGCGCTCCTAAAAGATAGATATGACGGCTGAGTATGTTTTCTGCCAGACTGTTAATATTCTGTTTACCTCCTATAGGCGCGCCAGAAACTAAGCCTACTGTATGGAACATTGTGATTCTCCCCATCTAAACAAACAGAAGCGTCAAAAAAAAAAAAAAAAAAAAAAAAAAAAACAGAGGACTGTATGATCATTAAACGCACCTGAGTCCCCAGTTCTTCTAAGGCAAAGGTGTCGGAAGCCAAGCACATTCCTAGGGTCCAGACAGATGAAGAAGAAAAACCTTGTAGAAATCGAGCCAGTAAAAGCTCCCAGTATTTTTCTCCCAACATAAACATTATACATGAGAGCAATAGGCCTATTACTCCGACTCACATAAGTTGTCTTCGGTTTTTTAGTCGATCACCTAAATTATTAGTTCGTTAGAGAAACGGCATGTATAATGTCTGTTTACCCAGATAACCAAAAGACAAAGACCCAGCTATTGACCCAATATAAAACAAAGACAGCACAATACCAGATTTTTCGGATATACTTTGTTTGTTGTCAATGGAAATGCCATACGCTTTATTTAGATTATCAGGAGATTCGCCTTGATTGATAGCATTGATAGCAAACGGAACTATATAAAATTAGTTTTTTAATTTTTATTGCTGATGGTTATTTCAAATGTTTTTTAAGCTTACTTATAGGAACAATAATGTTATATGTAAGCGTCTATATGTTTATAAGTTACAATTGTTGCTTTTATAGACTCAATTAGACTGTAGACCTTACATCTATAAGTGCTGAAACGCCCACAGTAACCATCACGTAGTGTTTTGACGATCTTGCTCTGGCAAAAAAAGGTTTTCCTTTATGAAACATTTTTATTGAATAGGAAGAAAATGCGTTCAATATTGTTCATAATCTTAAATATATAGTCCCTTGATCTTTTTTACATGTGCTCTCCCAAGAAGCAGGTCATGCTACTTGAACAATAAAATAAATGTGGCCTTCTCTAAAATAGAAACAATCTAAGAGTGGCATATCGTTGCTAACTTGTTTGAGAGGCTTCATCCACTCTTATTAAGACATTGATTACATAATCATACAGTTTCTTCAATTAATAGAATAGGGAAACTTAAAATATAGCCGAAGATTTACTTCAAGAGTATAGACAAAGACTCCCTCTTTTAAAAGATTATGAGGAGTGCTTTAATGTTGCTTCGATTTTTGCAGGGGACTGTCTCTGATTGGCTTTCAATTTGTACTCAGTGCATTTATAGTGTTCTTGGTATTTCTTGTTTACTACATAATTAGTAACATGTCACTTTTCGATGACTTTTTAGAGTCGTCAATTCCCAAATCAGTAGAAACACAACCAATACCTATACCTAAAAAAAATAAAAGAGTAAAAATGCGACAGACCGCCTTTTCTTTTTTATGTTTTAACAAAAATTAGACAATTGTCGATAAAGATACACAAGTATGGAAGTCGCATCTTGAGCAAAGAAATTACTCGGCAGCGCTTCAGTCTTGTAAAAATACCATACAAAAACAGAAAGTGTACTCGGCTCAAGCTCAAGATGAGTTTGAGCAAGAAAAATACCTATCAAGTGCCCCTCATTTTGCAAAAAGTAATGTTCCTTTTGATCAGGTGGTATTGAAATTCATTCGAGCCAAGCAGCATGAGGCACTTTCATGCTATCTACTGAATCAGCTCGAAAGATTGGATCCTCATGTAAATTTTTAATGATACGAGGTTTTTAAATACTTTATATGATTAAGAAGTCAAAAAGAATAGAATCGTACTCAAAGAACACTTGTGGCAACTTGGCTCGTTGAGTCCTATTTGTCAAGAATAGATCGCTTGGAAAGTAGAGCCGATTCTTTAAAGGGGGCCTATGGGGTAGGTCATAGGTCTTTTCGATATCTGAATGAAGAGCAACAAAGTGTCAAAGATGGGCTCAAAGTTTTCTTGGAAACCTATAGTGCACTCCTACATCCGCCTACAACATATAAACTGTTTTTAAAACATGGCCGTCATTCTGAAATGCTTTACTATGCTTCTTTTATTGGGGATTCTGAAAGGGTCATGGACAAATGGATATACGAAAAAGACTGGGAGAAAGTGCTTGATATATTGAAAGTGCAGGTAGCTCATATATACGAGTGTAGTGTAAAAACCTCCTAATCATACATAAAAATACGTAGAGCAAAGCAGAGTTGATTTATAAGTATAGTCCTTTATTGATAGAGCGTCTGCCCGTTAAATTGGTTGATCTTTGGATTGATCATAAAGCTTTGAACCCAAACGATCTTATTCCTGCATTGCTACGCTATAACCATACTGAAAACATTCTCGAGGTATATATATATATATATATATATGTTTGACGCTTTCTCCAAATGACCTAACCAGTTCTTAATAGAACCAAGCTATTCGATACCTATCGTTTGCAATTAGTGAGTTGGGAAATACGGACTCTATGATCCACAACTTGCTCTTGTCTCTTTATGCAGCACAACCAAATGATGATGAAACCCCCTTGTTGACTTTTTTAAAAAACGAAGTAAGCTGTATGAAGCTGTGTTTGTGCTCATTACCATATTAGGGCAGAGACATGCATTATAAACTGGACCATGCCCTAAGAGTTTGCATAAAGTTTAAAAGAAATAGAAGCTGCGTGCATATTTATGGGCAGATGGGCCTCTTTGAAGAAGCTGTTCGACTGGCTTTAGAATACAAAGACTTGGATTTGGCTCGCACTTACGCTGATAAACCTGAGGACGATGACATGTTACGCAAAAGGCTTTGGATAAATATAGCTAAATACGTAATAGAAACCAGCCAAGACATTAAAAAGTAAAAAAAAAAAAAAAAAAAAAAAAAAAAAAAAAAAAAACTGAAAGGACGGTTTGCTATATGGATATTAATGGCTAATTTAGTGCGATGCAGTTATTGAAGAAATGCGATTTGTTGAAAATCGAAGACATTCTCCCGTACTTTCCTGACAGGGTACTTATTGATAATTTCAAAACAGAAATATGTGCATCTCTAGAAGAGTACAACGTTGGTATTGAGGAACTTAAATACGAGATGGATAATGCCACCCTTTGTGCTGATCAGATACGGTCTGATGCGAAACAGCTAAAAAAGAAGTAAGTAAAAAGAAAACACGTGCATTTTTAAACAGGCTTAGGTATGCGATTGTAGAAGAAGCGCAGACATGTGGAATATGCAATTTTCCCTTATTAACACGTCAGTTTTATATTTTTCCCTGCCATCACGTATTCCACGCTGACTGCTTGATTAATCGAGTCACCCAGTATCTACCAACGCGAGAAATTAGGAAATTGGCAGATATTCAAGAGCAGCTGTCTAGAGAATTTAGGCTTGTTCGGTCTGGAACACAGGAAGACGAGAGTATAGAGGTCTTTGAAAGAATTGAGAGTTTAAGATACGATCTGGATAACATCATTGCGGACCAATGCATTAGCTGCGGCGATATACTTATACAGTCTATACAAGCTCCATTTGTTAACGAAGATGAAGACGATGTTAACAGCTGGGGTGTTTGAGTGAAAATAATAAAAAAACGTTTATTTTTTTTATATGTACGCATCAAAATTGATAAAGGAGTCAAGGGGTATGTAAAATTAGGCAGCAACAAGTCTCCATTGTTGGTTAGAGGCAACAGAGCCGTGTTTTCTTTCGTACAAGATGACATGAGCGCCATCTTTGTCTTCGGCCCCCTTAATATCCAAGACAAATCTGTCGTTGGCAAAAGTGTGGATAGCGCCTTGTTGGTCAATAGTCCAAGTTTGGTTCTTGTGTTCTTCAGAAACTTCTTGAGCTTCATATTGGATAATGTGGGAGTTGTTTTCGACCTTGTTACCCTTGATGTCAAGGACCTTACCGCTCTTTACGTTGGCAAAGTAGCCGTCGCGGTATACCCAGAGTCTTTCAAAGTGTCAGTTAAGTGAAGAAAATGGCTTTGTAAGATACTTACTGGTTTTCATTGTCAGAGTCTTTCTTGGTCCAAGTGACAATTTCAGCAGAGTTATCATTGGAGCCACCAGCAACATCAAGGACACGGCCATTTAACTGAGGAACGATAAGTATCACATACACACGATTCCCTTAACCCCCTTCTAAATATAACCTACTTGAGATTCGATGAAGAAAGCACTTTGAGGAATAGACATTTTGTTTAATAGATTTTAAATATTGAAAAAAAAAAAAAGGCGCTTGATATGCCTCTTTATATACTTTTTTTTGTTTTGTTTCATCGCGTTTGAATATCATTATGACGTTTAGAACATGAAGTAATAGATTGTACATGATATAAACCATATTAATTTGTTTATTTCCTAACTAAATAAGGATTTTTTTTTGGGGAAAGGGGGGATACTGAAATTTTTTCTATACAAGGATGTACATTGAAACAAAGTACATAAAATACTGCGTGCTTTTTTTTTTTTTTTTTTAAGGAAAGAAAACGAAAAGCAGTTTACCAACCACGTTGAGAGTATTTTTCGCTTTCGGGCAACTTGTCTAAGTTAATACCAACCATGGCTTCACCAAGGTCTTCAGAAACCTCAGCCAAAACCTTGGGGTCTTTGTAGTGAGTGACAGCTTGGACAATGGCTCTAGCACGTTTGGCAGGGTCGCCGGACTTGAAAATACCGGAACCAACAAAGACACCGTCGCAACCCAATTGCTATTTTTAAGAAAAAAAAATTCCCCCACACATTAGTTGGATTACTCTTAATCTTAGTCACTATTTTACTTACCATCATAAGTGCAGCATCAGCAGGGGTAGCTACACCACCGGCAGCAAAGTTAACAACAGGAAGACGGCCGAGCTTGGCAGTTTCCTTGAGCAAGTGGAAAGGAGCTTGAATATCCTTAGCGTAAGCATAGAGCTCTTCTTCAGTCATGGCAGCAGCGCGACGGATTTCAGCATTGACGGTACGAATGTGACGGACAGCTTCAACAACGTTACCAGTACCAGCTTCACCCTTAGTACGGATCATAGCGGCACCTTCGTTGATACGACGGAGAGCTTCACCAAGGTTCTTGGCACCACAGACATAGGGCACCTTGAAGTTGTGCTTGGTGATGTGGTTGGCTTCATCGGCAGGGGTCAAGACTTCAGATTCGTCAATGTAATCAACGCCAATAGACTCGATGATTTGGGCTTCAACAAAGTGACCAATACGGACCTTGGCCATAACAGGGATTGTGACGGCTTCGATAATTTCTTTGATCATCTTGGGATCAGACATACGGGCAACGCCACCTACACATTTTTTTTTTTTTTTTTTTTGGGTGAGTCATAAACTTCTACTTTGGGTTGCTACAAATACTTTACCATTCTTACGAATATCAGCAGGGACACGCTCCAAAGCCATGACGGCACAAGCACCAGCTTCTTCAGCAATTCTGGCTTGTTCAGCATCAATGACATCCATGATAACACCACCCTGTTAACAAAAGTTTAGGCTTCAAAACAAAACCTTAATTCTAGCTTACCTTTAACATTTGGGCCAAACCAGCTTTGATGGAGTAGGTGTTTTCTTTGTTATCACCGTTAGATTGTTCAGCGTGAAGGTTAGCAGGGGTAGCAAAGGACATTCTTGATGTTTTGTATAAGAAAAGAAAAGAAAAGGGTTTTATTTTTTTTTTCAATCTACAAAAAAAAATATGAAAGATCAAGATTTTATATGACAGCTAGGGTAGGGACTGGCACTGAATACCAAGTCCAATCATCTAGCGGAATTCACGTGATTGTGTGAAACATTTTGTTATTGACTCATCCAACAGCTTGGCTAATGGAGTAGTTTAAGAGGTGTTCCTATACCAACTATCATTTAAGCAGGGATCGGTCGATGGCTACTCATATGTTCTTTCCTATCTTCTAAATCTAACTGTAACACTATTAGTGCTATATGTACGATACTAGAATGCCTCTTTTTTTGTGATCTGTTTTTTTTTTTTTTTTTTTTTCCCACATCACCTTTTGTGTCAAGCCAATGAAAAAGTAAATGAGGCAGGGTATCTTTCAACAAAGACAAATGAAAAAATAAAATAAATAAAGAATTGAGCTACAAGAAAGTTTGAGTAGGTTAGTACGCGTCTGTTTATCTGTGTTTTTGACAGGTTTTTACTACGCAGAAATTTTTGGCTTTTCTTTTTTTTTTTTTCTTTCTTAAAATAGAAACTTTTGGTAGATACATTAGGTCACAGTACAGCGATCTGTCACAAACGCACTATCCAATAATGTAGTAGATCAAATATGTTCTAGCTTTTTATTATAATACAAAATAGTAATGATAAGGTAGGGTTTCATGTAAAGATATCTGCTAATCTATTTTCCGCTTAGGTTGTATACATGTTTAAAAAAAAGAGGAGTTATAAAAGAGAAAAAGGGAGTCAGGTCGACTCGAAGTGATAAATAGAGTTCCAACTATCCAATGCAGACTGGATTGATTTCCGACAATTCGGACTTACTTGAAGTATATCATCTAGCAACGTTCGAGAGTACGGATCTTTCACATTATCCAGTACCATCTCATCGGCCAATGTTACAAGATCTTGTGTGACAAGCGTGTAGATGACACCACCCAACGACCAAAGATCGGCTTCGGCTGTAGCCAAGTGAGGCCCCTCTTTCAGATATTCAGGCGGCATAAAGCCACTCGAGTAGTTACATGATAACAGGCTTCCTTGTTTCTGAACTGTTACAAAATTGCCGAGAATCCAGTCACCAGAAGCGGTTTGATAGAAGCTATGGGTATCGATCGAGAGATGGACCAGTCCGTGTTGGTGAACTGACTGAACAGCTTTCAGAAAACACCATATCCACCGAGCTTTCTGTTTCTCACTAGGCTTTTTGTGAAGGAGAAACGTATGGAGTGTGTTGGAAGGTAGTGTTCGCGAGGTGATCCATAGACACTGATAGTTGAACTTTGGTGTGGGGGAAGCAAGTACGATAGCCCGATGACTCTTCATTACATAATCTGAGCTCTGTAGCGAAACAGCATGCACTGCTCGGATAAAAGTCTCTAGATGGCAGGCAGTAAAATAATGAACACTGCACTCTCCCTCTTCTGTAAAAAACATACGTGTAGTATGCGTTTCTGTACGATAGACCCTTTGTTCAGCTGGCGATGTGTAAATGCCATTAAAGAGCGACATGAATTCTCTTTCTTCTGGTTCAAGGACGAGCATCTCTTCATCAGACAGATGAGCATAGTCAATGCGACCTTCTACGTAAGATAGAGGCCGGATGTCCGGTCTATCTTCAGTGGCTCGACAGTGGGTTGAGGATAAGCCAAGCCCACCTGGCCGAATGCCGAAAGGCGTTGTTTGTAGATGAAAACGACGGATTGCAACAGACTGAAATGGAACAGACTCTTTGAATGTATAATCCCGTGATCTGTAAGATACAATCTTACTTCTTTGCCTTTTTATGAACCAGAAAAGACTAAACACCAAAGCGAGGAGTAACAATCCACCAACAACAATGCCTGCGATACTTCCTTCGCTCAAATGTGCTGATAGTACTTCAGTAGGATGATTCTTAGTGTCTGGTGTAATTAGGTCGTCTTGGAATGCTCGAGAGATACTAAAACCATCTTGTCCGCTATTTGTAATAGTAAACCAAGACTGCCCTTCACCATCCCTACTATCGGCTACGGCAACTAAGGCCATTACACATGAGTTGTCGGTACAGTTTGTATTTTCTACAGATCGTATATCAGTCTCCCACTCTGAAAGATCCTGCTTGGTTTTTGTGGGTGTTGCTATGGCTGAGGCTATACTTTGTTTACTTCTAGTCACATATTCTGTATAGGTAGGGCTGGTTTCAGCTGTGAGATAAGGCGTGGTAAGTTGCGATGGGGAAACAGTTCGCGTATAAATAATAAGTTGTCTATTGCTTTGATCATAAAAGTAGATGCTTTCTGATTGGTCTTTTTTGGAGGCCATTGTGTTAATTCCAGTTAGTGGCAAAACTGAGCTAAAGTTAGAAAACAAATGGTATACCGAGCTGTTGGTTTGGTATTCAGATATGGTTTTGTTCTGCAGAACGTACAGGCCATTTGTTTCGATACTGGGAAGAAGTATGCCTGTTTGTTTTAGTGAAGCCCATTTAGAAATCGTACCATTGGAGTAAAGAAGGTTTAATGATAGTTCGGCGAAGCCATGAAGTTTTTCTGATATGAAGGCGATGACATTTTTACTATGTGTAGCCAAGTTTACAGCAGAGACTATTTTGGTATCTTTAAAAGCTCTCACGTTTATAAAAGAAGGGCTGTCTCCGATTTGTAATTGAGAAATAACTGAGGATGGTCTAAGATTAGTAGAGTTAAGAGCTTTAAAAGAACTCGTTAGTGTTATTTTTTCTCTCTTTATTTTTCTTATAAACACGAAACAATTAAAGAAAATATTACATTTAAAAAGCACTATCATAGACGTTTGGGTGCGATCATACGAGCATGATCCAGTGAAATTGGCAAAATCTGGGCATCCTTTGATGCTTGAAAGAGTATTTGAGTATATTAAAGTACCATTTGTGCTCCAGTAATGTAGGTAATATGAGTCACTTTGGTTATTTCTTGATATAAAAGCAACGCTGTTACCATCGCTTCCCATGCAAGAAACAAGACTGCTCATTCTTTTAATAAACAAGATAAAACAAAACTAATAGTAACAAGAAAAGCGAAAAAAAAAAAAAAAAAAAACTTGAAAAAACAAAAAAACAAAACAATACTAACTCTGACAATTCAGGGTAATTGTTGACTCTAGGGCTTAAAACAGTTTGGAAGTAATACACAGAATCAGTGTAACGTCAACACCAAGTAAAAATAGAAAATAAAAGCCTCTTCTCTTTATTTATTGTTTGTTTTTTGTTTTATTTCCATATATGTGGCTTCTATGTTTCTATTTTAAGCTTATTTACAAAGGGTGTTTATGGTACAGACACTGCCTTTTTTAGAAATCACTAAAGATGGCAATATTATGAAAAATGGCCATCTCCTCTTCTTCTACCGGAAGAGTATGTTTTTCTAACAAAGTTAGCTGACTTGTATGATTGGATACGATGGCTTTGAGCAGTTTTGGTAGTGAAAGCTCGAGTAGGTCCTTTTTGTTTTGATACTCAAGGCTTGCGCTATCTGGAATAAGCCCCAAAAACTGAAGCTGAGCACAGTATTGAAACAGTCGAGTCACATGTTGGCTACACCATGTTGTTTTGGTAGCAATAGCAATAGATCTCAACGCAATGGGTGACACTCTTCGAATAGAGCTAACCAAATCCTCTGCGTAAAAGTGAGCTTTACAATTAATTGACAACTCTTCCAAATATGGACAATAGCCAATCCATTGACCTAAAGTGAGAGAGTCCAAAGATATGAATGTACTTTGCTGCCGCGAGTCACCCAACAGCTTTAGTTTTTTGATCGTAAAGGGGCTTTTTCTTTCAGGTGGAATATAGAATGAGTGCTCTGACAAGGATAACCAGCCACATACTACTAGTTCCTTTAACTCTGGGCATTCGAACATGATATATTGCATAATACTATCACGCACACCACGTATACAGACAGTTTCTATATATGATAGATGGGGATCAAGAATCTGTTTCAGTTCATGTAGATTCCATAAGACCATTTGGTCTGTCCCCTCTATTTTTAATACGATATTTCTCCAGAAATAGGGCATATCGCATATCAACTTTGCCTTTGCACTTATATTTCTTAATCTAGAAATATCCAAAGGTGACAGAAAGCTAATGATTGTATATAGAATTTCATTAGGTAAATGGATCATACGTGATTGGGGGTTTTTTTTAGAGTAAAACAATAGGTGAAAGGGTAGTATATATAAAAAAGAAAAGAAAAAAGATTTACAAAAGGTCTTTTTTATAAGAAAACAAGCGCCCAAAGCAATTTAATGCTTTAAATTACATCCCAATACAGCAAATGATATACTATCAAAACAGAGCCAAATCAAATGCAGAGAAAAGCCAATTGTCTGACCTACCTTTAGTTTTTGATTTCTTGCGTTGAGCAGGAAATATCATATCAAGGGTTAGTCTTGGCAGTGTTTTAATCATTTTCAGGTTTTTTTGTACTTGACAAGACAACCGTACCAAGCTAATATACAAAGCGAAAAGCAGAAGAATTGTAGAGATCAATAGACTTAAGCATCCGTTGACAGTATATATTGCTGCAATAAAACATATCAAAAGCAAAACGAGAATCAAACCAGGAAAAAAACCTCTTCTCACATTTATACTATTTCTTTTTTCTTCATTGCTTCTTTCTCTCCCTCTTTCTTTTTAAGAGTAAAACATACATCATATCACGTCTTTCTTTAGATTAACAAGCATATGCTTTCCGTTTGGCCGCGCCTAAAAAAAGAACAAAAAATGGTGGCAACCACTGGTTTTTTTTTTTTTTACTAAAAAGTTTTTTATGTTTTTTATTGTCTGAACCTCTATTAGCTGCTTCTAAAGAAATATATTCATACTTGTGTATAAATAAACTGACAGTGGTTTTTATAGAGACAAATTATAAAAAAAGTGTATGTATGTTTGTATTGGATTTTTACTAGACATTGTTGTTGAAAACTTGTCATTGAAATATTATTCTGAATACAAAATTGTCTATACAGTAAAAGAGAGGAGGTAAATGGATGTCTTTATACTACCTCTGATATGCAAAGCGTTTGTATTGAAACTATATAGTGAATTTAGTAAAGCGACGTTAAATGCAAAAGGTGTTTTTTTAGTAGGTTTCTTAAAAAAAAAAAAAACATTAATTTGAATTGTTTATACTAGATGAAAGTCTGTATATTTGTTTGCAAATGGCTGTCTCTGTACAGATTTATTTATAACTGCGAGTGGAGTAAAAAGTTCCCAAAACAAGTTTTTTACATTTTTTCATTCTGAATGCGAAATTCGATTATCTTTTAAACATATATGTTTGGTTTCGATTGAAATAAGAAGAGCTGAAGGTCTTTCTTGTTTCCAGGTGCTGCACGTTTACAGCCAAACTGCTCTGCCAAAATTTGGGGGGAGAGAACAACTTTTTATTTGCAATGAGTTTGAAATGTTTTGTTAAACCATTGTTGAGACTTCATACCCCCAATATTCCCCCTAGTGCTCTTTTTTTCTTTTTTTTTTTTTCTTTTTAAAACAAGTTTCACAACATCCAACCAGAAAAAAAAAGGAGAGCCCAAAAAGTATGGCACTGTTAACATTGGCGCAGCTGTGTCAACATATTCGAACCACAGTATGGAGACGTGTCAGCCTTTTTTCTCTCAAATCAAAGGAAGTTTCTAGAAAAAAAACCAGTGTATTATACCCCAGTCGCTTGAAATCTGAGGAAAAGTCCATCAAGCTCTGTTCGCACCAAATATTTAATAGAAATATCAAAATACCTGTCACTCCTCGCTATACTCCACCTCGGTCCCCTGTTGTATTATGCCATGGTCTTTATGGTTTTGATAAAATCGGTCCTGAGTCTGTACCTTCATTACAGGTTCAGTACTGGGGTGGTATTGAGGATGCTCTAGCCAAACTGGGTGCTCAAGTGATTGTGACCAAAGTTCCTTCGACAGGAAGTATCTGGCAAAGAGCACAAGAGTTACACTCTACTCTAACAGCTATTGCTAAAGGCAGCAAAATCAACTTTATAGCGCACTCTATGGTAACAATTTATATACACTAAAATGTTTATAGCCAACGGTTCGATCCTAGGGTGGTTTGGACTGTCGATATTTGATTACGCATATCCCAGACAAATCCTATCATGTGCAGTCGCTGACAACGATATCCACTCCTCATAGAGGATCCCCTGTTATGGACTGGTTTCGTGACAACGTTGGTGTGGGTATGGAACTTGTTGATGCTGCTGTCAACAATAAGCAAGGGAATTCTAAACTTGAGCAGGCTCTACAAAAACATGGTTTAACAAAAAGGCAATCTTCCATTTTGAGCTGGTCTCTTTCAGACCTCGCAAAGCTCCCTAAACCTGTGTTGGATCCACTTATACAGAAAGTCATTCAGTTGCTTGATACAGCCGCATATGCCAATCTAACGACAGACTACTGCAAAAATGAGTTTAATCCAAACACGCCGGACCATCCAGAGGTAGACTACTACTCTTATGGGGCGTGTGCTTCTTTTTCGCCATGGTCTGTGTTCAACCTACCTTATCAGTGGACTTATAAAAAGGAAGGTGACAATGACGGACTGGTAAGTGTAAAAAGCGCCAAATGGGGAAAGTATATGAAGACAGTGGATGCAGATCATTGGGATCTTAACGGTCAGAGGTAAGCGACTGGAAACCCTCTTTTTGTATTTGAACATTGCTACTTAAACTATGTTGCTATCAATTTATGTACATATATATATATATAAGACATCGATGGGGATATACTCGACCTTTTGTAAATACAAGCAAATTTGACACACTTGATTTCTATGCGGAGATTGCCACGCATTTATATCACCAAGGGCATTAGTGTTACACTTGAATAAAATGATTAATTTAAGACTCCTCTTTTATGTATTTTTTTGCACGTTCTTCCCTCTTTTTTTTTTTTTTTTTTTCATGTCACTCCATTTCAAAAAGAAGACTCAAAAAAACGATTCGCTTGGACAGAGCTCTCAATCGTTTGAAGATGACCAGTACATTAAGGTTATTGAAGGAATAAAAAAGGTTTATAACCAAAAAATTAAGCCTATTGAAGTTACCTACAACTTCGAAGGTTAGATACTAAGAACACCCAACAAAGGAGATAATTTACGAATAGCTATAGCTTTTTATTAGGATTTCACTCTGCACCATTAACAGACTCTGATATTGAAGCCAAACCCATCGTTTTACTCATTGGACAATACTCTACTGTAAGAAATGAATACTTATCCACAAAAAAAAAAGTCAGACTAAATCGTCATGATTACTATTGTTTTTAGGGCAAAACCACGTTTATTCGATACTTATTAGATAAAGCCTACCCAGGAGAGCATATTGGTGTAGAGCCTACAACAGATCGGTTTGTATCTGTGATGCATGGTAGTGAAGAAAGAGTGATCCCTGGTAATGCAGCTGCTGTAAACCAAGACTTACCCTTTCGAGGACTGAATCGTTTCGGCCAAGCATTTTTGTCACGATTCCAAGTATCCCAGACCAATTCTCCTGTGCTTGAGAATATGACTATTATTGACACCCCTGGTATCTTGGCTGGTGATAAGCAATTAACAGAGCGTGGGTACGATTTCACCCAAGTTATCGAATGGTTTGCTGAGCGTGCTGATCTTATTCTACTCATGTTTGATTCTCACAAGTTGGATATCTCTAACGAGTTTAAACTGGCTATTCATAGTTTGAGAGGACAAGAAGAAAAAGTTCGAGTCGTCTTGAACAAAAGTGATATGGTGAGCCAACAGCAATTGATGCGCGTGTACGGTGCTATGATGTGGTCTTTAGGTAAAGTGGTGCAAACACCTGAAGTCATGCGAGTCTATCTGTCTTCTTTCTGGATTGATAAACCTCCCAACTGTTTTGAGGATTGTCGCGAGCTTATCGAGTCCGAATCTAAAGATTTACTTCGTGATCTTAAAGAGCTTAGAAGAAATGCAGCAATCCGAAAGATCAACGAGATTATCAAGCGCGCCCGTTTGGCTCGTGTTCATGCACTTATTATTAGTCATTTGAAGAAGGAAATGCCTTCTATGTTTGGTAAAAAGAAGAAGCAAGAGGCTTTATTGAACAACTTGGGCGCTGAATTTGCCAAGATTCAGCAAAAATACCACTTGCCTGCTGGTGACTTCCCTAACCCTGATCGATTTAGACAAAACTTAGCCCAATACGATATGGATAAATTCAAAAACCTCAAAGAGGATCTGGTGGAGCGTGTGGATCACGCACTTTCTGCTGATTTACCTAACCTCATGTCGCAATTCCCCACCGCCAACCCCGAACTTAGCCAGAGCGAGAGAAACCCTTTCCAAGCATCCGCTATGCCTGGTCCAGGTGAAATTCCTCCCTCGTACTGGCACTATGAATCTATTGATAAGAGCTCTCACATGCCTGCTTTCCACCAATTGGGGCCCCGCGATGGTAAGGTTTCTGGTGCTGATGTCAAGCCTTTGTTAATGCAAAGTGGTCTTCCGAATGACCAATTGGCTCAAATATGGAGATTATCTGATTTTGATAATGATGGGTATATGGATACAGACGAGTTCTGTATTGCAATGCATTTGATTACCGCTGTTAAGAATGGCGCTCAGCTACCTGAGAAACTACCTGCTACTTTGATGCCAAACAGAAAGTTTTAAGTTACGTTTTAATATATATATATATATATATATATATTTTCGTTTTTTAAGAGACAGCCACTAGCCATGCAATAATAAGATAAAATAAAAAGAGTGGATATACCTTTCATAATTGTTAGTCTATAGATTGCGTTGTTGCTTTTCTCTCTTGTTTTTTAAACAAAAATGACTTACTGCTAGTGCACGTCTGTTTGCCAAATGTGCTGTTGATCCTGACAAAAAACCCAAAGCAGCTGCACAAACAAAATGAGCAATTGAATTGTAATGTTTAGTTCTATATACCATAAGTTGACCATGCAAAAGCAAACAGAGAAGAGGGAACCCTGAACCAAACATATTTGATAAAAATAGACAAAACAGCCACCAATACCAAAGGAAACAAACAGTATCCAAGGACGCATACTGACATGAAAAACGACCTGTATTTGTACGTTGTGTTTAATACGTTTATATTCTTTTTTTTTTGAGAGGGAATTACTTACACCGATCCACCTAACAGGTTAGCATTTAATGTCACCACAGCAGCGCCTAACCAAACAATAACAAAAACACCTGTGAAGATAGGCACTGACTGTGATGCTGGTACACTTGTCGCCAACGTACTAAATGATAAAACAGTCAATACGAGTGTTGATATCTCTCACTTTTTACATAGCCAGTGTCAAACATAATATCAAAGGCCCCCATAAATCCCCTAAAAAGAAAAAATAAGTCGCTAAAAGAAAAAGATGGGCGCAATACATTCTTTCAAAACGCCATTATCGCTTTTGGGATTCAAGACTTGTTGTAGCTTTCTTCCAATTTGTTTCAAATCGCGAATCTGTTCGAGCCCGATTAGCAAACAAGTACACGCAAGAGAAGGCTGAGACGTGCTAAATTAAAAAGAAAAGAGTTCTTACAATGGTAACAGACACAGGTTCATCCAAGGTGTCTTCACCCGTATATGAATGGGTAGTGGTGTCGGGCTCATAAGTCGAAGGAACGGTGCCTATACTTCCGCTTACACCAGCAAATGGGTTGAGCAATGGTTCACGTTGTTGTTTTACAGGCTCTGCATCTGGCTCTATAGCTCTATCCTCATAGAAATTGAAAGGCTCGCTTTGTCTAGCAAATGGATTCTCGTATTGCTCTCCGTTTTGTGCTAGCATTGTTTTTCTTGAAAAAAAAAAAAAAAAAAAAAAGGGCTCAAAAATAAAACCTTCGCTGGTTAAACATTTTTCGGTGGATCAATTGTAATGAAGAGGGAATCACACATTAAAAGTATATATGAGTGGATCAAAGAGTCTTTACAGCAGCCATTTTCGTCTAGAAACGAAAAGGCTTTTTTTTTTTTTTTTTTTTTGAAAGCTAGTCTACAATCGACGAAAGTTACTCATCTACAGTATGCATAAGTATTTAGTGATAAATCGATTACCGGCTGTCCTCTGTTTTATTTTTATATCATAGTACACGCTGGATTTGCATGTTTCCATTGGTATGGTGTGAAGTTTTTATGGCGCCCAGTCAAGAAATTTTCTTCCAACGGCTTTACTAAACGTGTTCAAAAATAGTAGTTTCTCTCGAGGCAAACGACAGGCCAGCTTTGCTTGCTCATAAGCAGCATATAAAAGCGGCAACAAGAAAAAGGGGTATGAATACAATTAGTATTTGGTATCTGTGGTCAATGGTAGTGTTTTACACCAACAGGTCGTCAACGGTAACAGAAGCCACAAGCAATCCGTCTGTAGGTCTTTTTGTTACACGTCTACTATCAAATCCTAAAGGCTGTTTCGTTTTTATTACTGCTACCATTTGTTCTACAATTCGTCATTGGTAGTTTGAAATTACAAGCAAATATCTTTCCCAACGAGGATATGATAACCTTAAATTATTTGTTCCTGAGGGGTGTATCGAATACAAAGCGATTTTCCTTTTATAGTTGCTACTGTGGGAATTACTCCATTCTCATACCATTTATTGAAGCAAACTTTAGGGAAAAAGAGTAGGGTAGTGGGATTTCTAGGGCCTATACCAAGTCAAATGGGTATTGAAGTCTAGCCAGTTCATTTTTTTTTACTTTTTTTTTTGCCAAAAACAAGCATATAAGAGCAGAGAAGCATTTACAGTTTAGTGTAGATCAGGTGACCGTGGGCCTTCGATGGTTTTTTTTTTTTTTTTTTTTTTTTTTTTTTTTTTTGGACGTGGCTATTTAAGTCTACCTCTTCCTCTCTCTTCCCTTTCCTTGGCTGTGGAAAAAAAAAAAAAAAGAAAAACCATACTAACATGCTTCGAGTAGCCGCCCGCAATTTTAAAAGCAAAAAACCTATTCTAAAAAGATCCTACCACGATGATAGTGTATATGGATATCGTGTACCTAAAGATTTCAAACTGCCCGATTACTCAGAGAAAGAATTATCCAACCGAATGAAGCATGGAGGCCTATTACGTATGGTACAAGCTTTTCGTACGCACGGCCACGAAGGCGCCCAGTTAGATCCTTTGAATATTATGAAAAGAAAGTAAGACAGAAAATGCCTATTGGTGAGGGGGGCTATTAGATTACTTAGTGTGCTTTTAGAGAGGTGCTTGCTTTAAAACCAGAGCGCTATGGACTAGGAAAAGAAGAACAATTCAACTTGGAGGGTATCCTTCATGTCAAAGAATCCATGCAAGAAACTACCGGTGACTTTAAAACTGTTTTAAATCATCTTGAAGCTGTTTATTGCGGAAAAATTGCTTACGAATTTATGCATTTGCCTGTAAAAAAAAAAAAAAAAAAAAAAAAAAAAGTATTGACTTGTCTCGTTCTAAACAAACGCCTTGCTCTAAAGAATGCGAGTGAAAGGCGCTGGTGGTATAATGCAGTTGAAAGTTGGGAGAAGCCTGATTTGGATGTCAGCCAAAAAAAACAAATCCATGCGCTGTTGGCCAAGTCTGAAGTGTTTGATCATTTCCTAGCCAAAAAGTTTCCCAATGTGAAGCGTTACGGTTTAGAGGGAGCAGAAAGTATGACGGTAGCTCTGGACCGTTTGTTCCAACTCTCTGCCAATAACGGGATACAAGACATTGTGATTGGCATGCCTCATCGTGGCCGACTTAATCTTCTTTGCGATTTGCTTCAATTACCGCACGCTGCCTTTTTCCACAAGATGAAGGGGCTTTCAGAATTACCTGAAGATACCTTTGCCTCAGGAGATGTTCTCTCCCACTTGACCAGCAATCCCACCTTGGACTATCAAGGAAACAAAGTGCATGTCTCTTTGTTACATAACCCTTCTCACCTCGAGGCCATTAATCCTGTGGTTATGGGCAAAGCAAGAGCCAAGCAAACGGACCTGTTAGGAGCATCGGATTCTAGCTGCAATCTAGGAGACCGTGTCATGTGTATCCAAATCCATGGCGATGCAGTAAGTATTGTATGTGTAAAAACGAGAAAGACCACTGAAATGAGAGGTTAGGCCTTTGCTGGTCAAGGAGTAGTGATGGAATCACTTGGTATGTCTAATCTTCCTCATTACTCGTCTGGAGGATCGGTTCATATTGTGGTGAATAACCAGCTTGGTTACACTACCCCGGCTCGCAACGCACGGTCCTCTGCCTACTGTTCGGACATTGGCAAGATGATTAATGTGCCTGTGGTCCATGTCAACGGTGATTACCCGGAGGATGTAGCCAAGGCACTGGACGTTGTATTTGAATACCGCAACAAGTTTAGAAAGGTAGGCAACATCCATTTTTTTTTTTTTTTTTTTTTTTTTTTTTTAAAAAAGAGTCAAGAAGCTAATACAAAGGGTCTACAGGACATCATATTGGATCTTATGTGCTATCGTCGATGGGGTCACAACGAACTGGATGAACCTGCATTTACTCAACCCGAGATGTATAACAATATCAGACATCGTACCTCGGTGCCTAAATCCTATGAGCAAAAACTTGTGAACGAAAAGGTGCTTGGGGAAACGGAAGCAGAGAAAGTGCGAGAGAACTACAACGACGCTTTAGAAAAAGGATTAAAAGAAGCGGTGGCATACCAAGTACCTGAAGAGTATCACCTGAGCGGATCTTGGAAAGGCATTGAGCACATCAAACACTACTCGCCAGAACAACCCGAGACTGGGTGCGATTTAGACTTGTTACGTCAAGTAGGCAATGCCTCTGTTCAATCTTCTGTGAAAGTCCATCCTCGTCTTCAAAAATACCATATCGATCAAAGACTTAAAAAAATCGATCAAGGGCATGGTCTTGATTGGGCTACAGCAGAGGCCCTGGCCTTTGGTTCTTTACTGAAAGAGAATGTAGGTATTCGTATTTCAGGTCAAGATGTTGGCCGAGGTACGTTCTCTCAGCGTCATGCGATGTTTGTTTGTCAAGACACCGAGCGTGCTGTGGTTCCCCTGAACGAGATGAATACCCAAGAATTTCTAGAAGTAGCCAACAGTCCACTCTCAGAGTTTGCTGTGCTTGGTTTCGAATACGGTATGTCGATTGAATCGCCTCGTCGACTTTGTTTGTGGGAAGCTCAGTTTGGTGATTTCTTTAATGGTGCACAGATCATTTTGGATACCTTTGTGTCAAGCGGTGAAGAGAAATGGTTACGCCAAAGTGGACTGGTTGTATTATTACCTCATGGACAAGACGGTGCTGGTCCTGAACACTCTTCTAGCCGAATTGAACGATTTTTGCAGGTAGCGATTTTTTTTTTTTTTTTTTTTTTTTTTTTTGTTTTAGCGAATGCATGTATTGATTGCGTGATTTATAGACGAGCAATGATCCATTTGATATGAATTATAAGGAAAGGCATGCTGCCAACTGGCATGTTATTAATTGTACGACACCTGCTCAATACTTTCATGCTTTACGTAGACAGGTAAATAGAAAATGGAAAGGAGATAAGATACTAACGTTTGAAACAGATGGTTCGAAACTATCGCAAGCCATTGATTGTTGCTTCACCCAAGAGTTTACTCAAGTCTCCTTTAGCCGTAAGTTCTTTAGAAGAGATGGGTCCTGACACTCGATTCCAACCTGTACTGGGAGATGATTCAGTGGAGAACCCAGAAAGAGTAGAAAAGGTGGTGTTTGTTTCTGGCAAATATTACTATGATCTTGTGAAAGAACGTGAGCGTAGGGGCCTGAAGGATCGTATGGCACTTGTTCGTGTTGAAGAATTGAGTCCTTTCCCAAGAGATGAATTAAAGCGTGAGATCGAAAAATACACAGGGGCTAAAGACTTTGTCTGGTGTCAAGAAGAGCCTCAGAATTCGGGCGCTTATTCGTTTATGGCACCACGATTGAACCAGTTGATGCCCGATAGTAAGGTAAGAAGACAAACAAGATGGATACAGAAGCGTAATTGTGTGTTTAATATAAATATTAGATAATTCAATATGTGGGTAGAGGTCCTCTCGCTGCCCCTGCTGGGGGTATTGCTACTGTATTCAAACAACAAGCAAGCAAGATGTTGGAGGATGTGATGCGTTGATGATTTTTACACTTTGACTTGAATGTCTAGAGATGATTTATCCAATTCTGTGTTTTTATAAATAAAGCCAATCCATTTGAGTGCAATAGCTCTTTTCGTTCTTGTTTTGCTATCCACTTCTTTATCCTGAAGAACCTTGTCACATACCGATCGAAGTGTTGCCTCCACTTCGAATTTTGAGGTTTGCCACAAAGCCTTATAAGTCTAAAAAAAAAAAAAAAAAAAAAAAAAAAAGCCCCATTTTTTACTTTTAGTAGGGTCCTAACCATTGACAAAGAGGGGGGGGGCGGAGGGGATATTTACCTTGGTAGAAATCTCATCTTCCAATTTCATTCTTTCGGACTCTTCCATACCCGATTCTTCTGCCTTTGATATCAAATCAGCGGCTTGTTGTACATCCATGGCTACTTTGACTGTAGTCCAGAGCTCTTTCACAATATGTTTCTTTTGTTTGAATCCCACAAAGATACTGGGCATGCCACCACCCTTCATACCCAAATGATGTTTAGCTTTCAGCATATAAACGCCACCGATAGAATGAAGTAATTCGATACCGTAACTTTCGTGTTTCAACTTTTCGGCCTCTTGTTTGATTTGATCTTGAAACTGCTGGGTGGCCTCGGCATCTCCTTTGCTTTCAGTATATAGACTCACTTTATGGATCAAGGCCTGGGCTAGTTTTTCTATACGCTCCTGTTGTTGCTTTTGCATCTTTTCTACTTGCTCTTTACTCATATTCTGTTTTGATTTACTGGGCGAGCCTCCCTCGTCAATGGTGGGCGATTTCAATTCTTCCTCTTGTGCCTCACTAAACATCTCACCCACCGCCAGTTCACCAATAATACCTTTAAAACACATCAACGTTAACTCGATCCTTTCTACCCATCCTTACTTCTAAAAGCATCGCCACCAAACATCTGTTGAAAGTATTCACGAGGATCTGCAAAACCTCCTTCAGGAGCCAATTCATTGTCTTTACCATATTTATTGTAATGGGCTCGAAGCTGTGGATCTGACAAAACCTGGTAAGCCTCAGAAATTTCTTTAAACTAGATTTGTAGGCACTTGATAAATATATGTGTATCTATTTTCTTGGCAAGTTACCTTTTCTTCTGCTTCTGGTCCTTTGTTTTTATCTGGGTGATATACCTTGATTCGGGAGAGAGAGGGGTTTTTTTTTTTTTTTAGTATAACTGTTTGATACAATATATATGTGTTCATGCGTTATTACCAAGGCAAGTTTTCTGCAAAAAAAAAAAAAAAAAAAATACACATGTTTAGATACACCCACCTTTATTTATGTAGATAGATATACCTGTAAGCTTTTTTTATAGCGATAGGTTCAGCTGTAGGCGAAACACCCATAGTTTCATAATAGCTGTTGTCAATGGGATTCTCGTCTGTACCGAATTTCGACATGGTAAAGTAAAAAAAAAAAAAAAAAAGAGAGAAAAAGAAAAAAGACAAGAATTTTTTTTTTTTTTTTTTTCTTTGGTTTGTGCGCTGAGGCAAGGCTTAGGGATAAATATGGCACCGAGCATGTGTTTTGAAAAATCTAACCTATCATTTGGCTCATTCTTTTTCTTTAGTTTTCCGCTGCTGGGTACCTGAAGTTCGTTTTGTATGTAAGGAAGATATACGATGAGAAAATAGTGCAGTTCATGAGGGGGGGGGGGGAAAGAGAAGAGACCAAGAATGTGGTACTTTTGGCTTCCACAGACAATTGACCGTCCTTTGCTACAAATTGGCTAGCGCTAGAAATCTACTAGAATTATCCGATTTTAAAGCCAGTGGACGTTTCAAAAATGGGTCCTACTTCTTTTGAAACTTTATATCAGTTTTTACAAAATTTTTAAAAGAAAAATTCAAAGTGGATTACAAAAATTATCTTTACTATCTTTTCTTAAGATCTGACTCTGTTTCTTTAAAACCAAAATAGAGAAAGCAAACAAACATGACAACAACACTTTAAGACTTTTAGGTGATATTACATTCTAGTAATTCCCGGTATTAAAGTTGTTTATGTTTGGCGTAAGAGTTAGGTACAAAAAGGTTCAACTTGAACGGGGAGGGGAGGGGGGGGGAGTTCATATGCTTTTCACCGCACTCGTGACTAAGCCATTTTGAATTCATTTGGATAGATTTGGTTTATGTCCAAAAAAAAAAAAAAAAAGATCATTGGGGATGTAGCCTATGCACACGCCGTTACGATGATTGGTCTCTTTCAGCTAAGCGTTGGATGGTAACCCGAGCTTGATCTATCCCAGTGCTTGTTATCAACTTACTAAAACGACAGGATGCATTCATTTTCTGACTGCCCCAAACAAAACGCTAAGCATGAGATGGATAAGCGGTAATCCAAGGCAACAATCTAGAGAGTAAAGGTTGTTGTTGTTTTGAATACAGTATGAATAAAAATCATGCTCTTTTCTTACAAAGGTAGGCTTTTTTTTTCTTTGGCTGTACTGAGTTTGAATGGAGCTGTGCACCAAGCAAGCGACGATGGGTTTCGTCATCTGTTTGTGGGTGGTGTTGTTTCCTTTTGGGATGTTGAAACGAGAATAGAAATATTATTATTTCTTCTTTTCTTTCTTTAGGCATCACCCCTTGTTTGTAGAATAGCACGCAGAGTAGAATCCATGACCACCTTGATCCAACGCTCGTCCGTGGTTCATGTTGTATCTAAAGTAACCGTAACGACCCTGACATTATTGACACTGGGGACCTTGTTTTGTTTGTTCTTGTTGATTGGATTGATGGACGATATGATTCTTATGCTATCACCACGACTGACACATTTCATACAACGACTTCATCAACAACTATGTAACATTGCCGAGTGGGAAAGGGAAAAAAGAGCCTCCTGGGGAAACGAAAACAGCATGGATAACCGCATTCAGTCCTTGATATCCAACCTGGCGGGGGCCATGAACGATTATATCAAAAGCACTCAATAGTACTACAGAGCCCGTTTTATTTAAATAAATTTACATTGTGTCAAAATCCAGTGTTTTGCCTTCTTTTAATTCAAGCTCAACCATTCTTAATAGCTCTTCATCTTCGTCGTACTCTTTCAGAGGCTGAACCTTTTGTACAGGCTTTAGTGTTGGAAGCGCGGCGGGCAGAGGGAAGCGTTCTTGATTCATTTCGGCTTTTTGGAGATAGGCTCTTTCTTGTGCTGTGAATTGACGCTCTTTGGCTGGACGCAAGATGTCCTGCAGTGCTTCACCTCGGATGGCTTCCACAAGCTCGTCTAATTGCTAATCGATGTGTTTTCTGGTGAGTACCAAAATATAATAAATAAAACCAGACTTACACCACGATAGTCTCCACCCACAAACAGTTGAGGAAACGCTTTGATTCTTCCTTCAGAGCTACCGTTGTTGTTGGCCTTTTTGGCGTACTGTCGAGCGGATTCACTCGAGGCCACATCCACCAAGGTAAAGGGGATACCGTTGGACGTCAGTAGATGTTGCATCTGTTCTTGGTTCTTCTTGACGGTGGCGTGTGCACTGACCGAAGAATAATACACTTGGACCTTGCCTGGGTCCAAAGGGGTCAAGATCGGCTCAGGCTTTTGATATTCAGGCAGATGACCCAAGACTCTTAACAAGGTCTTGCTCTTGCTTTCCACCAAAGAAGGCGTAGGTCGTAGCTTGGGTTGTTGTGCAGGGGAAGGCCAAGAGACGGCCTCGGTCGGCAGATAGCGTTCGGTCCAAGTCTCACGATTTTGTCCGTGCGATTTTTTCAAGTGGCTCATCTGGCTGTGTTGGTTGTCTTTGAGATGGTCCATCTCCGATTGATGCTCTTGTTCAAGGTCTTGGATTTGAACCGCAAACGTATGTTCCTGTTGTTCAAATTCATAAAGCATCTTCTCCAGATGTTCGTTGATCTTGTCCTCGGCTGGATTCTTTTCTGCATTCGATCGGACTTCTTCTAGCTGGGCCTCAAGCCTGAGCTTGTCTTCTTGGTGCTTCTGCAAAAGCGCTTTGTTCTTGAGCTTCTGACTGATCTCCAGCTTACGTAGCTCTTCTTGATGGTTTCCACCTAGATTTTCAATCGCGGCTTCTTGCTCTTTCAAAAGTTGGTTCTTTTCTGCCAATGCCTTTTCGTGCAATCGAAGACTGTCTTCATGTGCTTTCTTTTGGATCTAAGAAGAGGGGGTTTAGCCACAAGCCGGCTAGGGTCTCTAGAACATACCTCCAATTGTTGATTTAGCTCTTCAATTTTCTTTAACGCTGTCTCTTCTTCCCCTTTTACTGATGGATTGTTCTTGATCATCGAACGAAGCTCGTCCAACTCTTTTTCTTTATCAGCCAACTGATGGACTGCTTCCATGTTCTATGTTTTTTTTTTAAAAAAAAAAAAAAAAAAAAAAAAAAAAAAAAAAAAACTCTCTCTCCACCTAAAGAAACGATGCCTACCTGGTTTTTTAACTCTTCCAGTTGGGAAGCCACCTGGTCTAGTTTGGGTGTTTTTTCATCCAACTGTTTCACCTTTTCCTCCAGTTGGGCTTCTTTTTCATCCAACCTCCTTTGCTTTTCCGCAAGGGCTTCAGCCGGAGTATTCATTTGCTCTAATTGGATGCGGAGCTCTTCTATTTCTCTCTCTCTGAGCGCTAGTTCCTGTTGTTTCACCTTGAGTTCCTCGATTTCCTTTTCTTTCAAGCAAAGTGCTTCGTGGGCTGTTTCTTGCTCTACATGTTCACCCAGTTGTTTCTTGAGTAATTCAAGTTCTGCCTTTTGATCGGCAATCAACTTGAGATGTTCCTCATTCTGTTGAAGCATAAGAGTCACGAGGGGGTTTTTCTCTTGATTTTTTTTTACCTTTGCTTTTAATCCTTTGACTTCCTCTTTCATCTCACTGATAGGGTATCGTTTGGTCGTTGGTGGTGTAGGGGAAGTTGGCTTTTTAGGTGTTGATTTGGTGGCTTTAGCTGCTGTATTCTTGACAGCTGTGGCTGCGGTGGCTCGAATACTGGCAATACTAGGACGGCTTTTAGGTACCGGAGCTTTTGTAGAGGCCATACTGGTAGGTCGAGACGTAGGCGTCGTGTTGGGAAGCAACGAAGTCCTAGGGCTTGGTTTTGGCAACTGGCTATCGACAGAGGTTCTTGCCACTCCAGGTTTGGTAACCGAGGGTGGTTTTAGCCTCGATGTCTTCTTGACCCCTCTGTCTTCGGCTGTCTTCTTTTTCCTTGGACCCAAACACACCATAAATATTCCTTTTTTCTTGACTAAAGAAAAAATGAAGGCAAAGTAAAATAATAAAAAAAAAAAGAAAAAAAAAAGAGAGAGAGAGAGAAAAAGAGAGGCTAGCTTTTGGTATTTGCCTTTTTACTCTTTTTGGATGCACGCCACGGGCGTACAGCAGACGAGTCAGTTCCCTTTTTTAGAGACTATTTTTTTTTTTATTTATTAGGATTGAGATTCTCTTGGTTCAAACCAAGAACAGTTGCGCTATGTATGTGCTTTTGAAATAACTTTGGACTGATTTGACTATAAACGGCAGGCTTCCTCCTTTTTTTACATTCATTCTATCCAGTGGCCCTGTAAATTTTTTTTTTTTTTTTTTTTTTTTTTTTTTTTTTCAGGGCCATTCAAGTGCTACGGAATAGAAGCACATGTCACGATTTAAATTATCCCACATGGGTTTATTAATATGTTAGAGACACTACAGCAAATGATGATGTGGAAACCAGGATCGTCCTACTTGAAAATTAGTATGCGAATTTTGTTGTGCCCTTTTTATAGC
This sequence comes from Sporodiniella umbellata, assembly GCA_025677835.1. Classification (NCBI taxonomy): domain Eukaryota; kingdom Fungi; phylum Mucoromycota; class Mucoromycetes; order Mucorales; family Rhizopodaceae; genus Sporodiniella; species Sporodiniella umbellata. The sequence continues at coordinate 151,047 of JAIXMR010000057.1, forward strand.
TTCGGGGAAATAAACAAAAACATTGAAAAAAAAGTTTTTTTTTTTTTTTTTTTTTTTCTTTCAATCTAGACATTTCCTCCTTTTTTTAAATAAGGAATGAGCAATAAGAAAACTTTACAACTAGCCTCTCAAGGAAGAAGGTGAAAGTCTATGATTTTATATAGAACAAGATAAATTAACGTTTGATTTGAATATTTATGCGTATCCATAGACCTTGGTATCAGTAAGTGCTTTCAAGATCGCAAAGAGATTAGATTGAAATCTTGTTTTTTTTTTTTTTTTTTCACAGTCCTGATGGATCTATTGCTGATCCCTATCTGATTGGCATTGCAGGTTTTTATTTTAATGTTATTGAGAATAAGGGAGGGAAACTAACGAGTAAACAACAGGCGGAAGTGCAAGCGGAAAAACGAGTGTTGCAGAGTAAGATCATCGAGTCAGATTGTTTTTATTCATAGCTATTTAGACGTGTTTTAAAAAACCTGAATGTGCCCTGGGTTGTTATTCTCTCGATGGATTCTTTCTATAACATCCTTACACCCGAACAAAGTAAATTGGCACATCAAAGGTAGCAAAAAAAAAAAAAAAAAAAAAAGAGGTCTACAAAAATAACTCATGCTTAACTTAGTCGTTTCAATTTCGACCACCCGTCTGCTTTTGACTACGACTTACTGTTTGATACACTCACCAAGCTCAAAGAAGGGTAAATCATAGCCTGGCAACGCATACGTACTCACGTTACCTCTAGTAAATCTGTTACCGTGCCTATCTACAACTTTTCTACCCACGCCAGAGAAGAAAAAACAACCACCATCTATGGCGCCAATGTGGTGATCTTTGAAGGCATCTTTGCATTGTACGACGCCAGAATTAGAGAGATGATGGATGTGAAGGTAAAAGGGGGGGGTTAAAGAAAGATGAAAGTTGAATCATGTATCAAGGTATTTGTGGATACTGATGCAGACATCCAATTGGCCAGAAGATTACAGCGAGATACCATGTACAGAGGGCGTGATGTGGAAGGGATTTTGGATGTAGGGCGTCCACGATTGAGTTTTCAATTGAATAACCCACCTTTTTAGCAATATACACGTTACGTAAAACCTTCTTACGATAATCACGTTCGGCCTACGATGAAATTTGCGGATATGGTATAGACTTGGACAGGTCCTAGGCACTGTAGTATTCACCTTTGCATTTAGATTATTCCCCGAGGATTAGAAAACGTGATTGCTATTGATCTAATGACAAAGCACATTCAAACACAGCTGAACGAAAACGTGACCCACTTTCGATTCGGTTTGCTGGAAACGCCTGTGCACGAAAAGATACCAGACAACGTACATCTGTTGCCCAGCACAAACCAGATCAAGGGCATTCATACCATCCTAAGAAACTATTTGACCAAGCGAGATGAGTTTGTTTTTTATGCTGACCGATTGGCCGTGTTGCTGATGGAATAGTAAATCCTTGTGTAACCATGGCCAGAGCAGCTCATTCTTTTTTTTTTTTTTTTTTTTTTACATCTAGTGTGATCAACATGCTTCCCTCAGAGCCCCTACAGATCAAAACGCCAATTGACGCGCTCTACGACGGTCTGAGATACAGCCAGAAGGTAAACCAGCCCCACCAAGAGCTCTTGTTTTACTTATTGACCCCCTCCCCCCTCTATAGATTTGTGGCGTTTCCATCCTACGTGCTGGTGGTACCATGGAAGCCGGTCTGAAGCGTGTCTTTAGTGATGCCACTATCGGTAAACTATTGATTCAAACCGATCCCAACACAGGAGATCCAGAGCTTCACTACTGCAAATTACCAAAGGATGTTTCCAATTATAACATTGTCTTGATGGACGCCATGGTAGGCACAGGTGCTGCTGCCCTGATGGCCATTCGCGTCTTATTAGACCATGACGTGCCAGAAGACAAGATCATCTTTGTTTCTTATCTCTCGGCTCATATTGGCTTGACCGTCGTCAACAACGCTTTTCCTCGTGTCAAAATCGTTACTTCCATGGTAGATGCTAGCCTTAACAAACAAAAGCTTTGGATCGAACCAGGCATAGGAAACTTTGGTGGTAAGAATTATCAAAGTTCAAACAAAAGAAAAAATTTATTAACTTTTCTTTTGTTTTCAAATAGACCGTTATTTTGGTACAGAAGAAGATGAATATTAAATAAACAAAAAAAAAAAAAAAAAAAAAAAATTATATATCAATATATTAATTTTTTAGTACGTGTGTGAAGGGGAGAGGGAAAGCAATGGATGTCTATAAAAAGAAAAAGCCTTTTCTTTTTTTTTTTTTTTTTACCATTGCCGTTGATAGGGATTGACAGGAACAAGATGAGGGGGTTGAGATATCATATGCGGGTTAGTCCAGCCCAAAGAATTATCTTGCATGATAGGCTCTGAAATGCTTTGAGCAAACATTTGATGATCTGCCAAGGCCCTCTCTTCTTTGACGCGTTTTCTTCGTTGGTAAACCTTGAAGACGGCCACTGTGGCTGCTGCATATACCGCGACACCTACTGAAACACAGATACCGATCAAAGCTGCTTTTGAAAGTCCCCCGCCTGTTGTAGTGTTGCCCTGACCGTCCTTCATGCTCTGCTGATGGGTGGTGTCTGCTGAAGTGGATACCGCCTGACTTACGAAATAAGAGGGGTCAACCAAAGTAGCCAGCTGGCCGTTCGCATTGGAATACAGCAAAGACTGTCGATCCTTGACCATGTTTTGAAGCTCGGTTACTTTATCGGTAGGGATGGCCATCGATACCACCACACCGCTGTTCATCCCATCTCGCTTCTTTCTTAATCCACTCACACTGGCTCCAGTAATCGTCACTACAATCACATCGTCCGTAGTCATATTCAAAGTTCGACTGATATAAACCGGGAGCTCTTGCACAAATTCCGCTGTCAGTAAGGCGTCTTGCACCATCTGAGCATAAGAAAGCTGGGTGAACTTCATCTTCACATACGAGCTTGTACCTAACAATAAATACATCAGTCTCTATCCTCCCTTTTCTTTTCAAGAGCTTCTCACTTGGAATAATCGCGTCTACATTGGGGGCAATGTATTCAGGAATACTTTCTTCTGACTTGCCCTTACTACTCGTCGCCGCTGCGCTGCTACTCACACTTGTACTGTCTAAAGAACTAGCCGTCTGAGTCGTCTTGCCACTGGTTTCAGTAGCTGTCGGGATCGAATACGTAAATCCCTTCAACCAAGAAAGTGTTTGGTAATGGTATGTTGAGGTAGCTACAAAATTGGTATGTGTTGGGGTCGTTGTCGTCGTCGTCGTTGTCGTCGTCGTTGTTGTTGTAGTCGTTGTTGTTGTAGTCGTTGTTGTTGTTGTCGTCGTCGTTGTATGCTTTGCTGACTTGGTGGTTGTCTCGGTATCACTTGTCGTTGTAGTACTTGGTTCACTCGAGGTTGGTTCGCCACTTGAAGTAGTAGTGATTGTAGGCTCCTCTTGAGAAGTAGTTGTCGTCGTTTCAGTTGGTGTGTTACTGCTAGTGGTGGCAGTAGGCTCAACAGTGGTTTCCGTAGACTTGGAACTGGTGACATCAGTAGTGGTAGAACCAGCAGTAGCGGTTTCCGTAGCTTTGGAACTGGTAGCGTCTGTAGTGGCAGTAGGCTCAACAGTGGTTTCCGTAGACTTGGAGCTGGTGACATCAGTAGTGGTAGAACCAGCAGTAGTGGTTTCCGTAGCTTTGGAACTGGTAGCGTCTGTAGTGGCAGTAGACTTAACAGTAGTGGTTTCCGTAGCCTTGGAACTGGTAGCGTCTGTAGTGGTAGAGCTAGCAGTAGTGGTTTCCGTAGCCTTGGAACTGGTAGCGTCTGTAGTGGCAGTAGACTCACTTGTCCTTGTTGAAAAGGTCGAGCTCATGCCTCTATCAGTTGTTGTAGACGTAGGCTCATCTGCTTTGGTGGTAGAAGCACTTGAAGTCGCTGATCTACTGCTGATTGTAGTAGCTGACGTAGGCTCGCTTGAAGTCGAAACATGAGTGGTTGCTTCACTAGTTGAGGTGGAAACACCTTTTGATTGACTGCTAGCACCAGTAGTAGAAGATTCTGCTGTGGTTTTTGTCACTAGAGTGGGCTCTACTGTAGGTTTGGTGCTCGTTTTACTATAATCACTACTGGTTGTGGTGGTTATAGTGGGACTTTCTGTTGGTTTGGTGCTCGGTTTTGCAGTCTCACCAGTGGAGATTTCTGAGGTAGTAGTGGTAACAGGAAGAGGCAGAATAACATCTGAAGTGGTAGTAGGAATACCTCTGTCTGTAGTGGAGCTTGTCTTGGTACCGCTTGTAGGCTCAATGCTTGTTCTAGAACCCGTGGGCTCGTGTGTTGTCTTCGTGCTACCTGAAGTGGTGAAACCTTCTGAGCTTGACTTTTTTGTATTAGTTGATGTAGGGTCGGTTGTACCAGTAATAATGGAGCGGGTGCCTGTTGGAGTAGCAGTACTCTTGGTAGTGTCCGTAGAAACTGTTGAAAAACCTCTGTCTGAGGTGCTAGCAGTTGTCTTTGTATACCCTTTACTGCTTGTGGATGTTATTATCTCTGTAGAGTCTTTGCTACTTGTTGTCTCGGTTTCTTTAATAGAAGCAGTTGTCTTGGTAGGTTTCTCACTATCAGTGGTCACTGTCTCTTTGTCTGAAGTGGTAGTCTTGGTAAGTGTTTCACTTTGTGTGGTAGTAGCCGTTCCTTTATGAAGAGTACTAGCTGATGTAGCAGTAGGAATTCCTCTGTCAGAAGTCTCAGTGGTAGTTTCTTTTTGTGTAGTTACAGTAGCAGTAGTAACAGTCAAATGGTGAGACGTGGTTGTTAAAGAAGGCTCTTTACTGGTAGATGTAACACCACTGGTTGTAGCGATACTAATAGAACGGTCTTTGCTTGTTGTAGTGATGGTAGTTGTAAACTTTTCAGTCGTTGTAGACTTGTGAGTAGTTGTAGGTTCCTCAGTCGCTGTAGACTTGTGAGTAATAGTAGGTTCTTCTGTAGTTGTAGACTTGTGAGTAATAGTAGGTTCTTCTGTAGTTGTAGACTTGTGAGTAGTAGTAGGCTTCTCAGTAGTTGTAGACTTTTCAGTCGTTGTAGACTTGTGAGTAGTAGTAGGTTCTTCTGTAGTAGTAGACTTGTGAGTAGTAGTAGGTTCTTCTGTAGTTGTAGACTTGTGAGTAGTTGTAGGCTTCTCAGTAGTTGTAGGCTTTTCGGTCGTTGTAGGCTTTTCAGTAGTTGTAGACTTGTGAGTAGTTGTAGGCTTCTCAGTAGTTGTAGGCTTCTCAGTAGTTGTAGACTTGTGAGTAGCGGTAGGCTTTTCAGTCGTTGTAGACTTGTGAGTAGTAGTAGGTTCTTCTGTAGTTGTAGACTTGTGAGTAGTAGTAGGCTCCTCAGTTGTAGTAGGTTTCTCAGTAGTTGTAGACTTGTGAGTAGTGGTAGGCTTCTCAGTCGCTGTAGACTTGTGAGTAGCGGTAGGCTTCTCAGTCGTTGTAGACTTATGAGTAGTAGTAGGTTCTTCTGTAGTTGTAGACTTGTGAGTAGTTGTAGGCTTCTCAGTCGTTGTAGGCTTATGAGTAGCTGTGGTTTTCTCAGCAGTGTTAGACTTCTCAGTCTGTGTTGACTTGTGAGTTGTGGTAGATTCCTCAGCGGTCGTTGGCTTGTGAGTAGTTGTATGCTCCTCTGTAGTTGCAGATTTATGAAAAGTTGTAGATTTTTCAGTAGTCGTTGGCTTGTGAGTAGTGGTATGCTCCTCTGTAGCTGTAGATTTATGAAAAGTTGTAGATTTTTCAGTAGTCGTTGGCTTGTGAGTAGTGGTATGCTTCTCGGTGGTTGTGCGCTTCTCAGCGGCTGTGGACTTATGAGTAGTAGAAGCCTCCTCCGTAGTTGAAGATTTGTGAGTGGTCGTGTGTTTCTCGGTAGTCGTTGGCTTGCGAGTGGTAACAGACTTCTCGGTGGCTGTAGATTTATGAGTAGTTTTTGAAGACTTCTCAGTGGTCGTCGACTTATGCGTTGTAGTCTTTTCGGGTTTTTCTGTGACGGTCTTTGTTGTCTTTTTTTCAGCTGATGAAAGATGTTCCTGAAAACAAAAAAGATTAATTATATTTAAATTTGATGATCAGGTCACAAAAAGAAAAGTGAATAACCTACTTTTACATCGACTGATTCAGCACGCTTTGCGTGAGCATCAACGAATTGAATGCAGGCAGAGGCAATGAGAACAATCAGCAACAAGCGAAAGAAACAGATATTTATTTTCCTTTTTGACATATAAATGACATAAAGTAGACTTTAGTACAAAGAGAACAAAAGCAGAGTTGTTTTTAAAAAAAGAAGGGAATGGGGGTTTGAAAGGCTAGAAAAAAGAAAGAGTGGAAGAGAAAGAGATGGAATCGAAAAAAAAAAAAAAATATAGTAGAGATATAATAAACGAAAAATATGAAATTTACACAATAAAGATTTTAGGTAACACAGTCCTCATTAAGGGCGCACAATACAAAGAAGGACCTCATTCACGTTTTTTTCTGAATTCTTTGTTCCAAAAAGAACACAGTGCATCCAATTGAACGTGACACTTTTGTTTTCTATAAGGAAAGTAAGAAATAAATAGATATACTAAGCACAGAAAAAATAACCTTGCTTACTCTTGCATGCTGAGTTCAGTTGGTTGATTACATACTGATCGTCTCCGACCAATGTCTTATTATCGCTAACTTTGAGTACGCGTTTAGGCTCTGTTTTATGAGGGAAAAAAAAGCCTAAAATTGGGTGATTATCGCCAGCGGTGTGCGAGTGTGGAGTTTCTTTTTTTTTTTTTGCAACTTCCTATTTTTGGCCCCTCGCCTCCCCCAATTGGACTCTGAATAAACTATTAATTAATTTGGATTGATACTTCATGCTTGTTTTTTTTTTTATTATCGTCGTTATTTATCTTTATTTGCTTCTTTCGAGGTTTTTTTTGTTTTGTTTTTTTGGATTTCTACGAAAAAGAGTAAGGAAAAGTCAATAGAAAACCAAATGGAAAAAAAGAAACGCGTGTTTTCTTTGGCAAACATGTGTAAAATTTGAGCTTTTTTGTAGCTGCTTCTTTTAAAGGTTGAACGAAATAATTGCTTGACTGGACTGACACTACTGACTCCTTAAAAAAAAAAAAAAAAAAGAGGCAAATGCTACGCTCCATATCGAAAGTCTAGACTGATTGAACAAATAGGCAATTCTTCTTTTTTCTCCTTTGATTTCTAAATTCTACTGGGACTAACTTTCTTTTTTAGGCAATTTTCGATGGGGATATTTTTTCTAAAAAAAAAAACGCCACAGCAAAATCTGTTTACTTTATTAAAGTGGGGTATTTAAAGACATTCTTGAGTTTCAACTCTTTGAGCCGCCAAAAGGCATTCGTGTGGCCAATCGACAACAAAAAAGATAATAAAGAACTCGACCACAGCCTTGATAACATTACTGAGAACAAAACCAGACCAAACACCCTCCAGCCCCCATCCACAAACATGTGTTAGATATAGACCAAAAGGCAGACCGACTATATAATAAGACACTAGATTTAAGAATGCCACCATTTTCTGCTTCCCCAGACTATTGAGTGTGTACGAAAATGTGATACCAATACCCTTTGTTATATAAAAGAAAGAAATCAATGGGGTATTCCTACAAAACCATGACTACCACTTACCATTGTCAGGTGACAAACACTCACAACTCTCAACAGTTTGGCTGTGAGATCTATGACTTCTTGATCTTTACTAAAATGAGATGCAATTGTTTGACGGAATAAATAGATAGACACTGCATTGAAAAGGGTCAAGGTAACACTTGTACAAGAGGACAGGATCACACAGGCCTTACTCTTATGCGGCTTCTGAGCGCCAAGAAGGTGGCCTAGTCGTACAGCCATTCCTGTAGATAAACCACTACATAAAAGCCTTTTTAGTATACGTGCATGTATTTCTGTGTTTGAAACCTACGAAGGTACCATTAATAGTAAAGTATTAATACTTAGTATAATCGATTGAGAAGCTAAACTTGTTGGACCAAGAACCCCTGTCAATAAGGCACAAACTTCGAAAGCCCAGTCGGTAGACATACTTAGCATACCAGGAATACCTGTTATGTTGTTATCGTTAGATAAAAAGTCAAATAAACACAGCAAGCTTTACCGAGCTTTAAGAATTCCCCCCATTTACGAAAAGCTTCATAAGTTGAATCCGGCCAAAACTGTCTAAAATATCTCGAGTTGTATAAATAGATTAGATAGAATACAAGAAATGAAGAAGAAACGACAAGGTAGTGAATAGCCGCACCCACATAAGCCAGCTTGAGGTAAATTAGGAAAAAGTAGTTGGATGCGATATTAAGAGGAAATAAAAGAAAGACAAGATACATGGTAATCTTCATCTCGCCTAGACATCGAGAGCCATTAGTTTTAGACAATAACAATATAGGGAATATAATTACCGATGGATTGTAAAAACTTTCGAATGGTTGTATTGGCATAATTGATATAAACAATCGGAATACAAATCCAAATATAATTAGAAGCCATTTTAGCCAACTCTTTGTCTTGGCCCATGGATAGTAGAATAAACTCTGAATTCATCCTATTTTGATAAAATATCAGCCTATGACCTTTTTTTTTTTTTTTTTTTTCTTTTGTTTACCAGATAATAGTAACCATAGTAGCAAACACAAACATAACTAATAGCCCCCTTTGAAGAATGGCTCCAATAGTGTGAGGATTGTTTGCGCTAGTAAACGCCTGCGAAACAAGAGTTTCAATAGCTATAGAAACACAAGATAATAAGATAGAGATAGAAAAAGGTGAGCATAGGCTATTTTTTATTACCTGTCAAAAGACCAGAACCTATCGATATACCAGCGACAGTAATAAATAAATGGCCAAGACTAGCTATAGCCATATCTTTTTTTTTTAAAAAAAAAAAATAGAAATTTTGTATAGAATAATAACGTAATGATTAAGCAAAAAAAAAAAAAAAAAAGCGGGTAAAACCAAGCAATTTGTGTTTACCTCGAGAATCGGTTTTACCCAAGAACCAGACATCCCAAACTCGGTTTCCCACACCCATCAAAAAAGTCAAGATCAAAGGTAGACCGTATTGAAATATGATCATCAGCTCGTCCAGTATATCTAAAGAAGTTTCTTCCTCTATCATTGACCTTTCAGTTACTAGACCATACTTAGTTGTCTCGGAGATTTCTTCATTTTTTTCCCCTTTATTTTGAAGCAACCAGTTCACTTCTTCATCTTTGGGTATCATATTTTTGTAATATATAAGAGGGGTAATCGAATCATTTATCTTTCCTTTGTATGCTTGTCTTAATATAACAGAATTAGGTGTAAAAGAAAGAAAGAAAAAATAAACAAAACTTTTGAATATTTTATACCTGAATTTTTTTTTTTTTTTGGAAAATACAGGTCAAAAGGATAAAACGGAATGATCTTTAAATTACGATAAATCGCGTGCTAAGTACAAGAATAGTGAGAGAACAATAACTGTTTCAAACAAGACTTGATTAGGAGGATTCACAAAACCGTTATGTGTATAAATTTTGTTTATCACTAAAAAGCGCTCTTTTAAAAACAAGTTTGGAATAACACGTACAAAAACTGTCTGCCATCTTTTGGTTTATACACCAAACGTAGATTCACTTGAAATTAAAGATAAAATGGTGTACAAGAAAAGTCAAACAGCGAACCAAAAGTTTTCATATGAAAGAACACATAGTCTGTAGGTTTGTTTCAAGATAGGTGTTTGAAATTGACAGTGGATACAAATGAAACGATAAAGGATGTGGTAAGCCATTTGCGGACAAAATATCCTGTGCGTATCAGGTCAGGCGGAAACAGCCCGGAAAATAAAAACGAAAATCGGCAAGTCAGTGCTGAAGTCTAGAGCAAAGTAATGACGATCCTAAAAAAAATTGGAAGCGGAGTAGGGCCTGCTGTAAGAAGATTGATTAAACTTGTAAGTAGTAAAGCTAAACAAACATGAATCTGAAGGCTAATAAGACAGTAGTACACTATAGAAAGGAAACTTTTAAATCTTTGTTTACTTCTCAAAATTGATAATAAGAGGAGGGACCCAAGTAGCGCTCGAGCTAAAAAAACAAAACAAAACAAAACGAAAAATATATGGAACTAACGAGTGTCAGACTATTTTTTAAAGAGCCATTTTACTGAGCCAATTTTTTTATAGAAATTTGTTTACTATGGCTGATAAACTCTCGTAATTTTGCGTACGTGTGAATAAGTATGTTACATAAAGCAAAGTACAAACGGTTTTACATGAATTAGATTTTAGCTTGTGTGAAGAAAAGCGCCGCAAAAGATAGAAGTAGTAGTGCCGTACAAAGCGGAGACAATATTTGTTGAAAACAAGACTAAAAGTCTATATCTATGGTAAAAAGAAAACAAAAACAAATACAAAAATAAAGCGAAGGGCATCAACAAGAAGAAAAAGAAAAAAACTAAACCTTTGTTTTTAGCTTGTGAATCTGAATAGGTTTATGGTCTGTGAGCAGCAGACAAACGATAGCCTATGTCGGCTTTTTTTTTACATAGTATGAACCATGTTCAAAATTGAGCCTTAATGCTTAAGGCCCATAGCAAATCGATTGTTTAGTGGATGCGCTTTGGTTTCAAAAACAATAGTAATATAGAAGACAATAAGCGTAAAGAAAAACACAACTTTTTCTCTTTTTTTTTTTTTAAGGAAAACATTCATGTTTGACAGATATTGATGAGTTCAAAACGTCAATACATTACCACCGAAAACTCGCTTTAGATAAGACTAGGCATGCTTTTATACATCTTAAAGTTTTTTGTTACGAATGCTTGACTATCAAAACACTCAATTCTGTTTAGACGTATACGCGTTGAACGTCTTATTGTACTTTTTTAAGTGTAGGCAAAGTTTTAGTGCTCTTCAGTTCTTATCATGCATAAAAAACATGCAATGGAAGGGGTCGCATCGTAGGTAGCATCTCTAGACTATGTGTAACAAAACAGTATTCTGGATACAGTTCAATATTTACTGCAAATTGCTTATAGCATGCATAGAATGAGTATATGGGCTTAGTCTAAATATGGAGATACCTGCACAGTTTTTGGATTTTCAGATGTGCAAAGATTTATTTGGCATACCTTTTTGAGTTTCTTTTTAACTGATCAATAAGAACACTTTTTAGTTGCTTACAAATGTCCTTTATACTTTTTGTCTTTACAGAAACGATACATGTTTAAATAGTGATAACGATATACATACAAAAATCGAACCAAAATCTTCTATACGGAGCACAATATGAAACAAAGGAAGCAGTTTTTCCTTTCGACCTTTAGAGAAACTGTACCCACCAATAATATGACCGAATTTATCCAAAAAGAAAAAAAAAAAAAGAACTTTAAATGAGCGGTACTTGTCGTGCATACAAGAACGTCATAAAACTTGGGAAAAAAAAAAAAAAATTACACTCCCGAATTTATGCAATAAAACAAGTTGAGGTAAAGACAACACAGTACTTGTATAAATCAAGCTAATTTTTGTCGAGTGGAATAAAACTCAGAGCATGTGAGATCAGCACTGAAAGGCAAACTAGAAACTGTACGTCGAGTTTTCTTCCTTTGTATATACGTTTCAAATTTGAATTAACCGTATTTTGTTTATTTTTTCGTATAAAGTACTTTGGAATAAAATTACCCAACTTTTTTTTATTTGGCTGCAGTGTTTAGAAAAAAAAAAAAAAATAGATGTAAAGTACGAAGCAACTTAATTTCTTATCGAACGTCTTGCTTTGACGGCTTCTCCCAGATAGAAAAGCATCTTTTCTGTTGTTTCAAAGTCAACACAAGCATCTGTAATAGAGACGCCGTATTTCAGATCGTTATGATTTTTATCCGTAAGCGCTTGCTTGCCTTCGCAAATATTTGACTCAATCATGACGCCCACTAGAGCATCATCACCAGCTGCGATTTGCTTGCCTAGATCCAGACAGACTTTGGGCTGGTTTCGATGATCTTTGAGCGAATTTCCATGTGAGCAATCAATCATGACGTTGGCCCTTACGCCTGCTTTTTCCATGGCCAGACGTGTGTTTTCTACATGTGTTTTAGTATAGTTGGGTCCACTGCTTGATCCACGTAAGATGGTGTGACAATCTGTATTGCCC
>JAIXMR010000058.1:0-161467 GCA_025677835.1 Sporodiniella umbellata
TGTAAACCTTGGCATATCAACATGTGGATAGTTAACGCTTATATGACGTTCATCTAATATTTTAAAAAAACCAAAGTCTATTATAGTAAATTTCTAAAGTTTTGTTATCAATTTTTCTTTTTTTTTTTTTTAGCTTGAAACCTTACCGTGGCCTCTTGAAACAGAGTCATCTTTTGCAGTAAAGTAGTTTGGTTTTTCTAAAAGCATCTAAAATTTTTAGATTTAAAATTCAGTATAAAATTGAAAAGGTACAGACTTTTTTTTTTTTTTTTTTTCTTAAAAAAACACTTTCACCAAAATCCCTAATGAACTTTTTGAAAACTGCCGGTCGTTCTGCTCGCTTTGCTTCTAGAAGAGCTACTTTGAGCCAGATGAAACGTACCCAAACAGTTCGTGCTTATTCTACTGCTGGGCCTGCCAAAGAAGGCAGCAGTGTGCCCTGGGCCATTGGTTCATTCCTTGTGTTTGGTCCATTGTTGTTTAAGCTCACTTCACCTCCTCCTGCTAAGAAAAGCCACGTGGTACACGAGGTGAAGAAAGAGGAAGAGCCCGCTGAAGAGCCTGAAGAAGAGGAAGAGAAGGCAATTGTTGAGGAATCTGTCAAAGCTGTTCAAAAGCCCTACGTTCTTGTGGGTGCAGGCACTGCTTCATTTGCAGCTGCTCAGGCAATCAAAGAAAAAGATCCCGAAGCTAACGTAAGAACGTTTATCAAGTCTTTTTTTTTTTCTATATCTAACTGTACCCTTTTTTTTTTTTTTTTTTTTTTTAAAAAAAAAAGGTCATCATTATTGGTGATGAAGGCTATGCACCTTACATGAGGTAAGTGAAATTGGCGATGCGAGAATGCAATAACAGGTAAGGTTATAACGGTCTACGTATTTTAGACCTCCTTTATCCAAAGAGCTCTGGTTCTCTGATGACGCTTCAGCTGGAGAAACTTTATTGTTTAAAGACGTGAGTAAAAATAGAATGGTAATGACTTTAGAGTTATCTAACTTTTTTTTTTTTTTTTTTTTTTTTTTTCAAAAAAGTGGCAAGGAACCGAAAGAAAGTAAATACAGGAATTAATAAAAAAAAAAAAAAGAAGCCAAGTTTAACTGTGATTGCTATAGTGCTGTATATCAAGATGAATCTGAATACGAGTTGATAAAGAGTGCTGAAGGTTCTGACGTGGAGACCAAGAAAATCAAGCTCTTACTTAACCGAAAAGTAACTCAATTAAACGTTGAGGACCATACTGTGACCTTGAACGACGGTAGCGTTGTTTATTATAACAAGGTCTTGTTGGCTACGGGTGGCGCACCCAAGCGCTTGGAAGGAGACACTGAGAATGTTACGACTTTTCGTAATGTAAACGACTTCAAAAAGTTGGATCAGGTGGCTAAGCATGGTGCTCATATTGCTGTTGTGGGTGGCGGTTTCTTGGGTTCCGAACTGGCCGTAGCTCTTGCTCATCGTGGTTTGTTATTACTTTTAGCCAAGGAGAAATGGTAGGTTCTAAACGATTTTCTTTTATTTTTTTTTAGCCAAATCAGAAAACTTAAAGATCACACAGGTTTTCCCTGAAGGTAAGATTTTTTTTTTTTTTTTCTTCTTCTTCTCAACGAGTTTCTAACTGTATAGTTCAGATGGCAATATGGCCAACGTTTTCCCAGGATACTTGACAAAGTGGACTACGAGTCGTGTCGTTCAATGTAAGCTATTTTTTCAAAAGTGATTTAGTATTCATCCTTGCAATTCAGTGGGTGTTGATGTCAAGGAAAAGTCCGCTGTCAAATCTGTCACTAACAAAGATGGAAAGACTGTCTTGGAACTGGAAGGTGGGGAGTCTTTGTCTGTAGACCATGTGGTTGTGGCTATTGGTATTGAGCCTCGTGTTGAATTGGCTAGAGAGGCAGGCTTAGAAATAGATGAAAAGCGAGCAGGTGTGGTGGTCAATGCCGAATTGGAGGCTCGTCGTGATGTCTACGCTGCTGGCGATATGGTTTCATTCCATGACATACAGCTGGGTCGTCGTCGTATTGAGCATCACGATCAGTAAGTGATTTTTGAATGTGTGTGTGTATCTAACGTTTTCATAGCGCTGTTTTGAGCGGACGCCATGCTGGTGAAAACATGGTGGGGGCCTCGCGTGCTTATAAACATCAATCTATGTTCTGGTCTGATTTAGGACCTGAGATTGGTAAATGATCGTCACTGAAAAAAAAAAAAAAAAAAAAAAAAAAAAATAACCATTGGTATATAAACTAATGCTAAACTGCTATAGGCTACGAAGCTGTTGGTCTTATTGACTCACAATTGTCTACTGTCAGTGTGTGGGCCAAAGCTACTGCTCAAGATACACCTGCTGCTGCTGCTGGCACAGAAGCTGATAGCCCTCGATCTGTTCCTGGCGAGACACTCAAAACTCCTTCGGTTACTGAAGCAGTCAAGGCCAACACTCCCTTCCAAGATGAAAAGGTAAGACGGGTTTGTGACAAAGAAAGGTTGTTTTCTGACTCAGTGATAGTTTGGTAAGGGTCTCGTCTTCTATGTTAGAGACAAAAAGATTGTGGGACTCGTTTTGTTCAATGTCTTTGGCAAGGTCCAAGAGGCACGTAATATCATCAATAGCGGATATACATCTGAACAAATCGATGGTTTAGTGAAAAAGTAAGAGAGGCGCTAGAGACACGAACGTTTTTACTAACGATTTTTTTTTTTTTTTAGGTTCGATCTTTACGCTGACTCTCACTAAATAACAAATACAATAAAAATAGAATCAAAACTTGTTACATTAGCCTAGTCTTGGACCTAAAATTGAGTTTTGTACCAGTGAATCGAAATTTTTTTTTTCTTAAAAAACACACCAAATAATTTGTCAAGCGGCGGGTATATTTTCTTTTCATATTATTTTGACATGAGCAGCCTTTCGCAATTGGTTCAAAGCAAGTTTGAGGCAGCCAAAGAAAGTAAAGACCTGATCGCGTTTGATACTACACAAACTGTCAAGGACAGTCGTGGGGTCAAGGTAGAGAAATGAAATCCATCGTTGAACGTTTTCTAAAAGAAAAAAAAAAAACAGTTTCATATCACTTTAGCACCTACACTTGCTAAAAAAACAGGTGCTTCAGAAACCAGCAAAGAGCAAGCAAAGAAAACGAACCCTTTTGTGAACCCTAATCCTGCACTGGTTGTAAAAGAGTTGGATGAGCACTTTCTTTTGCTAAATAAGTTTGCCGTTATTCCCAATCATCTACTTTTGGTAACCAAAGGTAAGATAGACCTGTCACTTTTTGAAGAGGAGGGATAAATGTATTGAATCCAACCTTAGAGGAACGAAGCCAAAAGGAACCTCTTTTCCCCAACGATTTATACGAGATGTTCAACGTGTTTAAGGCATTCGGACCTTACCAGCCTTTACTTGGGTTTTATAATTGTGGAGAGAATTCGGGTGCTAGCCAAGCTCATAAGCATGCCCAGATCATTCCACTCAGCACGGATGGTAGTATTCAACCACCCATTAAAAAGGTTTTTGATGCTATTCACGATCGTCATGTGGGTAAGAAAAAAAAAAAAAAAAAAAAAAAACCGAGATGCTAACAGGGTGATATTTTTTTTTTTTTTTTGGGGGGGGGAAAACAGGACAAATTTACGCTCTTGATCAACTTCCTTTTGTTCATGTTATTATGCAACTGGACGCCAACTCGATCGGTAGTGGAAAAGAGGCAACGATAGATTATTTGAGCCAAATGTTCTTTGGTTTGATGGACGCCATGTTCCAACAGTTACGAGAAAATACTGAACAGTTGGCTACTTCCTATAACTTTCTCATGACCCAAGAATTTATGATGCTTATCCCTCGCCAAAAAGAAAACGCGACAGTACATTGGAAAGATCAGGTATACGAATTTTCTTTGAACTCGCTTCCCTTTGCTGGCTTCTTTTTGAGTAAAAACAAAGAAGAACAAGAGGTATTGGAAGCCCAAGACGATCTGATGGCGCTGCTCCTTCAAGTGGGTGTACCATGGAGCTCAAAGGCACACATGTTGGATGTAGAAAGACAGTTGGCTTCTGAAGCCAGTTTGGCATAAAGAGAATAACAATAAAAGAGAGGTTGTTTGTCTTTCTACTTTTGTGTGTATGTGTGTATATAGGTGTGTGTGTGTGTGTGTATGTGTGTGTGTGTGTATGTGTGTATATGTGCGTGCGTGCGTGTGTGTGTGTATGTGTTTTATTTTCTCATTTTTTTTTTTTTTTCCAATAGCTCTTCCTCTTCATCCGATGGTGCTCGACTGCTTGCTTGACTGGTATCTTCAGATCTTGATCTTTTTCTGTATTTCCAAAGTTTGTCTACCACGTCCTCTGCACCAAAGACGCCACTGAAGCCACGAATAAAATCATGGCTTTTGTCTTCCCAGTGTAGGATGGTTTCGTTGATAGCCGTCTTGAGGGTTTGTCTGAGGTCTTGTATGGATTTTTTTGTCTTGATTTTTCGTTCCTAAGAGAAATGGATAAGGGGTTTGAAGAAGATGTGTGTGTGTGTGTGTGTGGAAGTGAACCGACCTTTAAGAAGGATATATTGAGATCTTTTGCACTCACGCCTCTTTCTAGATTTCGACGAAGATAGGCATCATAGTCACGTACGATACGTGTGATCAAGTCTGAGGTAGAGATACCGTCTGTACGTTCTGTGGGGAAAAACCTGCCTTGTTCTTTGACAAACGCATACACATCACCGGTTTCATTACTCTGATAAGGTTCGGCATCGTGTGCTACATAGTCGATATGGTGACTGTCGAGAAATTCTTGGTCCACATACCAAGGTGCGTCAGGAACGACTTCATCTACCCACTTGCAATGTCGAACCGCCTCATATCTTTCGGTATCTGTCATCACCGTTTTCCCCTTACGTTTGTGTGTTTCGATATCGCTGCAGACTATCGGGAAGAGTTGACTCAGCCAATCCTTCAGGATAGATCTATGGCCTTACCTCCTACTAATAGATACACATCCGGGAATGCTTTCTTGGCTTGCTCCAGGGCTTTGGCATGGCCAAAATGAAATAAATCGTAAATGCCATCACAGTAAATACGAACGGGCCTATCCACCGGAGGCTAAAAAGAGTGGTGATGATGATGGTTATTATTATTTTCTATCTTTAGAAAGGGCTTACAGAATTAATCTTGAACCCATAAAGCTCTTCTATCCCTGCTGGTAAACAGACGGTCTCGTTTTTACTTGAAGTACGCGATTTCTTTTTGGGTATTTCAGAAATGGGGATAGCTACATCCGTGTTATCTTCGTCTGAGCCATGGTTAGCCCGTTTTATGAACCAAAAAAAAAAAAAAAAAAGAAAAACAAATATTTACCAGAGGCATCACGAGAAATAGGTTGATCTTGAATTTCTGTTGGTACCTTTTTCTTTTGTTTGGCATGGTGGTCAGGTACGCTCATAATAGATGAAAAAAGAATGAAAAGAAAAAAGTGGAAAAGAACACCTCTTTTTCTTTTTTTGGGAGTGTAACCAATCTCCGCTTCTATCCTCCAAGAGCAATTTTTTTTTTTTTTTTTTTTTTCGTACCGAGGTGCTGGGATTCAATAGCCAAAGATACGTGTTCGCTTTCCATTCGACTATTGTTTTGGAAGGGAGACTTTGCCATCCTCTACAGATACGTACAGCCCTGTTGTTCATTGAGGGTTTTTTTTTTTTTTTTTTTTTTTTTTTTTTTTTTTCAGTTCAACACAAGGATTTTTATTGATGGCTCTATGGCCTCCTAAAGATAGATCTATAAAAAAAAAAAAAAACCAAAAAAACCAAAAAAAAAAAAAAAAATAAAGAAAAATAGAAAAAAGAAAAAAAAAATAAAGATAAAAAAAAAAAAAAAAGAGAGAGAGAGAGAGAGAGAGAGAGAGAGAGAGAGAGAGAATGAAAAGTTATATACAATTAGGGCCTGCCCCAAATTCGAGTTTTGCCTCTTCTATCAGTGGTGACAAGAAAGTCTTCAGAATAGTGAAGGGAGACACAAGGGTCGGCATGTGCAGTGATGATGGTGGTAGGCTGCAAGAGGGCTGCATAGTTCTTTTTGATGGGTGGATGAAAGACAGGAAGTGGATGGTCTTCGAGATCCTCTTCCGGGCCAAAACCATTGGATCTGGAAGCCATTTTTTTTCTAAAGTTTTTACCAAAGCTTTGGTGATGGTGATGGTGGTGGGTGTTGAGGGTGTCGGTGGAAGAAGAAGAGAAGCCCCGGAAGAGTTTGTGGGTTTTAAGGGATTTTTTCCTTTCGACGGGTAGTTCGGTAGAAGAGGAGAACGATGGATGATGCGTGGGCGGTGGGAGAGACCATGGGTTAAGAGAGGAGCAGGTGGGAGTGATGCCTCTGGAATGCTTTGGTTTTTGCAGAGCACTGAGAGAAAAATCCCAAAAGATAAGATGGCAGTCTTCACCCACCGAGGCGATACGGTAACTCTGCTCATCACAACGGTAAGGATCAAAGGTGACGCCTGTTACCCAAGACCGATGACCTTGGCAACGCGCGACCATCTTTCGGTCTGTGAAGGACCAAAGGGTGACGAGATCATCTTGTCCGCCCGTCTACTGAACGTAAGCCATCTATCTTTGTTTTCTATTTTAGTTTACCACAATATAATGCCCGTCTGGGCTCCAGTCCACACATAACAGTTTTCCGTAATAACTCGAAAAGATGTCGGTCAGTCGTTCGTTTCGGTAGTCCAAGATTCTCAACTGGCCGTCAGCGGCTGTCAAAGCGAGATGGGTGCCATCGGGACTGAAGGCGAGGTCTAGAAAAGAACGCGTGAGGATCGCGATACGCGTTTTTTTTTTTTTTTTTTTTTTTTTTTTTTTTTTTACCGGTCAAGGCTTCCTTGCTTACGTTCCAGTAAGCAATAGGGTTGTGTTTGGACCCTTTATGAGGTCGAAAGGTATAAAACCTAAAAGAAACTGTCATGCCTCGGCCCTTCAACGTTTATACTTACTGTGATTCGGTCCAGACGGTAGGGTCTGGTATGACAAATGCTTGATCGTCTCGTTCTTTGCCCATCATCATCACCGAGCCATCTTTGAAGGCCGCGATAAATAGCTCATCTGAGCCTGGGATCCATTGGAGGGTAGCCACAGCGGAGGGAACCAGACAGCCCTTCGTTTTGAATGGGTGTGAGTCTTTTTTTTTTGTTTTGGCTTTGGCTTTTTTTTTTTTTTTTTTTTTTTTTATGTACCCCTTTATTCAATCGCACATATTTACAGCCAAAGGGATCATACCAGATGATATCGCCCGTAGAGAAGCCAATGATGATATCCAAATGATCATCACAGCGTGTCGTTTCGTTGATGTCATGACAGAGCGGGTATGATTTTGAAAAAACGATGCGGGATAACGGCTCCTAAACAAAAGCTGAGTTTATCCGCTCCACCCCACCTGCAGCTTACCTTTGTCTTGTTTTTGGCATCTACCCAAATAAAACTGGAGCCAATGTTATAGAACAGGTAGTGATCCTCGGCTGTTTTGGAAGCCAGTATTTTCTGTAGGTTTTCGTTCACAAGGAACCGCAACACAAAGGTGGATTTTGTTTTGGCAAGGTGGTTCTTGGGCCTACTGGTGGTGTTGTTGCTAAAGATAGTATTGCTTCGGCCGGTGGAGGTCGAGAGTGGCTGACTTGGCTTAAACAAGGACGACAGCGAGCCAACGCTATGGCCGTGCGCCTCATCCAATTCGTTGGAGGCAAACGAGCCAAAGCCTTGACTGCCCGGCGTATGGGGAAACGAGGGCGAGAAGGGTGCATAACTCGGGATTTTCTGATGGCTGGTGGCCACCGTGAGACCTGTTGAGGACGCCGAATGGCCCAGGCTGGAAGAAACGGAGGATCGACTACGAACATGTTTACGGGCGTTAGGAATAGCCATCACAGGCGTCATCGACAACCCTAGCGGAGGGGCTAAAACACTGCCGTGCTGAGAGCTTTCCTCATCTGAAAAATCTCTCTTGACGCTCACCACAGAAGAACGTGTGCCCGTAGCAAACTGGGGAGCAATGGTCTCATAGAATGTCTCGTGTAACATTGGATAAATACCATCAGGCGTGTTCAATTCGTTACAGTTAAACTCTTTGTTGCTCGGTGGGAAATGAACTACCACTTTCGTGACCGTCGGTGTGCTCTTTCCTACATTGGATTGAAGTGCTGTCGAAGCAAGCGTCTAAAACACTATGAATAACCCTTTCTATTTTTTTTTTTTTTTTTTTTTTTTTTTTTTTTGGTTTTTTACTGATTGAAAATAGCCGTCCATAAAATATTCTTCTTTTCACACGCCTTGGTTTCTTTTAAGTGAATGATTGGCTATTCTATATCAAAAAGATAAAAAAAAGAAAAAAGGAAAAAAAAAAAGAGTTGTTTTCCGAACTGCTTTTCAATCCTTTTCGGTCTTATTTTTCGGACAATCAGCCATTTCTAAATAAGAGACATCCACCACCCCACGCCATTCCCTGACCGCTCTTTTAAAAATCCAAAAAAAAAAAAAAAAAAAAATCCAAAAGAAAAATCCAAAAAAAAAAAAAGCCACGCTTCAGTAAACTGATACCTGGAGTCTGCTGTCCACAGACGAAAAGGGTTAGTCCCAACATATCGGGTATTGCTGAGGTACTGTTCCTGAAATAGCCAGACTCTGACTCGGCTGTAATTATTTTCAAGAGAGGTGAGATTAAAAATAGCTTGGGTATAGCTTTGGACTGGAGTAAATCTCCCTTTCATTGCGTACCATCAACGGGTAGCAGCCCTTCTTTTATCGAGACATGCTTGATCCCCTCTTTCGAGCCATACACACACACACATATATATATATACCTCTTTTTAGATCGCAATGACGTATCCATTCTTTTACGTTTCTTGCCATTCAATCCTTTGAGGTTTATTCTAAAGAGATGCGGAGGACGACCCTCTCTTTTTTTGTTCTAATAGTTAGGGATGTGTCATGATCAACCGTACTGATGTTGTATACAATAAATCCATTGATTTGGTTTCTCTTTTTTTTTTTATTTTGACATTTTTTTTTTTTTTTTTTTATATATGCTTTTATAGTCGTCAAACTAATCTTGTTTGACTTCAGCCGGGTCAGACACAGGGTCAGACAAGGCTTTGGTAGACTTCTTTTTTGACTTTTTTGCTTTGGGTTCATCAAAACCGTAAAGAGGTATAAAACTATCGACGACACCACAGTCAGCAAACAAATTGGGAAAGAGCCAGAAGCCACGGGGTAAGATAGGGTAACTAACAATATACAGAGCAAGGCGGACAAGAGCGATACCAAAGAAGGCACCAATCAAGCACAAGACACCCACACTCAAGTACCAGACACCAAGCTTTAAAAAGTCAGGCCAAAGTGGGAAAAGAACAGCTGTCAAGACAACGGCTACCAACATGGCAGCACCAAAGTATTGTCTGGCTTGGCTGCCTTCCCAAATCCAAAGGTAATACCCATCTTCTTGTGCCTGTTGAACCGGGTTCACCTGTAACATACGAGGAGTACCCTTGGCTCCTATCGAATCTCCTCGGTTCACTCTCAAGATAAAACCGTGTTTACCCAAATCGTTCAATACTTGGAATGCATCTTCACGCTTTTCAGGTACTTGATCTGCAGGCGATACTTTCTTGTATTCTTCTTTCATCAAAGCATCTACCACTCTCTTGCCTATCATAGATTCGTCTTAGGCACATATTCTCTCTCTCTCTCTCTCTCTCTTTTTTTTTTTTTTTTTTTTTTTTTTTACCTTTGAAATAGTCGAAACGTTTACCATTCAAGACACCCGATCTTGTTTTCAGTCCAGACTTCTTTTCATCTTTAAGATAACCTGCAATCTTTTTGAAAACGTCTGGTGCCTGATTAGCATCGTTCACTTGAATCGTCTGAGTAGTTTGTTGTTGTTCATCATGGCCGTGACTACAGCCAGGTCCATGTTGGTGAGCCATGGTGTCTTGATTGAAAAAAAAAAAAGAAAGAAAAACAAAAAAAAGGGGTGGGGGGGGGAAAGACGTTCTTCATTTGTCTCTCCGTTTATTCTTTAACAAAAAAAAAAACATTATTGGCCAATCAAATCCGGCCAAAAATACAATGTTGTGTCATCTCTATTTTTTAAATTTAGGATGACTTGGTGGCTGTAACATGGGCCGAAAAGCAAATTTGGTTCTAGATACTACGTTGAGTGTTTTGTTTACAGAAATAAACAAAGGGTCCTTACTTGCAAGTTGAACAGACTGGAGACCATTTGCAGAAAACTGATAAAGAGAGATAAATACACGTTTTTTTTTTTTGTTTTGTTTTGGCTGGTATTTACTCGATAAACAAACAGAACACACAAACCCAATATCTACAATTTGTTTATGACAGAAACATGCTGCTCTGAAATCTACTTGATCTTGTGTTGGTAAATTCAAAAAGTTACGTGAATAACGGTCTGGTAAAAACGCCATCTGATAAACAGGATGTTTAGAGCGGTTCTGTCTGTGTATGTGTTTACCATCAAATGTTCCAGTAATGCTTGAGGGTTATTCACCTGTACATAGACTCCTCCTGTGATGTTGGAGGCTTGTTGTAAGAACGCTGTCTCTTCCCCAAATATCTTGCAGACATCGATCGGAATGCTCTACAGGTATACTTAGAGCCTATCGATTGAATCCATCACTTACGGCTTTTTGGGCTGAAAAGATACAGTTCATCAATGGGATATATTGAAATGCTGAGTCGGGAGAAACAGAGAGAACTAGTATCCTTGGCTTAATAAAACCTTCATCGTCTGTTTTCAACATTCGATTGATATAACATAGTGCCATCGAAAGCGCGCCGGTAATCGTTGGGACAGACGAGGTCTCAGTAGGTTCAGCATTCACCAGTAGTTGTCGAAGGTTATTGACTACTTGCTCTGTAACAAGTTGAAAATACGGATATATATTCGCATCACGCTGACTGCCTAACGCAACTGTCGACGTCTGACGGTCTGAGGGTGGATAAAGAAATTGACTGAAACATGTTAAAATATAGACGTAGATCGTGTTAGTACCTATGTCCAATATGACTTGCAATCACTGCAACACTGTTGTTGTGTTTAAGAGCCAAATGGGCATTAATGTAAACCAAGATTTGGTTTAAAGCATCGTCCAACGATAAAGGAATCTCGGCTTTGCTGGATTCCGTCCAAGCATAAGGATTGGTGTCCAGGATAATAACAAGAGAATTGGAATCGTCTAAAAACAAATGAATTCAAAAAAGTTCCCCCTAGTATCTCTTAATTCACCTTCACTTGTTGAAATGTCTTTCATTCTTATCGTAAATTAACACACACACACACACACACACACAAAAAAAAAAAAAATAAAGGATCAGAAATAAAAATAATAAAAAATAAAAATAGAAACAAGATATCGAAAAAAAAAAAAAAAGACAGGCTCAAGTACATGTCTTGTTTTAAAATCTCTCAATATGTTTATTTCTTAACTTTAGTGTCTGTAAAAAGGATCAAGGTCAAGTAGAGTGGCTAATTATTCTTTAGCATAAAAATAAACAAGTAGGAACAGAGGTGATACAAACGTCAAAACGTGACTTTGTTTTTTGAAAAGGGGACAACCAAGGCTTGATCCAATCGCACAACGAGCTTTTGTTAGGTGTAGCAGGGTCTCATCGGACCCTTTTATAAAGAGTTCAAGTTATTTCTTTTAATTTTCATGATGAATTCTATTCTCCTTTGTACAATTTGTTTATGGAATGAAATAAATGCGTTGTATATGCTTATGATTGTTTTTTATTCTGTTTTTTTTTTTTTTTTTTAATAAAAGGAGAGAGCTTGATGTGCACTTTTTATTAAGGCCCTGTGTCTATTTTGTATCTTGTACATGTGAGGTTGAACATAAAGTGGTACTAATAAGCAACTGATAAACATGGGGTTTGCCATCCGTCAGCCAGATTGCGGTGATCGTTGAGTGTCCCCCCCCAAAAAAAAAAGAGGAGAGGTTGAAATAAAGTTGTGCCAAAATAGCCATTTTTTTTTTTTTTTTTTTTTTTTTTTTTTAAAATCGATTTTGCCTCGAAAAAAAAAATAATAATAATTTATAAACTAGGTATTAATAGATTGTAGCAGATTTGAATAGGATGATCTGGATATACTTTTAAGCTTGGGTACTGTTTTTTTTCTCTCTTCTCTCTCTCTCTCTCTCTCTCTCTTTCTCTATGTGTGTGTATGTGTGCGGATTCTTCTTGTTTTCTGTAGCAAAGAAAAATGGGCGAATAGAATGAACGATGCAAATAGGATTAAATAGCTATGAAAAACGAAAAATTTACGAGACAGTACTAATAGACGCATGCACTTTGCTTGTGGATCTGAGTTAAAGAGGGTATATTGGGCTTGGTAAAGGACATGCATCTGGAAATATAAAAGCGGAGCTCAGGAAGCGATATACGAAGGGCAGGGTTCAAACAAAAGATACGCAATAGAATATTCTCGAGTTCATCTGAAATACAAGGAAGAACCTTTCGAAAGAATTGATGTGGATGTCGAACATAAGCTGTGAAGGTGGCATTTAACATGTGGGCCTGCTTCCATGGGTTACGGCCTGCCACCAGGTTGATGAGAATAACACCCAGGCTCCATACATCGTTTTTTTCTGTGCTATAGCCTTTGATGTGTGTATGATGGCGATAGGTTCCCCCTTGGCATTCTACATTCATATAAAAGACCGTGGTGAATTATAAGTCAATGGGGGGGGGGAAAGAAAGGGGAAGGGGTTGGAGGAGGAGAAGGAAGGCTGTACCTGGCGAAAAATAAAAAGTAGATCCGCAACCAAATTCGTCCGATACATGATGTGTAGTAGCTAATCCAAAATCGGCCAACTTCACTTTCCAGCCTGAATCAAGCATAATGTTTTCTGGTTTCAAATCGCGATGAAAGATGTTTTTTTGGTGGCAATAGTGGACCGCATCGATTATTTGCAAAAATATATGGCGGATCGCATCATTATTTCCTACTACACCTCGTCCGGGTTGAGTAATGGCTCCAAACAAGTCGCCTTGAGGGGCGTATTCTAAAACCATAAAAACTCTACTGCCTTCTTTGACTATTTTTTCAAAACCAAGAATATTGGGATGGCCTGATAAATAAGCATGTATTTCCGTCTCTCTTCGACTCATATGCATATGTGTTAGAAGCTTAATGGCATATTTTTGGCCATTCAATAGGTCCTGTCCCAAGTACACTATCCCATAAGCGCCTATTCCAAGCACAGAAATCAATTGAATAGTTTGACGATCGATAGTTGTATACAGAAGACTTTGAGCCAAAAGTGTTTTTTCATATTGGTTGTTTGTCATCAAAAGTAAAGAACAAAATGGACGAGAATCCAATAAAACACCTTTTAAGAAAAGGGCGAAAGAAAGAATACCAAAAAGCAATTGAGCTCGAACTTTTTATTGTTGTTGTTTGTTTGTTTGTTTTTGTATTTCCTTCTTCATCTATACATGGGCATTTAATTTACCTGTCAAGTGAGTTTCTCCTTCCTCTGTCTGCTTTGGCTTATGAACTGTCGTTATAAATCTAGTATTCTCACTCCTCCTCCTCCCCCCCTCTCTCTCTCTCTCCTATTTCCCCTAATCATCCCCTTTAAGCTCTGCTCCCTCTAAAAGAGCATTCTGATTCTCATAATCCACATGTCTCATCTAGCTTTGTGGCAACATCAACTAACCTTTTTTTTTTTCATTTAAACATTTATAAAAAACTGTTTTGGAAGTCCTAAAAATAATTTTTGCAAACAAATAAAAAGAATAATAATAATAATAATAATAATAATAATAATAATAAAAACTTTATTCAGCAATTTCTCCATCTTCCAAAGCATCCTCAAGAGGTGAAAGAGGTCTGATTTCCTTTGTTTCCTCTATAGGAGCGGTGGTTTCAACTTCCATATGTTCAATTACAGGTGGTTTTGGAGAGGGGGATTGTGAGTGTGTAGATTTGACTTCGCCTTCTTCTTCGCTTTCTGTGGCCGACTTTAGGGCATGCGACACGCTGACTTTATTGGATGATTCTATATCAATGTAAAATATAAGCACAGGCTACTTGGAATCTTTTTTCTTACCTGCTTCGTTTGTATCTATTGCCATCTCGTTCTCACTATCTGGCTCTGATTTAATTTTGATGCTACTTTCCCCATTTTCTTCTAGTGTCTTTTCAATCTCCTCCTCCTCTTCTGCTGTGACCTTGACTGACATAGGGCTTGTTGTGCTTGAAGGCTGCTCTACTGGACTCTCTTCTTCATAGCTTCTTTCGTTTTTACTCTTAATATTCTCCATCGTTCCTTGCGCCTCGCCTTCATCTGAATCATAATATTCATTGTCAGGCACAATACGTCGATCCCAGAAATTTTCTAAAAAGGCAAAATTAATCTTCCTCTTTATACTTCTTCCGCACTATTCAGAGAAACATACGAGAGTATCTATCGTCGCCGTCTTGTTCGTCTTCATCTTCGGATATATCCATGTCACGAGGAACCTCTAGCAATAGCAACAAGAGTAAGTTTTTTATCCTCTGAAAAAATATTTAGAATGAGCTACCTTGCATTTGGACACTGGGTGCAAAAAGAGTTCTGGACAGGTTCTCAAAAACTTGAGTTCTAAAGAGATGGATCAATATTTTTTTGTAGAAATATGCCTTTTTTTTTTTTTTTTGGAGGGGACTTACTTTATCTTTTCAAGATAATCGGGTGTGTTTAAATTTTCCATATTACTAGGGCGTACATCTAGCTTATAGTCAGGACCAAAATATTCGTAATAGTCATTATAAGGCATATCTGGGCCAATATCTTGTCCAACCACGACACCCGTTTCATAAGCCCAGGCTCTTGCCACATTTCTCATAGTATAACCTCCTCCACCCAAAACTAAAGTAGGCAAATTGAATTTCTTTACAAACTTTACACAGTTGGCATGTCCTTGATATAGAAAAACAAAGCTTTAGAGTGGTTCTTTGCTCTAATTGAGATCAAAATTACCTTTCATGGAAAGATTAAAACAACCCAGTTTATCTCCGCTCAGTGAATCACCACCGCATTGCAGGACAACAGCAGCAGGTCGATACCACTCCATTACTTTTTCGATAACCTAGTTGAATAATGAGTACCTTTTTTTTTTTTTTTTTTTTTTTTTTTTTTTTCCTTCTGCAAAGTCAAGACTTGTACCGGTTCAAAAGTATTTTGATAGCTGTCGTCGTCAATACCGTCTCTCAGGGGCACGTTGACACTATAGTATTTTCCTTTTTGTACACCCACATCTTTCAATTCACCTGTGCCGGGAAAGAATTCACCATATTTATGAAAGCTCACAGTCATTACACGATCTGTTGTATAGAATGCTTCTTCCACACCATCCCCGTGATGCACATCGATATCGATATAAAGCACACGAGCGTAATATCTCAAAAGTTCTAATATTCCCAAAACAATATCATTCACATAACAAAAACCGGATGCTTCCGACTTTTTAGCATGGTGAAGGCCACCAGCCCAGTTGATAGCAATGTCACATAAACCCCGATTCAGTCGAGCAGCACCCTCTATAAACAGACCCTATTAGGCTCTTCACTTTTTATCTCTTGCATTACCCATCGAGCCACCAGCACTCAATCCACAATATTCAAATAACCCTTCAAAAACAGGTGAATCGTCTCCTACGTTAACTGTCAAATAAAAAAAAAAAATGGACGAAGGTGAGTTTTCTTTTTGTTTTCATACAAAAAAAAAAAAAAAGGGGAGGGAACGAAAATAATAACGATAAAGGTAGGATGGTTTGTTTACATTTGGCTTGTTCTTTTTGAAACTGTTCCATGTTTTCAGGCGTGACGCGCGACAAAAAGTCAATATAGTCGTCTGTATGGAACTGGGTCATTTCCCATTTGTTGGCAGGTTTGGCTCTCTGTCACTGGTCAGTTTCAAGTTTTTTAATAGGTGCAATAAGAAGGCCTTACATAGATTTCCATCTTTTTATATAAACCGTAATTCATGACTAAACCGTGGCACATTCTTATTCTATGAGGGCGCATTGGGTGGCCTGGCCCATAATGATAGTTGCCAACATTGGCTATGAACCAAAAAAAAAAAAAAAATAAGATTAGATTCAATCTAGTTTTAATTCACACATTTCTTTACCATCATAAAAATAACAAACTCTTTTCTTGTCTTCGGTAGGCATTAGGTCGGCTTTGAATATATATATATATATAAAGAAAGGAAACTGCTAAAAAAAAAAAAAAAAAAAGAGCAAGTATGTGAAAGCAGAAACGATATTAAGAAATCTTTTTTTTTTCTCTCTACGACTGAGTTTTTCAAGTAGACAAAAAAAAAAAATTTGATGGAACAGGGCAGATTATATGAGAGACGGTATGAACAATCCTTTGTTCTAGAAAGATGATGGCCCTAAATAGGTAGTTTTTCACAGCTTTTTATTTATTTGTTTTATTTTTTGTTGGCAGGGAAGTTGCTATTTAAATTCAAAATTTGGTATTTATGATATATCGCATCATTGTCAATTTATCATTTTGGATTGATTTTTTGTACAGCAAATGATGCTTGCTGTTGTTATGTGAGAAGGAACAATCAATTTTAATTGTTTTTACAGACTAATGAGCTATCGACCGCAAGTATATGTTTGCGCATAGATTCAACACATATAAATCCAAAAATACTATAGCTCTGCAGCAAAAAAAAAAAAAAAAAAAAAACAGAACGGCTACTATTATAGTCACAGCTTTTGTATAGAGCAAAAAAAAGTGTATTTCATGTATTCTCAATATCAATATGAGATAGGGCTTCCATGAAAAAAAATCAAAAATAAACTAGAAAAAAGGAGAAAAAGTATGTATCGACTCTATAGTAGAACTAAAATTGAGTGCAACCTAAAGTCATACCAAGGAGAAAGAGACGTGTGTGTGTATACGTGAGGAAAAAAGAAGAAAGAAATGAAATAAACATCGTGCAAATTAGGGTTTTGGTGTCTTTCATTGGTTGAAATAGTTAGTAGGATAAGGTTTGAAGCCCATGCAACCCTCTGTTTTTGAGAACAAAGAAAAGTAGTTATTTGATCGAGTTAAATAGAGACCAACAGGTTTAGATTTGCGTTTTTCTTTATATTCTTAATTTGAAAAATAAAAGAGTGGTAGATATGAATTCGGTTATCATTGAGAGTATATACGTCCATTGGCAACCTCTGTTTTTGGTTTTTCTCTTGGCCTATATCGCTCTCTATTCACAGCGAAGATATTTCTCTACCCTAGCTAACGCTCCATTGGCTCCTGCAAGACATTTTGTCACAAAGTATTTTGGTTTAGTGTCGCCTCCTAACCAACACGAGCTGACCGATAAACTTTCTGAATTCTTAATCCACGTTGGCCAAGACAGCCGTTTTTTTCCTGTCAGTGTCTGTTGGTCGATTACAGGTAAACCTTTAGTAATCGTGAGCACAATCAAAGGGATCAAGGATGTTTTGCTTTACGGCCAAATGAAAAGCAAAATCAAAGGTGAGCCCTCAAAAGTACAACGTGGTAACTTGATCTGTTTGATTCATAATTTGGTGTTTGGGGGCAAAAGTATTAATAATGTCGTTGGAGAGGTATATAAGACTTAAAAAAACAAGGCATAATACTCATATACCTCTTTTTTTAAAATAAAATAAAATAGGACTGGCGCTGGCGTCGACATGTACTTTTACCACCTTTCCAACCAAAACAACTCGTACCTACACTTCTGCCTTATGTGGCTAGACGTACAGCAGATCTGATGAACCTTTTTGAGAGATATGCAGAAGATCAAAAACCAGCAGAACTTGATGGTCTTTTTATGGATACTACCATGGATGTCATCAATTATTTCTTGTATGGTAGACATGACTTAAATTACGACATGGTAGGCGGTAGAACGAACATGAAGGTAAAGATATACGTGCATACATCTATACTTAATTTGGATTTTTTTTTTCTTCTTAATCTGAAAAAAAAAATAGTTTGTTCATGAGCACTTTGGTTATGGGTTTCAATCTCTACAGGCATGGTTACCTTTTGGATTGAATAAGACATCTTGGGCACAAAAAAACTACGGCCCTTCTCGCGATTTGCTAAAGGCTTTTGTAGAAGATTCTTTAAGGCATGCCCAAGAAGATTATAAAAATGATACCAAACAATTTGATAAAGACAACGTGCCAGAAAAAAAAAGAAGCTACCGATCTGTAGCTGCTTGTGCTTTTGCAAGCGGCCGATATAAACATAAACCAGATTTGGTCAATGATATGCTGGCGCTTACTTTTGCTGGCCATGATACCACGGCTCATACTTTGGCTTTTGCCTTCTCAGAGTTAGCCAAGAGCCCAAAGATACAACAGGCTCTCTTTGAACAGGTACGCCAAGTGCTTGGTCCTCCACCCATCTGCCCTGAAAACATCACGGCCGATGTTTTATCCCGAATGCCTTTGGTAACCGCTATCTATCGAGAGACACTTCGCAAGTACCCAGCAGTGGTGTTTATTCCAGTGCATGTCAATCGAGACATAGAAGTAGATGGTGCCATCGTTCCAGCAGGTGCAGAAATCTGGTGCAACGTTCGAGGCGTACAGATGAACCCAGAAATATTTCCAAATCCAGACACATTTGACCCTTGGCGCTGGATAGAACCTGAGCAGAACCTAGAAGAAGAAGGAAAACAAAAAGAGGCATTGGTGAATGGATCATATACCACAGATCATTTTACACCAGAGACCCAGTACAAGTTCCCAGATATTTCCTTTACTCTCGGTCAACATTCTTGTCTAGGCAAAAATATGGCTGTGCTCGAGTTAAGAACGGTAATTGCTTGTACGGTAAATCAGTTTACATTTAAACTAAGAGAAGGCTGTCATATCGATACACAAATTGTGTTAACTACAAAACCAAGGAATGGCGTATGGGTTCATTTTACAAAAAGATCAGAATAGTAACAATAAAAGGAGCAGGCGGTTTGATGACGGTATCGCTTGCTAAAAAGTCTTTTGAGAATTGATGCTTGCAATTTAAATAAAACCTTCTTTTTATAAGCTATACAGAACTTAAGGTTCTTTTGTTCTTCAAAAAAGGAAAAAGTTCTTGATAGAAGCGTGCTAAATATTTCGGGAGAGGTTTTTTTTTCTATTTATTGCCATCATAAAACTCTAGCTTTAAATTTAATTTCGTGCATTAGGTTATGCAGTTCTATCGTATGACCCAGAAAGCACTTGAAGGAGTTTGCTACTTTTGTCTGTCTCATAAAGTTTTGTTTTCTCTTTTATGTTTGCAAGTTGGTGTTACGGATATTGAAATAATGATAATATTACACTTAGGGTTTTTCATTTGTATGGAGATTGTTATAAAAAAGAGTAGTCTAAAGTACTAAAAAATATTAAGAATAGTAGTAGCTTTTATTTAATTTATCTTATTTTTTTGATGTATTGATTTTAGTAACCTTGATCAAGAAAAAGGCCATGGTGAAAGCAACAAAGTATACATATTATGAAAAGGAGGGATAGACGAAATAAATAGCTCTTTTCTGCATCTTCAAGACAATGAAAATTGTTTGTACAACCTCGAATAGTTCATAGTAAATTATTGCTATTTTTCTATTAGGTAGTTAAAGTGGTCAGCATATCTACTCAGAATATTCGAATGTAACATGAGAGAAAAAAGTATACGATTTATTAATGTTCAATGCAAAGATAATGAACTTTGTATGTAGTTTAGTTGATTTCAATGGTTTTCTTAAAGTTGTCTCCAGCTTTAGGGATAGTGACCTTAAGTATGCCATTTTCATAGTTGGCCTTGATGCCTTCGGCTTGAATAGGTACTGGGAAAGAGAACGCTCTTTGGAAGCTTCCCATAGTTCTTTCGCTGACTATCCACTTTGGGCTACTCTTTGCCAAAGCTGTTTCTTCAGATGCTTCCACCTTGGGTGTGTCTTCTTGGGTACTTTCTTGAGCACTTTCTTGAGATGTTTCTTGTTGACTAGTACCTCGGAGGATTAAGGTGCGACTGTCTGCCAATTCTAGTTGAATATCTTTCTTTTCATACCCAGGAACCTCAGCATGCAACTCAAAGTCTTGAGGTGTTTCCGCAATATTGACAGCTGGGTAACGAGAAAAAGTGTCCCAAAGTTGGCTGCTAGAAGTGAGTGGAGAGCGGCGACTAACATCGTTGAAAAAAGCTTGGTCCATCATGGACATGGCACGTTGCATATCACCAAAAACGCTAGAGAGAAATCGGTTTGAGAGAGCCATAGTTAATTGTTTGTTATTTAATGTATAAAGAATACTTTTGAAAATTTTCCCATCTGTCCGTTTCTTTATATACTTTTTTTTTATGTGTGTGATTTATTGTGTCTTGCTAGAATGTCCTAGCTCAATTTTCTCATTTCTAGAAAACACTGGTAATTTTTATTTCTCAGAATTTGCCAGTAAATTCTGTAGTGTCGGCGATTGAAAACAATCAATGCAAAGCAACTTTATTGAGCGATGGCAAGAGCATTACTCATAGCTTTGGATACAGAAACCTTGTTCTGCTCTAACCAACTACGGAGAGAGTCTATTGCGTCTCTCATATATTTTTTGGAGAATCCTGAAAAGAGAATCTCGCTTACACTTTGCGTTTTGAAGCAAGTAATATTGTATTTTGAGTCATAGTACTCAAGTTTCAGATTCGTTAGTCCGATTATTTGCCCTCTGACCACTTGAGGAGACATTGAATACAATCCAGTCTCTACTTGACACATTGAAAAACTCTGGTCTATTACAAGCAGTTTTTGTCTCCACATTTTCCTGCCATAAAAAACATCTGTAGTAACCGGGCTAGCATCTAGAAAACAAGCGTTAGGAAACCTTGGTTAGTCTTGTATCAATGTGTACGCATAACAATAACAGCCAGGTCAAAATCCACGGTATTCTTGCTTTGAAAAGCATTTGAGCAGCTTGATATAGAGCGAGGTATGTAATGATCTGGCAGTTGGCTAGCTGGTACTAGTTCCCATCGAGTTCTTGGCGTAGTCTTTAGATGGACTTCAGGCCACGCTTTAGTTTTTGGGCAATAGGGCACAACAGAGAAAATTTTAAATCGGGCTCCTTCTTCAATATCCATATAATTCATTTCGTTCATGTTTAACGACAGTAAAGTAGCCCACCCTGCTTGTTTTTTTCTGCGTAGACGGTAATCACAAATCTTCAACTTAAAGTAAGTCGACACTTTTCTTTTCCAGTTGCCTTTGGCCGAGGCAGTGTCTTTATTTTTACAACCAGACTGAATGCCTTGTTCGGCTAATGCTTGCTCCCCAGCTTTTATTCTCTCTTCTTCCAGCTGAATCTGGGCCTTTTCTTCTTCGTGCGCTGTTCGAATTATACTTTTCCCCCCATCCAGACTCTCTTTGTAAAACATAGGGAATTTCCGGCATACAATAACATCCAAGGCAGCAACCATTCCTCCGTCTTGGAAAATGCTAGAAATGCTTCTAGTTATACAGGCTCTGGGATGGTAACCTAATTTGGCATCCCATGACGCTGGCAGACACTGATTGGAGGACAGGGAGATGGTAAATTTTGTTTTTCCAGAAGGTTGTGGAATTTTGATGAGCCGTGTTCCGCAAATAGACAACTTGAATCCTACCTTCAACGTTTTCTTGGTTATAGCGCGCTCTATCTTAAGATCAATGCATGCTGGAATAGCCTCCCATCCATCGGTTACTTCTATGTAATATCGGGAAGCTAGATAGACATGTTAATGTTATTACGGTTTTTTACTTCTTTTTTTATAAAAAACAGAAACGTTACAGGTATTATAGAGCAAAGGGCTATCTATATTTATAATATCAGAGATAACTAGTATCATATGTTTTGCAGCTACATCATCCTGCTCTACAATTTTCTTCAACACTGACCGATGGCCTTGATTTATCTCCCTTTCGTATCTGTACAGTAGTTGATGTACGACCGTCTCTTTTTTCCACTCATGTATAAAGTCATTAGGAAAAGACCTAATTTGGCAAGCCAATTTCCATACAATCCATCCGTAATGGTTTTCTACCCATCCTATAGAAATCTTGTTGACCAAAGCTCCGAGTTTTACTATGCATTCTTGTGCTTGTAGCGGTCCCCACTTTCCCTCTAAAAAAGAATAGTTCTTTGCTCTTGATCTTGTCATTTGAACGACATCCAGAGGTCTGAATGAATGGTATTAGTACATGCAAATGTAGTTTTTACCACCACTCACATATTTTTTGATAACAGTTGCTCCTGAGTGTATTGTTGTGGTCTTCCTAGATCTTTGAGTTTTTTTCTTTCGCCATATACTATAAACAGTACATCTCAGTAAATCTTTCTTGCCTTTTCGCAATTTTTTTACTTGTCAAATCAAAAACTGGTTTGCTTGAAGCTCCTCTTGTGGCCGCTCTTTTTAGGTTGGTTTCCAAGTTGTATCGAGTGGTGGGCGACTTAAAGGGCCGATGGGTTAGCAATGGCCTTTTATTGCATTTTGGGTTGCTTAACGAACCCGAAAGTGGTTTTTCTGCAGAGCGTTTGTAGTCTGGCTCTATGTAGTCTAAGTGGTTTTTAGTTCTATTTATGGACTTATCACTCTTTTTGATATGTAATACGAAACCTGTAAAATGAGAAGGCACTTTTAGATATGAAGACTGTGTCTCTTCTTTTGTATTCAAGCTTTCAGGTTCTTGAAATAAACTCTTTACTTTTTCCATGGCTTTTTCTGATGCTCTCTTCATTTTTTTCCCGGAAGCTGTAGAAAATAGACTACGTTGCATAGGCTGATTTTGGGCTATATTTCTCTCAGGGTCAAAGGCACTTCGCTTTTTTTGATTGACATCTTTATCAAGAAGAAAGCTACTTGGATGTGCCAGCATTTCAGCATCAGAGTATCCTTCAAAAAATTGTTTGGCTTTTCTCTGTAGTTCCTCAGGTACAGCATTCAATCTTTTTCCAGAAGCTGTAGAAAAAGAGCTTTTGCATCCGGTACGATTATTTTCCACTGACGATAGCTCATAGGTTTGTACTGTAGGATCATTTAACTTGCATAGAGCTGAATTTTCATCTTGAAATAAAGCCTGTACTTTCTCAAAACTGTCTTCAGATGGTGAGTCTAAGGGTTTTCCGTTCGCTGTTTTGAATCCAGATCGAAAGGTCTTTTCTTTTTCAGATCGATTTTCGAAGCTCAGTTTTTTCATTGAATATTTCGAATTAAACTCACTGTTGGAAAAAAAAGCAAAGCTCCCTCTTTGTTTGTTCTAAAGTTATATAAAACAATAAAACACAAATAAAAGTGATCAGTGAGAGAGATAAATGAGTATAAATGCCATGAGCTCCAGCTTAAATTTATAAAATTGATATATCTCTCAAAGGCATTGGTGAATCCCAATATTACTATTTTTTTTCTTTTAAACAATGGAAACAGTAAAAAAAAGCTTGTATTAACAACAAATAAAACCATTGAAATACTATTGGACATTGTTTTGTTGTGGCTAGCTAATCCCATATCAACATTAAGACAGAGTCTGTTGTTGTAAGCCTTTTATTATTTTAGCGGAGTATTGTTGTTTCTGGCAGTTTTAATGTGATGAATCATACTTATATGTGCATAGCTATGTTTGTTTTAGAAATGTATTTGGTAGTCAAATATATCCTAGGTATTATAAGGAAAAGTATTTCTTAATCTTATAGTTGGAAATTTGCTCTTCTCGCACACTTCTCTAAATATATCTCCACTTTAAATTAGAAAAGTACACATAGCCTTGACAGAGCACCTCTTCCTGAGTTAAATGACCAGTAGCTCAATCACATTTCTATCTTCTTTTGTAGCTTACAATGTACATAATTATAGCTCTGTACTATAAATGTATTGTTTATGTTTCTTTTTTATACTTTGTCTACTTTTTAAAAAAAAAACTCGAGCTTTTCACACTCCCTTTTTTTTATTTGAAATATTCGGTATGGATAAGTACAAAGCAAAGCGACAAAAAAATATAATGTATTTTATAGGAAAGAAGAACTCAAGGAAAAAAAAAACCGATATGCGCCCCAAGTATCCAAATACAATTGGATGCTTGTTCAAACTTTTTTTTGAAAATTATCATAAGGTAATTTTTTTTACTTGTTGTGCTTTTTCTAAGAGCTTTTCTGATAGTTGAACTTAAGTAGCAAAAAAAAAAAAAAAGGAGAATAACATAAAAGAATCCAGTGAAAGAAATGGATACCATTGTAAACACAGAAAAAGAAACAGCTTTTGTTTTCATGAACTAGCAGGCTATACTCAGGTCGTTTGTTTGCTTTGATTTTTTTTTTTTTTTTTTTTTTTTTTTGAAAAAAGCTCAGTCTTTAAGTTCCCCTGGGTTATGCTTTTTTTAGAAGGTCAAACTCTTTCTACATTTATCAAGTATTCCCTGAATGTTCAATATTTAGTTTTAGTAAAGCTCGCTATTTTTCAAGTACATATACACTCAATGATTACGCTCTTTTTTTTTTTGTTTTTACTAAAAAATGATACCAGTCTTTTGTTTACTTTTGTCGTATCTTGCGGAGATTGAGCGTATCCCTTTTAATCGTAACTTGCGTTAACGTTGATTAGTGTCTTTTACTAATGCATATATGTATACAACGATAGGATACACTTTAAAATTGTCTATTCAATTCTCTTCTCATCTGGCCTTTAAACTATTAAAAGGATTGCATTAAACCACTCAACCAAAACAATAATAATAATAAAGAAAGAATGAACAGGCAACGTCTTTTTGGTTTCGATTTCTATATTACAGTCTAATTACAGTTTTATTACTGTTTTGTTGGAACAATCTTCTACCTGTAATGTCTGTATCTATTTCGCGGTTTTACAGCTGCTTTTGGTATAGTTTTCGTGTAATATGTGTATATAGATAGTAAAACTCACCCAGGCCCGCTCGAATCAGTTTTCAAGACCGTTTTTTTTTACTACCAAAAAGCTGTCTAATATTGCAAAAAAAAATAACAACTAAAGTTTTTTCACGATGCTCTCCCTGTTTTTAAAAAAGAGATTAGCCCTTATCCTCAAAGACCAAATGCAAAAGAAAACTACAGCCTTTTAAAGTATATCTTTGAGATGTTGCATATACGCTTCTATTTACTGATAGATAAGCTTATTATTTAGCTCAATTTATTAAAACTTTATTCTAAAGTGTTGTTAGCATTAGAGCGTTAGATAACAGTAGCTATTAAGCGCTAGCCCTTTTGAAAGTGGCTCGAGAAAAGCTACTAATTTAAAGTGCCGAACAAAATAACAATAATTAAATCAATTACTAGAAAGAGAGACCTGATTATTGTATAGGCCAAAACAGAATTAATAATAGCTTTTGGTTTGGTACTTTTCGCTTTTATTTTGGGGATGGCTTGTCTTTACCCCTTTAGGAGAACTTTGTATGCACGCTGTACTTTAAGAAATGCTTTTCAAACCAAGCATAATCTTGCATCCAAACAATGTCGATGGAGTTTGAATGTGCATCAAGTAGGTTGTGTCGTTGATAAAAACAAGAAGGGTTGCTTTGGTAAAAAGCAATTGACACTTATATTGTTAGTTATTATTTTTTCTTGAAAGTATTCATGTATATGCACAATCACGTATTCATAAATATACTTTAATATACACAAAAGGATCGAGATAAGGTAAAAAGACAGTAGCAAAGCAAATCAAAGACAAACGTATTTGAAAACCCCAAAACAAAAGCCAAAAAAAAAAAAAGCTACTGGAATGCATAATAAGCTTAATCATAAGGCCGTTATACATTGAGTTTAGAATAGCCAACCCAAAAAAAAGGAAAAATGTTTTTTTTTTCTCCCAGCTGGAAAAATATTTTTTTTCTCATTTTTTTTTCACTTTTATATTTTTTAAACGGTAACCCAGCATGTACTTTTACAATCAAGACAGTCCATCTTCGTTTGATGCCTCAAGTTATTTTATGGAAGATACCAGCCAAATTCTGGGAGAGCCTTTTGAAGAATACTATGATGACAGTTCCTTTCTTAACTTTGACATGCAAAGCCATAGTCTACCTGATTCCCTCTTTATGCCTTTAGCTGAACAAAGCATTCTATATTCCGACCCTAACTTTCTGAAGCAGCAACAGTTTTTAGAAAAGGCGAAAGAGGATGTAGCGATAATTCAGGAGGAGATACCAACAGAGGAAAGGGGAGTGCTACGTTCAAATTTATCAGCCATGTTTGATCAACAAAAACCCAAGAAAAAACCGACCCCATCGAAAAACACTGCTATGAATTTCGGCGAGGGAAGTGTGGATCATAACCGAAGGTTTTCAGAGTTACAGGCTAGATTTAGAGTTCACTACAACACTAAAAAGTCACCCAAACTAGAAGGTAAAAAAGAAAGAAAGAGCCTATCCCCTTTCCAAAAAGAAAAAGTGTATCTTATCTTATATGTTATAGAGAATGCGTTATTGAATAGACGAAAATCGCCTTTGGAGCTTTCGCTGAATAAGAACATACTAAAGTTAAATAACAGAGATAAGAAAGTAGCTGGTAACCCAAAGAAACCATCCAATTCCACACTCAATAGTCCCACGACAAGCAACGACCCCACCAGCCCCATAGCCTGCTCTTTTCCTTCACGCACAATGCCTATTCAAATTCAGCGAGTACATAGGACGAACGCCCAACCTTACGATTTAGAACAGAGACAAAAAAGACTGGACGATCAGCTTGTTAGGGCAGATTTTAATGACATCACAGTCTCCGAATTAAAAGAGATGCTTCGCCAGCGAGGCAAACCAGCTACTGGCAAAAAAGCGATTCTATTGCAGCGACTGCAAGAAGAGCGTGACTTTATACAGCTCTCGAGGGACAATGGTGTCGCTATCTCTAGTCGGTACCTTCAGCAGTCTCCAGTGATTGACTCCTCGTCGCTACCCGAAAACATGTTCTTGTCCAGCTCACCTGCATCTCTCGGCTCACTGAATCGATCGATAGCGGATATGCGAATTAGCTCACCTCCTCCAAACGCATTGACAATTCCTAGTAGCAACCACCGTCGATTCTCGCCCTATACATCCCCACGTAACTCACTCTCATCTCCATCTTATTCTACTTCTGTCCCTTCCTCTACAGCCGGCGGTCATGTCTTCAAAAAGTCTTATGCCCCTTTTACTTCCTCTGCATTAGCCACACCAGATCGAGAAGAAGACTACAACCCGTTTGATTCTGCCAGACTGAACCCTATCGAATGGTCCGATCCGTCTATAGAATCCATGATGCACGGTAATATATACAGCACATAGAGGATGAATGATTATTAAAACAAAAGTGTACTCTAGAATTCTCTCCCAAGTTAACAAACAACGACTTTGAATCGTTTCTTGCTAATCAAAGTATGGTAGAGCATCATAGTCTAGACGAAAAACTCATTCTAAATCATCATCATAACCATCATCACTCATAATGCATTCCCTTCTCTTTCCTATAAACACACACACACACACACACACACACACACACACACACACACAAACCCACATATATATACTTCTTTTTTTCTCTTTTGCTATTTTCTTTATATAAAGAAAACGCACGTTATTATGTAATGGACATGATTTTTTTTTGTTTCCATAGACACACTTACTACCTATTTAAATCCAAAGACAAATGGGGAGTTAGTGTTTCTTTTTATGCAAGCGGAGAACTACGGCCCCAGACTTTGTTTTTTTTTAGGAGCTCATAAACAAGCTTCACTGTTTGCTGTGAATTGATTTCAGCTTGGGCTTGCATTTCTGTATTAAAGTCTTTCTACAGATAATCTTGATACATAACTGCTTTGATTCAATCTAAATTCGCAGGAGTCCCTTTAGTTGTTTCAATCTATTATAGGCACAAAGTGTGCTAGTATCCTCATGAGCTCTTTACATCCCTACTGAATAGAGCTGGGTGTAAGCTCTTTTACCGTTAAGCGTAACTGAAGAGAAGCTGTGTGGGGGTGTTTTCTAAAAGATAGAGAGTATGTAGTGACGGCCATTTTTGATACAGTGATGAATTTCTGCAGACTTGGACTGACCAGAAAAGTCAAGGTACTTAAGTCTCAATGAACAGGAAGATATTGAAAGCTTCTGGTCAAGCGTTTTGTTTGTGGCAGTCCCATGATGTGTATGAACTACTAAAAACAATTAAAAACAATACACAAACAGCTTTTTTTATTAGTAGTGTTGCAACAGTAGCAGCCAACCCTAACCAAAAAGTACAAAACTCTGCTGTTTCTTTGAGACCAATACAGTCACATGCTAGCAAGAAAATAGCTTTATGTACTTCTTTTTTTTTTTTAGTGTTCTCTAATTATTTTCGAGTGTTTCGCAGACTGTGTACCACCAATAGTTACTGCTGACAATAACTAGGTCTATGCCTAGTAATTTGCCATAGACTGTCTTTTTGTTTTAACAGATACAAACCGTGTCAATATCTCAAACAAAGTTACTCTTGAAACAAAGGGAAAGGTTGGAATTCTTGAGTTTCGCCTTACAACTTACAGTAGGGAATCATCTCCGTCTGAAGCTGAAAAAAAAAAAGAAAAAGAAAAAAAAAAGCACTCTGTACACGCAAATCTTCGGCCGGATAGTTGGCCCGATAACAAAAAAGGAAACAATAACATCATCGGTTACAATAGAAATGTATATATTTTTGGGGAAGTCGAGATAGAGTGGACCATTTCTGTAGTAGTAATAGATAACCTTAGAGTGCGTTTTACATGCAAAAGCCTCTTCACAAAACGATCTACTTACAGTTCTATTTCCAATGTTTTATTTATCGTTTTAAACCATGCCATCATACAAATTCAAAGCTTGTAGAATAGTTGGGTCTTTTTTGGAGCCTTCTTTGAACTCTTCCATTGAGAGGCGGCCATCCTTATCCTATGGGTTGTGTTAGTCCAAGAGTACACGGATGTTCAAGACACTTGCATGATCCATCAAGTCAAAAATTTTATTGACCCTCTTTTCCGGTGTGTCCTCATCTGGTGGTAACTTCACCATACTTCCTACCATCTTGTAGATGGCATCCACAATACGTAGCATCTCATCCCTTGTTATATATCCATCGTTGTCAATGTCGTACAGCTAAAACGAAGCATTAGACTGGATATCTATCCATGTTTCTGTTTACTTGAAATGCCCCTAGAAGATGTCAGATTAAAACCATATCGCTGATAGAACAATCACTTACAATAGAGTTTTTCGTCTACTCTGCCTCTACTCGTCACCGACAATGCACATATAAACTCTTTGAAGTCGATAAATCCATTTTTGTCATCATCAAAAACATCAAATACATAATTGGCAAACCGTGAAGGGTCTCCAAAAGGGAAAAATTGTTTGTAGATCTTTTGAAATTCTGTTTTGTCGAGTTGTCCTGAAGGGCAGTCTTTTAGAAAGCCCTTATACCTTTAGGGGAAGGTCAATACATATAATACTTTTCTAGTATTAGGCTTATATATACTAAGCCCTACCATTGTTGCAGTTCTTTCTTTTCGACTAGAATAAGTTTGTATTAATCAATTTTTTCTTTTTTTTATGTATGTATATCGCAAAAAGGCTTACAGTAAGTAGACTTTTGAAGATCGCTTAATTGTTCTGGGCTTAGCTTGCTCTTCGTGTTTCCCATAGTAATAATAGATAAATGCAGAAGAAAGAGAAAAAAAAATAGAGCCACTTGACTGGGAAAAAATTAATAGAAATTTCTATTTATGGACTCTAGTGTGATTTTGGTACTCAGCTATAGAGCTCACCTTTTCGGGAAACAGATTTCTTAGAAAGACTTTGAATGAACGCATTATCAAAGTGTGTTTATACATGTGGTGAACAGGAGAGAATGTCTGATAAAACTGCATTAGGGTAGACATAAAAGAAATATTCTAACCATCTTACCTAAAAAAAAAGCTGATTTGCTCCTGAATCTAGTGAAAAAACATCAAAACTGGGATAACAAAAGTTTTGAAGTGGAGGGAGTAGCAAGGGCATTAGAAAACAAGACTGAGCTAATAAAGTAGGAATAGGCCCCAAAAATAGATGTATTTTGGACTAGACCGATAATCCACAGCATGTATCTTGGTGGAAAATACAAGATGTATCCACCCATTTTTGTTTTTCAACGACGAGAGCGACTTTTGTGAGTACTTAGGCATACGCGCCAAAAATCAAAGGTACGGAGTTTGTCGACAGAGGCTGGTATCAGGGACACTACTTGTGCTTTTTGATGTCATAATAGCTTCATTGTAGCTACTGTAATTCAGGGTTATGGCATCACTGCGTATGCCTGTTGTTTTTTTTCCAAGAGCAATCAACTACAGTTTATCTTCTTCGCTTGTTGATAAAATCATCAGAGCGGCTTAGCCTCAATAAACACACTCGTTTTTGTCTGTTTATCTATTTTATGTCATTGACTTCCAAAATGCTCATCGAAACCTTTAAAAGCTGATTGTGGTCACGAAG
Source organism: Sporodiniella umbellata (assembly GCA_025677835.1). NCBI lineage: Eukaryota > Fungi > Mucoromycota > Mucoromycetes > Mucorales > Rhizopodaceae > Sporodiniella > Sporodiniella umbellata. The sequence goes on from JAIXMR010000058.1 coordinate 30,526, forward strand.
TGGCCAACTAACTAGAGTTTGCGCACTTTGACTCAAATACAATATTACTTGCTTCAAAATGCAAAATGTAAGCAAGATTCTCTAAAAAAGTATACAAGAGATGCAATAAACTCTCACTATAGCGTTTCAAAACAGAACAAGGATTCTACATTCAAAGCTATAAGCAATGCACTTGCCATCATTCAAAAAAGTTGCTTTGCATTAATCGCTTTCAATCGCCGACGCTACCGAAATGATTTTATTTGCCAGCAAGTAGTCGCTTTCAAACTAAAAGTCAAAATCGAACAGTGATTTAGCTGACATTCGCCGTGTTTTCACTATGAATATTCCTTAAAAACAAAAAAGTTCTAGCGGTAGCTTCATATGGCCAGAAAGGAGTGTCATAAGGTATTTACTAAATTATTGTGCAGCTGGTAAATGTTGTCAAAAATTAATGGCACTATTTATAAAACGATTAGCCCTCTATTCGCAGATGATTGTTCTTTTCGAGATTCTAAAAAAGAGAGGGAACTTCTTGAGAGGTTTTAAGAATAAAAACAAGAAGGGTGCGAATCAGGCAAGAAAAAGACAAGTTTAACGAGACTGAATACAGATGCCTTTATTTGGTTCAAAATATCAAGTGTATTTGTACTGTTTGAGAAAAAGATCTGGATCTTTACCGTAGTTATTCTTAATAGCTAAAACTGGACTGATCCTGTTAATCCGATGGAAGAGTTTTCGCTTTGTTAATTAGCTTGTAGAGCTTCGGTACTGTCCTATTATGTCTCGATCTAGTCGTACTAGTTTTAGAGATGCTCGATTAGGAATGTAAGCTGTCTGTGTTATAAATCTTATGTTGCCATTTCTTATTATGGGTTGTTGACTAGTTTAGGTAAGTGATACATGTAGTTACGACCGATTAGAGAATATGGGAGATTACTTCCACACTTGACGTGCACTTCAAGATGTAAGACCTTCTTATATGTAACTCATTATTCTTCAGTTAAATTATTCAAAGTGTATTCTTAAGTAAGTCGCGATACGACAAAGGGATCAGAAAAATTTGAATACTTTAAGCGATAGCAAGTGAAATAGGAAGCGTTCCTTGTTCTTTCATGCCAATATAAATAATTATTCTGAAGAAGATTTCAAGCTCAAGTTCTGGGCCCATATTTTGGAGGAAATATTCGGCTATAGCAATGTACATTTGAATTGGTAAGCCCTCTCAAAAAGTCTATGCTTAGGAAAATGAAAGTGGGATTTGAATGCCATTTACTGGATCTTGTTTTGGTGAAGCCCAAGCAATATGTCTTGAAAAAAGTTGCTACTATCTCATATCCAATCACCGATGAGTTAGTTGATAAAGGAAGTATCGAGAAGTTGATTGATAGTTGTATCTTCCTGAATCAAACACCTGTTTGTCTGTAAGGACATCATCAATCAAAGTACCTTCTTTAGTAGACCACTGGACTGCATTGGGCAAATAGCTTTACAGTCCATTTCATGCAATGAATTCATAAATGCCGCCTTTTTGGAGGATTCTTCTTTAAAGCTGATGTTGAAAACACCTGCGATAACAATTTTGCTTGCGCATTGTTCGATATTGTACCTAATTGCTTGTAGTTGAGACACTAGGAATTGCATAAACACTACAGTAAAATTCATTGTTGACATTTACCTAAGTTGTGCTGGCAGATGTGTTGCTGTTGTTCTAAACCAAAAGCTTGGAATGAGTAGAAATACTGTCAGTTATTGCGGTAAAAATGTAACAACAAGAGCCAATGGATTTACGTACAGTTTCACTTGAGCAATGGGCTACAGATGCCATTCGGAAATCAGGAGTTTGTAAAGCAATTGAAGTCAAAGTCTAAGATTCGTAGAGTAAAATGTCACTAGAGCTAAGATATACCAGATCGCTTTCAAATTCCGTACACTGTGAGAGATTACTTGAAACTGGGACCCTATGGCAAGTTTTGTGAAAGTGGATGCAGGTTTGTTATCAATATGATATTTTAGTTCTTTAAAAGATTTCTATATTTTTCTTGCTATTCACTTGCACTCACAAAGGTGGTATGCAAGACGAATCACAACTCCTTTCAATTCTGTTTTGTAGCAACTCTCAAGAGTTTGGGTCAGTAAGCGAAAACGGCATAATCACCAATTTTCAGCCAGATCTTAAATCTAAAGCAGTTAATATATTTAAAAACTGGTGAAACCGTCTCAAAATGCTCTAGCGTTTCAAAACAGGATTTTTATAGAAAGAAGAACATGGCAGGGCTCAAAATCGATTTTCTTGCTTTAAATACCAAGAATGGATTTGAAGTTGCTTTTGCTGCTTGTGAGGTGTCAAAAGATACTATGAAATCAAAGCTATTTCACGATAATTCCAAGTTTTACCTGAACACATTAGACTTTATGCATATTCTTACCGGCCAAAAATGTAATAGCTCTTTGTATTCTTAAACAGTACAGATTCCTGGTCTACAGTGTAAACTATCTACAGTGCACTTGGCACGTAATGGCTCGTATGTGTCAGTTCCCCAATCTGAGTTTAATTTTCCCAAGAGTGTTTCAGAACTTGAAGACTTTTTGGATATCTATGCTTGCATAAGTGAATTTGTTGTAACTTCTGTATACAATGATGAGTACAGCGGATAAAATTACGACATCAAACTTCACCTTTTATAGATAGATATAGAGAGAATATATTTGTTGATCGAGATGGAGCAAGATAGCGTTACAATTGATAGCCAGAACATAATTAGTGTTGTGATCTCTGTACATAGTGATAGTGATATTGAACTAGTTGCAGCAACTGAAGAGCAAGAGGCCGTTGAAGCTGATATGTTTCGTCGTAAAAGACACACTTGGTATACACCACCCAGTGAAGAGCGATCCTACTCTGTTATTTCACCTAGTTTATTTGGACACAAGCGTTTCAGGTGTGATAATAACTCATCGCTCATAATCCCGTTAACATCAAACAGCGATCAAGTCAAACCTTTTACTTAACAAAAACATGTAGGCAATTATGGATTTTACATTGGTACCGTAGATGGTAAAATCAAGAATATATATAAACCAAATAAAGCTTATGACAGTCTACTTTAGGACATGTAAAAGACACAGATAGAAATGTCTATAGATACAATAGTTGCTTGTTATTTGGATACATCGCTTGATTATTTGAAAAGTATTTAAAATCTCAGTGAAGCAATTTTTTTACATTACCATATTTAAAGTGTATTCGTATGACAACTTGTATTTGACATACCGATCTTCTATTAGTTTTGTTAAATACTATCGTATTATATTGCTATCACCTTTTTTCGTTTTGAATTCTAATGGAAAGTTATAGACGTATTTGATGTGTTTAAGTTCTTTGAGTGTAATGGAAGACGTTCCTATATCAGGGAATTTAAAAATACAAAAAAATAACCAAAGTTTTTTTTCCTTTCAAATTTCTAAAAGAAGTTAGCATTTATATTGATTTTCAAATCAAATGCTATCTAGTCCAGTCATTTCAGTCTTTCCTTTAAAGCCACAAAAGTTATCCAAAATAAGAATAAGATCCGTCGTTTGAAAAACAGACCATATATATACTACAGGTTTAATTTTTATTGGTTGAGAACGTCTTCCAATGATAGTTGGTTTGCGCTGCTGAGCTAAAAAATAGGCAAGCGTCCAAAAACGCACTCGTGGCACTTAATATTAGCCTATTCTCAATGTCCAGAAAAAACCTTAGAGCTCTCGAAAATCTTGCTGATGAGGAACAGCAACTATACATTGATGTTCGTAGAAAAAGAATTAGGCAACAAAATGAGGTAGGATGCATTGCTGTTGCATGGTAATTGTGATGTCTCTAAGTTTTTCTTTTGTAACTTAGCTTTTAAGAGAGGTATCTGCTTTTTTCATATGGATGCAAATTTGTGCTATGTTTTAACAATTTTTGAAAACTAAAAAAGACAGGGAATCTCTTGAGAGGTTTTAAGAATAAAAACAAGAAGGGATCAAAAAAATTTGAATACTTTAAGTGGTAACAAGTGAAATCGGAAGCTTTCCCAAAGAGTCGATATTTAAATTTATATTATCTAGCATCACTAACAACCATATATATGACATGTCTGATGTAAGCCCGAACTCGCATATCAGCTTGCCGACCCAAGCCAAGATCGAGATTGAGGAGCTTGATCAGACCGAATTTGTTGTGAAGGCCACTGTCGCCAAAAAATTTACTAATATCATGGAGAATTCTCGCAGTTTAAAGAGCAAGCTCGATAACATAGAAGAGGTCAGACCTAACAACAAAACTGAGCGTGCGCATAAAGAAGTTTTTCGATTTATGTATGTCTTTTTAACTGATAAATTCAAGCAAATTACTTACAGCTTTTTGCGTTTTTATTTGTACTGAAGTTTGAACCAGCATTTGTATAAGCGTTCCTTGTTCTTTCATGCCAATATAAGTAATTATTCTGAAGAAGATTTCAAGCTCAAGTTCTGGGCCCATATTTTGGAGGAAATATTCGGCTATAGCAATATACATTTGAATTGGTAAGCCCTCTCAAAAAGTCTATTAAAATAAGTAGAGGCGGGTTTCATGCTTAAGAAAATGAAAGTGGAGTAGAACTTCGGCTAAAGGTACTAAACATATGCCTTAGGGGTGATACTATACCTGGCTCTCTGAGCAAAACAAATATCACATCAAAGATGGACCTCCGTATTTCTGCTGCTTCCTCCTCATCTTTTGATTATTCCATGACTGAATTTGCGAAGGGATGTACTTCAAGAAAATACTATTTGGACAAGCTGAAGCTCGTGTTGATATCCAAGCTACACCTAAACTCCTTGATACAGAGTCTTCAAGTTGAGCCAACAGGTCTACATATTCCCTTTATGCAAATCGTGGGATTTGAATGCCATTTACTGGATCTTGTTTTGGTGAAGCCCAAGCAATATGTCTTGAAAAAAGTTGCTACTATCTCATATCCAATCACCGATGAGTTAGTTGATAAAGGAAGTATCGAGAAGTTGATTGATACCCTTACATACGTGAAGGTATAATATGTAGCAGTTGCTGTTCGTAGTACGCACTAGCTTAATTGTTTATATATTCTTGTAGAATTCCGCCTTAGAAATGAAGGCCAAGATCAGCATCAATATGACAAGCAAACACACAAACAAGATCAGCAATCTCTTGGGTGAAAGCTCAAAATATAAGACTGACCCTTGGACAACAGCAGTTCGATGGCCAGACATGTCTGTCTTGGAAGTTGACTCCAATCGAGTCACTGACAATGGAGAAGATGGTGAAGAGGATGAAGAAGAAGAGGAGAGTGAAGAGTGTGACGATGAAGAGCTATAAATAAAATCTTACATACATTTACTATATCAAACATACAGCTTTTTTGTCTTATACTAGTTCTTTACTCTTTTGTGTAAAACTGTATGATTTGAACTATAAAAGAGAGCAAATCTAGTCAATGATCTTTACTAGGATCTGAAATAACTGATCAAAATATATTTTGAGCCTAATAAGTTTTTTTATCCAGGTAAAAAACCAGTTTATTCTTGAGCTTTCCACAAGCCCTAGTTGACTTCATGCTACAATAATCTAACATATGTTTCATATTCTATGTGGGCAGAGGTTATATAAATAGCAAATTTTAGGATGTCTATAATTTCCTTGACATGTCACCGGTTATGTTGTCAGGTTAGATATGTATGTATGAGCTACGATACTTGGGTCGTGGTATAGATATTCTCATACCGAGACCTGCGTATCAGAACAACAACACTGTTTTGAAAAGATGTATATATGCAGTATTTCTTGCACCAGCAGTACTCTTATCAACATCTTGTCTTTTCAAGAGCTATCTCAATGAAACCAATGGCGACGACGGAATGCACTCAAATACAGGAATTCTATGATTTTGTAGAAACTGGGCACTTTACTCCAGATCTACCTGCTGCTTCTAACTACTACTACAAAAACATACTCAATCTTAGCTAATGTACAGTAGTTTTTGGTCGATCAAGGCCGCAGGAAATCGGATTAATTACAAAAGGTAAACTTCTGTTGCAATATGTTCAAAAGTGATTTGTTTTATGATTAGAGTGACCAAAACAGTACTGCTCTTATTTTGGGTATATTCTTGAATTTAGAAATATATAAAGGGCTATCAATGAGCTACTTGAACAGAGTGATGAGTACGAATAGTAGAAACAGTGGCAATAGGATATGTAACTATACTTGAGATGGAGTGGTTTTCAATAAAAGCCACAGTACCTCAAACTCCACCTTTGAATACTGGCGCTTCATAAAAAACTATTTCCATCACTTGAATCAACCGACACAAACTTTATCAAAGGCCAGTCAAATCATATATTAAGGGATAATTATAACTAAACAAGTATAAGTTGCTATAATCATAGTACTCTATCTTAATGGAATTGTACAAAATAGCGTTGCTTTGAAAAGGAAGGTTGCTTGTTTTAAAATCGCTAGGGACTATTGCTTACTATTTTTTTAAAACGAGAAAATTGCTTCTAATAAATGTGTGTGTGTTTCAAACAGAAGCACCTTTTATTTGCGCTTTATTGATGCTCCAGATAAGTTACGTTACAATGAAAAGTTAATTTTTTAATGTATTGAAGAATCTAAGTTGTCGACAAAATGGGCTCGGATCAAGCTTCATTCTTCGTTTAGTAGCTGATCAAAAGACATAGAAACTACAAAATACCAGATGACAGTGCCAAAAAAGAAAGCCTCAGTATTTCCAGTCAATGCTATAGCATTGTGTCAGAAAGTATATTTGGTCAGCTAGCCAATAACAAATGAACAAAGACTTCTACTAAGGCAGCGACAGGGACCCAAGCAATAGAAGGAATCTTGTATAGCACGATACCATACAACCAAGGATGGGTAGATGTACGGTCATACAGTACGCACCTTAGAAGGTATTGGTAATAATCAGAGATGAACCCAAGTGGCGCCAGAAAGCCGTAGATTGTTATGCAAATATTAAGACAAGAGAAATCGAATAGATATAAGCTATGTATGATCTTTTGTTGACATAAGCAGCTCATATGGGTATAAAAATGTATATAAAGAAGAACTACAATATCCCATTGTTAGGATCTCAGATGTTGTATTGAGATCCTGTGTTTTATATTGGCTATAGATTTGGTAAGGCATAGTGATCTGGTCTGACACCATATTTGAAAACTGGTATAACACAGATGATTTGGAACGGAAAATGAAGAGGACCATTGGGTATAGAGAGAAACATGTTGTAGCAGCCAGCGACGATGGCGATCACCAAGACAAATACCAAATAAATTGAATTGAACGCAATGAATATTCCGTAACAGCTAACTTGACATATTTGGCAAAACAAAGGAAGCACAAGTAGTAGGCAAGTTGTTGAGTTCAGCTTGAGTAATAGAGCGCTTGACATCTCTAGCTTCAGATGCTACCAAAGAGTATTCTCCAAGAGTCGGCCCATTACCGTATTAATGGACACTATATCTAGCAGTGTTTCGCACGCGACCATCATTAGCGTTCTAGCTACCGACTCTGGAAAATACTCGAGGGACAGCACTTTGCAAAGAAGGCGAATGCATGTAAACCCCAGGAATACCGCCAGTCTAGAATAGACGACGACAAGACTATGTTGATGGTCATAATCTAGCCGAATGCATTCATCTTTGCAAAGCGCCCTTTGTTTGTGTTTGGTTGACGTTACCTATTTCAAAGAGTGGTCAGATGTTTAATGCATCAGAACATTTTAGTAGTGGAATACTTATCATCTCTAGCTTCAGATGCTACCAAAGAGTATTCTCCAAGAGTCGGCCCATTACCGTATTAACGGACACTATATCTAGCAGTGTTTCGCACGCGACCATCATTAGCGTTCTAGCTACCGACTCTGGAAAATACTCGAGGGACAGCACTTTGCAAAGAAGGCGAATGCATGTAAACCCCAGGAATACCGCCAGTCTAGAATAGACGACGACAAGACTATGTTGATGGTCATAATCTAGCCGAATGCATTCATCTTTGCAAAGCGCCCTTTGTTTGTGTTTGGTTGACGTTACCTATTTCAAAGAGTGGTCAGATGTTTAATGCATCAGAACATTTTAGTAGTGGAATACTTATCATCTCTAGCTTCAGATGCTACCAAAGAGTATTCTCCAAGAGTCGGCCCATTACCGTATTAATGGACACTATATCTAGCAGTGTTTCGCACGCGACCATCATTAGCGTTCTAGCTACCGACTCTGGAAAATACTCGAGGGACAGCACTTTGCAAAGAAGGCGAATGCATGTAAACCCCAGGAATACCGCCAGTCTAGAATAGACGACGACAAGACTATGTTGATGGTCATAATCTAGCCGAATGCATTCATCTTTGCAAAGCGCCCTTTGTTTGTGTTTGGTTGACGTTACCTATTTCAAAGAGTGGTCAGATGTTTAATGCATCAGAACATTTTAGTAGTGGAATACTTATCATCTCTAGCTTCAGATGCTACCAAAGAGTATTCTCCAAGAGTCGGCCCATTACCGTATTAATGGACACTATATCTAGCAGTGTTTCGCACGCGACCATCATTAGCGTTCTAGCTACCGACTCTGGAAAATACTCGAGGGACAGCACTTTGCAAAGAAGGCGAATGCATGTAAACCCCAGGAATACCGCCAGTCTAGAATAGACGACGACAAGACTATGTTGATGGTCATAATCTAGCCGAATGCATTCATCTTTGCAAAGCGCCCTTTGTTTGTGTTTGGTTGACGTTACCTATTTCAAAGAGTGGTCAGATGTTTAATGCATCAGAACATTTTAGTAGTGGAATACTTATCATCTCTAGCTTCAGATGCTACCAAAGAGTATTCTCCAAGAGTCGGCCCATTACCGTATTAACGGACACTATATCTAGCAGTGTTTCGCACGCGACCATCATTAGCGTTCTAGCTACCGACTCTGGAAAATACTCGAGGGACAGCACTTTGCAAAGAAGGCGAATGCATGTAAACCCCAGGAATACCGCCAGTCTAGAATAGACGACGACAAGACTATGTTGATGGTCATAATCTAGCCGAATGCATTCATCTTTACAAAGTACATAATCTTCGGTATTGCTACAAAAAAAAAAAAAAAACCCCATAGACCTACGGCCTGCTTGACTATTGGAAAATGTCCCTAACCAATAAAATCTTGTTTTCTATAAAAGTCTAGCCTTAATTTGGGATTTAAGATAGTTTTCTAAGAAGTGAAAAAAAGAAATAGATTTTGACATGTTCCCTAGTTTTTTTTTAGGTTAGAGACGTGTTCCATTAGCCAGGTGTTCCTGACCACATTTTTTTTACCCTTCGCGAGAAAAAAAACTTGGTGCCAAGCGGCTTATATGTTGGTGCCATTAAAAAGACATTTCTTTTTTCTTCACATCATTTTTAGAAACGTACCCACAAAGGACCTTAACAGTTGGTAAGGGAGGTGTATCTTCCTGAATCAAACACCTGTTTGTCTGTAAGGACATCATCAATCAAAGTACCTTCTTTAGTAGACCACTGGACTGCATTGGGCAAATAGCTTTACAGTCCATTTCATGCAATGAATTCATAAATGCCGCCTTTTTGGAGGATTCTTCTTTAAAGCTGATGTTGAAAACACCTGCGATAACAATTTTGCTTGCGCATTGTTCGATATTGTACCTAATTGCTTGTAGTTGAGACACTAGGAATTGCATAAACACTACAGTAAAATTCATTGTTGACATTTACCTAAGTTGTGCTGGCAGATGTGTTGCTGTTGTTCTAAACCAAAAGCTTGGAATGAGTAGAAATACTGTCAGTTATTGCGGTAAAAATGTAACAACAAGAGCCAATGGATTTACGTACAGTTTCACTTGAGCAATGGGCTACAGATGCCATTCGGAAATCAGGAGTTTGTAAAGCAATTGAAGTCAAAGTCTAAGATTCGTAGAGTAAAATGTCACTAGAGCTAAGATATACCAGATCGCTTTCAAATTCCGTACACTGTGAGAGATTACTTGAAACTGGGACCCTATGGCAAGTTTTGTGAAAGTGGATGCAGGTTTGTTATCAATATGATATTTTAGTTCTTTAAAAGATTTCTATATTTTTCTTGCTATTCACTTGCACTCACAAAGGTGGTATGCAAGACGAATCACAACTCCTTTCAATTCTGTTTTGTAGCAACTCTCAAGAGTTTGGGTCAGTAAGCGAAAACGGCATAATCACCAATTTTCAGCCAGATCTTAAATCTAAAGCAGTTAATATATTTAAAAACTGGTGAAACCGTCTCAAAATGCTCTAGCGTTTCAAAACAGGATTTTTATAGAAAGAAGAACATGGCAGGGCTCAAAATCGATTTTCTTGCTTTAAATACCAAGAATGGATTTGAAGTTGCTTTTGCTGCTTGTGAGGTGTCAAAAGATACTATGAAATCAAAGCTATTTCACGATAATTCCAAGTTTTACCTGAACACATTAGACTTTATGCATATTCTTACCGGCCAAAAATGTAATAGCTCTTTGTATTCTTAAACAGTACAGATTCCTGGTCTACAGTGTAGACTATCTACATTAAATAACAAACAATTAACTAGAATTGGTATACAGCCCCATTTTGATCTTCTGAAGTACTAGTCAGTAAGAAACATCTCAAGAAAGTACTCAAGAAAGTACCCAAGAAGACACATCCAAGGTGGAAGTATCTGAAGAAAGAGCAGCCCGAAGTGGATAGTCAGCGAAAGAGCCATGGGAGGCTTTCAAAGAGCGTTCTCTTTCCCAGTACCTATCCAAGGCTAACTATGAGAATAGCATACTTAAGTTTACTATCCCCTAAAGCTGGAGATAACTTTAAGAAAACCATTGAAATCAACTAAACTGTATACCAAGCTCTTTATCTTTACATCGAACATTAATAAACCATATGTTTTTCTGTCAGGTACTACATTTCAACGTCCCGAACAACAGGTGTTTTGAATCTCTGTAACTACCCAATCGAAGAAGAACCAAACTGAATACCCTTTTGTTTCTTTTTTTGTCTCCAATTTAGTAGACATACAGACATGATTCCTCAGTAGTCTAGGCTAATATTTTGCATTACTGCTACCACTTTTAGTTTCTTTTAATTGATTTAGAATATAACTGTAAAAGCCAGAAGGTACATCTTTTTCAGCATGAAACAAGTAAACAGGCAAACAGAAAATTACAGCGCAGAACTAAAGCGTTTATTTAATATATACTTTACAATTATATATAAAAGCAGTCTTATGGTTTGTAGTGTGAGCAATTGATATCAATTGATTGTGTACTGGTAAAAAAAAACGAATGTGGTTGTACATCTTTGATTTGATCCAGTAGTTTACCAGATAAATCAGTTAATGTGCAATCTCCAAAAAAAAAAAAAAAAAAAAAAAAACATCAAGAAACACAAACAGCGTACGTTTGCCGGTAAACCACATGATGCGAGCTGTGTTTTAGTTTTTTAACTAAGCCAAGACATCGCATATTTGATTCAATATAATGACTATACCGACTACAATGATTACCCGTAGTTTTGGTCCGAAAACAAATGAAAAAACTAACAGTATGCTGAATTCCCAAGCATAGATATAAATGTATCGAGGCCAAAGGTTTTTTTTCTTTTTTTTCTTTTTTATAAAAAAGACATACTCAAACAGTGCTACTATGCAATAGCTTAAAGAATAGTATGGATTTTTCTGTGGTTTCATTTGCCTTGCATATTAGCCTTCTTGTAAGGGCTTTGAATTAAACATACAACCTGCTAAAAACCGTTTTCCCATCATAAATGTTTTCCGTTGCTGGGTATACGATATGTGACTTGTAGCATTTCGTGCTTATAAGCTTTTTGTAGCCAGAAAAAGGGGGGGTTTACAAAAGAAATATCCTGTAGTGACTCTTGATATAACAAGAGCGGTAAAAACAGCTTTATAGGTAGCGCTATCTCTAAAAGTCCATGTCTTCAGTACCTGGCTGCCTTTATGTTTTATTTACTCTAGACAGCTTGTATAATATAGACTAATACTCAAGGGCTTTTATTTTTAATCCTTAAAACGGGCTTCTGAAAATGACTCCAAAAATATAAATATCCAAAATGCAGCTTTGGGTTCAGTTTGTAATAGTACGTTAAAAGTATTTTATTACGCAGGCCGTGGTTCTAAAAAACAAGTGCACAAAACGAAAATTTATAATTAGTAAGAGTGAAAGACCAAAAAAAAAAAAAAAAAAACAGGGAAGTTGTTTTCGTAGCTCAACAACTTTTTACCGTTAGTTTATTACACCAAATGTTACAGTGCCTTGAGCTTATTTCTGGAAGCTTTTGGTTTTGTGCCAGGTAAAAAAAAAGGCCTGTTCCAAATACGGAATTAAAAAATATAGTGTCTGTTTTTCAGTGAGCAAGTAGAGTATAACGGCTTCTTACGAAAGGAGTGGTTAAAAAACTGTTTTAGATGTACTTCTCTACTGAGAAAATAAGCAAGATGGATCTTTTTCGTCAAATTTTCAGAACTACAGTTACACTATCTAGAATAGAAGGATAGATACGTTCAGCCTGTTACCAGTCTAATTGTAATTACCCTAACTAAATTCATGTAGTGTCATATCAATCAACAAGTCTTGACACATACATATGTCCCTCAAAACGTATTTTTAAAACCAATATATACCATATTAATTTGACTTAAAGTCATTCGACTATCAGGTTTTCTGTAGTATGCCACACTCTTTGTATATAAAAAGAGAATGCTGCTCTAAACATTGATGTTTATTTTAATTGCGTGCTTTCCTCAAGACCTAAAAAGAAATCTGTTTTAATTACAGTGAAGAAAAGAAACAAACAAATAAGAGAGTGTAGTAAAATACTTCAAAACTGATACAATTTCTATACTTTCAATTTTTTAAACAATAGCAACAGTCTAATAAAAAGAACCAAGTTTTATCCTGTCTGGTATAGCAAACTCGTTTTTTTGTACGCTGAACTGCTCCATATAACTGACTTTATCTCTTTGCCTTTTCTATCTACCTGAAAAAAAGCAGGAAATCTCAAAAGGCCGTACTTTACAAATAGCCGGCAAATGTCGAGTGCTGCATAGACAGTCTTATCTTAATCAACCCAAGGGTTGAGAGCTATAAATATATTTCATAGTATTTCTAAGTCTAAATGGTGTTCTAATTTCAAAACGCAATGCGATTGAAAGAAAATTCTAAATCCTTGAGGCAAAATAGCTTTTGAGCACTAGTAACATTGAAAATATTTTGGTTGGCTGCAAAAGCATCTTACAAAATTGTTTTTGAGTTTTTTAATTATGCAATTTTTTTTTGTATGTGGGAAATGATTTCACAGCCGGTCGGACTTCGGTAGCTTATTCAGCATTTGAAATGCTACGATTGGATGGAATAGAGGGGATGATAAATTGGTTACAAAACACTCCCTTGGCTAAACGTTGATTGGCCAATATGACTAAATGCTTTTTTGTCGTTTGTTTCGCACATCCATATAAAAAGCAACTCTTTCTTTCTTTAGCTCTCCTTTTTTTTTTTCATTGAATATTTTCATTAGTTTTCAAACCCCCCCTCTCTGTGTACAATGTCTAAACATATCTTAACAACATCTAACGGCAACCCCGTTGAAAACAATCAAACGTCACAAACTGCTGGTTATTACGGTCCTGTGTAAGTCTCTAAACGATTGTGTTGTTAAGATACTGACTCTCTGTAGGCTCATGCAAGACTTTCACTTGATTGATAAAATTGGTAAATACAATTCCTGCAGGAAAGCTACTGTGCTTCCTTCTATATTTGGTGTGTATGGGCTGACATATTATGTTTTTAGCGCATTTTGACAGAGAACGTATTCCTGAGCGTGTTGTCCATGCTAAAGGTGCAGGCGCCCACGGTGTATTTGGTAAGTAAGAACCCATCGAGTGATAATTTTACTGACTATCCACCAGAGGTGACTCATGATATCACACATCTCACCAAGGCCAAGTTTTTGAACAAAGTTGGCAAGAAAACACCCACTTTCCTTCGTTTCTCCACCGTAGGGGGTGAAAAAGGAAGTGCTGATACCGCCAGAGATCCTCGCGGCTTTGCACTCAAGTTCTATACTGAGGAAGGCAACTGGGATATGGTTGGCAACAACACTCCTGTTTTCTTCATCCGCGACCCTTCTAAATTTCCAGGTATAGTGCATAAAGTTATAATTGTATTTGGATTACTCACGCTATTGTGTGCCTAGATTTCATCCATACACAAAAGAGAAACCCTCGCACAAATCTTCCCGACGCCGATGCTTTCTGGGACTTCCTTTCTCTCGTACCAGAGTCCATTCACCAAGTGAGCATTCTGTTTTCTAACAGAGGTACTCCTGATGGTTATCGTCACATGAACGGCTATTCCTCACACACACTCAAATTGGTTGATGAAAATAACAAATTCAAGTACGTCAAGTGGCATTTCAAGACAGATCAAGGTATTAAAAACCTCTCTGCCGCTAAAGCAGGTGAACTTGCTGGATCCGACCCTGATTATGCCACCCGCGATCTCTTCGATGCCATTGAGCGAGGAGATCATCCTTCTTGGTCTGTCTACATCCAAGTGATGGAACCTGAGGATGCCAAAAAGTACCGCTTCAACCCTTTCGACGTCACAAAGATTTGGTCTCACAAAGACTATCCCCTTCAACCTGTCGGTAAGCTCACATTGAACCGCAACCCTGAAAACTACTTTGCCGAAACCGAGCAAGCTGCTTTCTCTCCTTCTCACATGGTGCCTGGTATTGATGTTTCTCCTGATCGCATGTTACAAGGTCGCTTGTTCTCTTATCCTGACACTCACCGTCATCGTCTTGGTGTTAACTATGCTCAGATACCCATTAACCAACCTCAAAGCCGTGTCTCTAACCACCAACGTGATGGCCTTATGGCTGGTAAGAACGGCAACTTTGTTTTATCCGTGTAAATACTCATTTGCTTTTTTAGTTCTTGGAAACGGTGGGTCTGCACCAAACTACGAACCCAACTCTTTCGGCGGTCCCCAACAGCTTAATGTAACTGGTACTTCATTTACGTCCGAAGAAGTTGAAGGCTTGACTGGCTGTCACAGCTACCAAATCACAGACGACGATTTCGTCCAAGCTGGCGATTTATATCGCATGATGCCTGCTCAAGAAAAGACTGACTTGGTCAACAACATTGCTGGTCATTTGAAAAACGCCAAAAAGCATATCCAGGAACGCCAATTGGCTCACTTCAAGCGTGCTGATAAGGAATATGGTCAAAGAATTGAAGAAACCATTTTGTCATTAAGCTCAAAAGCTTAGTTTGCTTTTTTTTTAAAAAAAAAAAATAAATAGCACCTTTTTTATTATTATTCATTAAATCAATACACACGACCAAAAGCCAAAAGGGAGGGTTCTTGCTTGAAAATTGGACGATTTAATAATTCAAGAAAAAGCCCAAAAAGTCGTATTTAGTTAAAAATATAGCCAAACACAAAAAGTTAAATGGATTTTTCGCTTTTACAAATAAAGCTTGTCCATTTTTTTTCTCAAACTTGTGTCATCTTCTTTTGATTCGTACTCTTCTTCTGACTCGCTATCTGACATAACTAGTGCTGTAATTTGCCGCTCGCCTGGGCTAACTAAGGACTCCGGCAGCTGTTTTCGGTGAATTGTCAATACCGTCCTGTTGGTATTCTTAGTGGCTATATGCATCAGGCAGTCTCCTACCACCCAAGGAAAACTGAGCTGTCTTGTATACACTTCTATCTTTTTGGAAAGTGTTTTGTTTTCACAAGGATGGTATGTGACGTAGTACCATGCTGCTGCCTTGGCCTCTATAAGGAGATCCAGTTTCTCTTCTGGGAGATCCTTTGTGTGTTTTTCAAAGTCTTCTTCAAAAGCTCTTCTCCATTTCCGTTTAAATTGTAAATATACGTCTCGTATTCTTCTGCTGAGTTCCTTTTTGCTGTTCTCAGTTACATATTTAGGCCAGTTCACGATAATTCCTGATACAAACTCGATTTCTGAGCGTACTCCGTACTCACCCATTAGTAAACGTAGACTATTGTCGTATTTGATTCGACTTTTTCTTGCCTCCAAAACGTATTGATGCATCCCTTCGACATACATTCTAGGATCGTATTCACACCTATTAAGTAGATAAGGACGTTCTTCAATACCGCATCCGTCTCTGTATATGTATCCAACAGGCTTTTTAGACATGTATGATATAGTAGGGTTATCAGTCATAAAATCTGGCACAGGGTATTCGTAGACATCAATCAGCATAGGGTCAGTAGTTATAGAATCTGAAATTCCTGTTTTTGCAAAATCTTCCAAAAAAAAAAAAAAAAAAAAAAGAGTAAGAGAGCTGCTCAAATGCCTTGATTTCTGTTTTACCCGTAGCAATTGTGATTTTAGTTTCTAAATAAGATGCTTTACCATGAAATACTGAAGTTTTATGCCGATCTACAGCGGCACACCAGGCATCTTTGGCTAAACTAGTAAAGTCTTCAGATATATAGTTGACTACAAACTTTGCCATATCTTGAAACGAAATGTGCTGTATAGAATTAGGATTCACAGTCTCAATTGCATCTTTCGGGGAGCAGTTAGACCGTTTTGGCACAAGAGCTTTATCCCAAATAATCCTATAAAACACTTTCCATAAACACATATTTGTATATAACTACTTTTGTAAACTTTACGTAAAGTCGTCCTTTTCAGGTCCATCATTTGAACAGTAGCTTGTAAAGTCCTTGAAACCACCTGCAGGGTAAATCAAGACATTATTGTAGCCTCTTAAGGCGACTCGGTCTACTGCTCTAGCTACAATCACATTTTTGGGGCTGTATGTGTTGTCTCTAAAAATAACACACTCCCCTTCGATCACTTTCGACTTTGTGTTTTTGCCCTTTGATGTAGATGACTGAAAGAAAACTTCATCGTATTCTAAAGTGCCAGTCTCATCTACAATAGCATAGGCTCGTGCTCCATTTTCAACGTATATTTTGTTATCTTCAATCAGCTCTCGTAAAATATGGTTTTGGAATGCCAAGACAAGGTTGGTAATCAATGGATCACTCCTCTCTAAAAAGCCCGAGAAAAAAAGCCTGTAATGGTGAGAATCAATCATATCTGCATAATAGTCCTCCATAAGCCGATTCAAAAAGTTGTTTTTCTGAGGGCTCCCAGTCAGATAGTCACTGAGGAAATTTTCTGCTCTTTGATGAAATTCTAAAAGCGGAATGCCAAGTCCGTGAAGGAGAGGTATTGTGTGTTTATCTATATAGGCTCTTTTTTGTCTAGAGACCTTGATTACTTCCAAAGTCAATCGATGGCTGTCAAAGTGTATTTGGCTTGATCGAAGTTGAATTTTGCGTTTTTGGAGATAGTTTGATAGCATAAGAATACCTCTTGCTCCAGCGAGATTGAATTGAACTACATTGGGTGTATAACTAAGCTCAAGCACACGAGAAATTTCTCGTGCAATATTTGGCGACATTTTTCCGCACTCGCGCGCAAAGATCACACCGTTTTTTTCAAAACTATCAATTTCTTCAACTTCACTGGTTTGGATATCCAAACTTGTTAGTCTAGATGAGAGTGCCTAAAAAAAAGAAGTAAACAGTTTTGCCTTGTATTCTGACGTTACTCTTTATACCTACTTGTCCAACGCTCGCCATATATTGCGGCACACTAGTAATTTCAGACAAGTCGCCAATCCAATAAAGAATATCCTCCCTGCTAAAGCCTTTTATTGGAGCAAAAAACCAGCATCTATGCAGCTTTAGATCTTCTATAGATGAGCATAGAAAATCATATTGCCTTCCGGCAAGCATGATGCCCTTCTTCAAAACTTTATATATCCTTTTATAAAGTCTATCGTTCTGACCAACGAATGGACAAGGGGCAATAGGCATAAGCTCTTCATCTGAAAATTCAACTAATAGGAAGCGATCTCCATACTTCTTATGTTGAAATTGTAAATGGTTCATCTTTTGTAGAACAGGGTGCAATGGGTACATAGATGTAGGAGTAATCAGCAGTTTTCTGGAAAGCGTATAGCCTTCTGGGACGGGTTCTGGCGGATCATGTAAACTTGAGTTATTTTTGAAAATGTTGTAAATGGTTTTGTTAGGACTATAAAGACGATTTTGGCCTATGCATATAAGTGACAGTAGCCTGCAAGCGATGTGGGGCTCTAAGGTGCCAATAGTTTGGTAAAAATCGTCTCCAATGTTGTATTCTCTTAAAATCTTCAGATAAAATGCATGCTGGAGCATATAATAAACTTCGAACGGAAACTCTTTCCATCTCAATTCATTTTCTAATCTGGGAACATATTCTTGGTCTGTTTTGATTGTCTGTGTCTCTAGTAGCCCCTGGCTAGTTTGTGTAGCCTCAAAAATTCTACAGGCCAATGCGTCATGAGTTTGATCGTCTATATCCATCTCGACTTTATACACTGACCATTTATCCAACCGTAGCATATTTTTCTTTCGGTCCATAGGAATTTCGGTCACTCGTTCCCAACAACTGAAATCATAAGCTTCGCGTGGTGACTGTGGAGCTGACATTCTCCAGAAATAGGCAGGGTATTTTGCTGCTACGATCACAACTGACTGTTGTTTATTTCGCTGTAAGATTGTGTTCTTCAGAGTTGTCCTGTATTTGATACGAAGTCTGTAGGGCGAGTTCATGTGAAAAAAGAATATCTCTACGTATTTTTCAAATGTATTTATATCTAAACGAATATTCCTAGTTGAGGACCATTCGTTAACAAAAGTAGTTGGTGTAGAGAGTCCTCCCATATACAATTTCTCGCCCATAAAAGGGGGGAAAGTTCTTTCAACATAATCTGATAGATCGAGTTCTTTTGCTTGTACTATTTCGTTCCTGAGAGCTAATTTTTTAGATAGTATGTTGTCTACTGCTGTTGTAGTTCTACAAGTGAAAATTAAGATTTAAAATCCCGCACCAAACTTGTTTTTTTTCTGTTACGAGAATACAATAGCAGCAGCTACATTTTGGCCTTTTCTAATCTGTATATGCTTTACTTTTCCTTCTTTCTCGAACAAATCCCATAGATCTCCCTCTGTCGTTTGGGGACATAAGTTGTATGCAACAATGCATTTATCAGTTGCTCCTATTTGGACTTTCGCTCAGTACAGTATCTTTTTTTTTTGTCAAACCAGCATACTTAGAAATGAAAACGGTAAATGATTCATTTTCCTGGAAGCATGAAAGAAAAAATAAAAAAAAAAGATGCTTTGTTAATTTTTATACTCAGTACATCGGACTGTTTAACGTCTAAAAACACCCCATGTCATGATTAAGTCCTAACAATGAGACTCGTACACACAAACTGTCATTGGCTCGACTATCCATTAGCAGATAAAAAAAAGGTTCAAATAAAAGCAAAAAATTACTTTGGAGCAATGAAAACGCTCTTATTAGATGTTAGGCTATCAGGTTTTACTTGAGAGCTAGGTTTTAGTGCAAGTAGTATCTAACCCAGACGAAAAAGCGCTGCCAGGTCTTTAAAGTTTAGATATAATGGTCTAGTATTGCTATTATTACCTTCAGAGCAATCTACATCTTCAATATAGATTTTCAGTATATTTTTAGCCTTTTTTTTATCTTTTGTTTTATTTTATTTTCCTTTTGAAAAGGTCCTGGGACAGCTTTACTATTTTTATATTCAAATAAAATATATCTTTAGTCTTCTAAAAAGAAAAAATAGAACAAAACAAAGCGAGCTTGTCGTACTTGATTTAATGACATACAGTTAACTTAAATACTACAATCGCGTCGAAGTGGAATGATTGCACTATTGTTCACCGCTTTTACTTCCATCTCCAAGAGGCACCTTAAACAGAAATAGCGAAGCCCACTCTATCGTTTTGAAGGTCATAGATAGTGTAATATTTTCTAAGAAAGACATCTCCCACTAAAAAAAAGCTTAGGAGTTGTAGCGTAACGCTGAAGTGAAAGGTATATATATATATCAAAAGTACCTATCCAAATTGGGCCAGCAGGGGAAGGAATATCTAGACCAGAAAAACCAGAGATACATTGGCCATTTATCTGTAAAATGTAATCGTTTGCGCTCAAGCAGAATTTAGATCCAGCTATCATTATACAAAAGTCGGGGAGACTTGATATTGTAGAACAATCTACGCTATGTTGATCATACATATCTTTTTGTGCTCCTATTTGAGTGTTTATAAGATCGGCTTGGTCTGTGGGTGTGATTATCAGTGAGGTCCCTGTATCAATAGCAGCTGAGTGAATGCTTCCTGAAACAGATGTAGATCCTAAAAAAGCACCATCCAGCGACACTTCCCAGTAACCTTTTCGTACTACAGGAGCCCAACTAATCTCACCTGTAAAACGGCTTGTATCCATATCACCAAATGTAAGCTCACCTCCGGTTCCATCAGATGAGGGTTTATTGACATCGCCCAGCCAAAATGAAAACATCTTTTGGTTTATAAGATTTTGAGTCAGCATGTTATAAAAAGGTGGAACAGTCTGCTGTATGGCGATCGTATCGTACCCAAGTCCAAATATCCCATCAAACTCTGCTTGGGGAAACGTATCCCCAGGCTCTGATATAGACTCTGCAAAACCTTGATTTTGAATTTGAATATCTCCTATAGCCACTGTATCCTGCCAATTTTTAAGTATTGTATGAAAATTCTAAGGATAAATATCATTACTTGGCTAATTACTCCTTCTACAGAACCACTACCATACACTATAGAAAAGTCTGTTCCGTTATCAGAATATGTAGAAGAATTTCTGGAATTGTATTGTCTATGATTGTCACAGGCTTGTGAGTCAGCACATCGTAGCGATGGAACCCAAAGGTTGGATGAACCTGTATCGAACACTACACTAAAAGTCTGAGGGGGAGTGCCTATGCTGATTTCGCCATAATACTACAAAAATAAAGAATTTCAACACGCTGTCTCTATAATTTACAGAAATCAGCTACCTGTGCGTTCATATAGTTGGAAATTGGTGTGCTGTGCTGTACCATGCTACGTGACAAACCCCTTTTCTTGTAATGACCGACTGAATTTAAATATTTTTTAGCAGCATATTTGGCAGCTGTTGCATAGCGTAGGTTTGTGATTGTGCTGTTGTTTATTTGCTTTATTGGCACTCTTGAATATGTAAAGTACAAAAAACAATGTACATAAATATTAAATTACTTTTTTTTAACTGAATTTGAGAAATGTAATGTAATGTTTACTTGAGGGCGTAGGTATTAGTGAATGTTGCTGTAATAATGGCCGAAACTAGCAAGAAAAAAAGCAACATTATTGTGTTGAAGAGAAAAAGCTACAAAATTAGTATTAGTTTCTTCTTTGGGCAATTATTAGATGTTTTTCTTGTTAAGTACACTTCATCTACTCGGAAATTGACAAATATTCAAAGAAGATAAGAGGTATTCAAAAGCCGTGACCGTGAAATATTCCAAATATGGATTGAAAAGATCTTTTCGAAAGAAGGTATTCGAAATAATATTTGCAAGAAAACTGATTTACCTTGATGTTTCTTCTTTCTATTTTAGTCATCTAACAGTATTTAAATAAGCTGCGTTTATATACATTGTTTGGTATTTGGTAGTCAAGGTCTGTTAAAACGAAAAGTACAATAGATGCAAGTGCCCTGCTCTTCGTTTGCTGTGATATTTTTTAGATCGAAAATAACTCTCTTTACTGCTTTTACCAAAGTAGAGAGAGAAGCATATCTAGCATATTTTGATCTTTTGATCTCATCGTAATGAATTTGTTGATACCACAGAAGCTTATTTGCTTTTTTTGTTCATTTGTTTTAAACAGATGGCCCTTTTTGTTTTAAAAACAATTCGGCCTATATAAAAACCTTTATTTTGGAGGACTGTATAAAGAAAATTATAAAAGCTAAGCGTTCAAATGAATATGGTCTCCTTGGCAGAAATCGTTAAACTGCATCGACAAAATTAGAGCAACTTTCTTCTTTAACAATAACATAGCTACTAACTAATTTATCAAAGTAAACTTCGAATTTAGAAGCTTTGCTAATATGAATATCATTTACGATTGTCTCAATTGTTACATCAATAGAATCACGAACGGTAGACGCATAAAATGAATTCTTGAGCTGATGACTTCCCATAACTATACCACCAATAACACTTATTCGGGTCATGTTGGCTTTTAGACCGTCAAAAAAAATGGCGCCATAATGTGTGTAAGCTTTCACAGAATTGATCCCCTAAAATTATCATTTCTGAGGCAAACACCAGTAGCGATTCAAAAGAGTGAATCTCTGGAAGAAACCAAGCTTTAACAGTATACGAAAGGTACTCTTTACTTTTTGGCTTATGATAGTCTTGGCGATAGTTTCTACGCTTTTTATAAGCTTGTTCAACATACACTGTGTATTTGATCGACTTGCAAACACGGTAACATTGACTTTTATATCTTTGAAAGAGATATCGTTCGATTTTGAAAAGCTAACATAGCCGCCAGAATTGGGATGGCCATTCAAAACAAGCCTAACGGACTGAAACTCTTGGTAAGATATTCTTAATAATGTAGATCTTGCTGCTAGCTAGAACGGATCACACGAAGATTTTCCTAATAATATATTTATGAAAACTACTAAGCTATAGTAGTTAGATCAATTTGTTACCTTTCTTGAGGAAATTAAAATCAGTAGCATTCTTGGAAGTGTATACTTTTATGAATACTATTAGCATGTCGACTTGTAAAATCTTTTTTTAAAAAAAAAACCTACCGTAGTTCTTTTCAGATATTCCGTGGTGATTGCGGCTGTTTTTGGATAAGAAGAGGAATTTACATCCTTTATGGAAGTTTCTGTCGTCTCTGACAAAGAGAGAAGGACACTCATAGTATGGCTCTTGTACACGTGAGGGGAGGAGGAGGCCAATGACAAGAAAAATATGGTCCTTTTTTTAGAAGAATCAGGTGAAGCATTCCCTTTGTTAGTTATATAGCAAAAAAATCTGCAATCGCAACCAAAAAGAGAAAGAAAGAAATTTTCAACCTTACAGGTCAAAGACGGTTGAAAATATAAAAGTATATGTGATACTTGTATTGGTTTTTAGGATCACGTTTCCTCAGAGAGTAATATTCAAAACTTTGGAGGTAATAGCAGTCTTGCTAATCCAAAAGCATGTTTAAAGACTACTACAGTTGAAAATTCAATACAAATTCAAAGTAATTTGCAGTTATAATGACTTGCTTTGTCCAACTAGAAATGACATTCCTACGCAAAGATTATCAGTTTTTTTTTTTTTTTTTTAGCAAAGACAAACATAATTTAAGCACTATTACCGTCTGTGTCTCTTGATAGAAAGTCTACACAAAAATACAGCGGTTAACAAAACAATTGCTATCGGTAGTTCCAAGGCTAGCGTTGTTTAGTTTAATGAAAGGTAATACATCTAAGGCTTTCCAAATCCCTTTTGATTTTTCTTTTTCAAATATTTCCATGTGATTATACAAAAGTTAAATGAATATATAAAAAGATAGGCTAAAGGCTACTCTATAAAGGTCTTTTTTTTCCAAGAAAGTCGAGGTTTACAAAAAAAAAAAAAAAAAAGGGGGGGCATCTATTGAAGCCCTTCCTAAACAATAAACAAGAGAGAAAAAACCAAGAAAAAGACACAAAAAGAACAGTATAATGCTACTTTCTAAAAAAAAAAAAGTTATATTTTACAAATTAAAGCTGCATAAAATATAAGAATGTTGACAAATTTCAATTTTATTGTTATAAAACAAGTGTAAGTACTATTATTATCATTGCTAGTTGATCGTTGACATATACACTCATATCATACAGTGTTTTTCTTGATCTTGATTTCAATTTTAAGGTTACAGCGTGTATTAGCCATACAAAAAGTGGAAGTAATCTAAACTAGGGATAGTTATTAAAGACTCAAAAGCTTACTAAACGTATGATAGACAGCTGTAAACCTATATTGTTGCACTTATAGCAACACTGATTGCTAGTTTTGTGTCAGGTACAAAAAGAGTTGTATAAATGTTCTGAAGTATAACATTAAATGTCTTTCATGTAAAACAATAAAACTTGAATTATATACTTTCTTTAGTTGAAAGAATGATCTTTTTTTGAGTTGATAAAGCCATATAACAAAACCCTCGGTACAATGAAAAGTTTACATCAAGATGATTTTAAAAACCCTTTTAAAATATAGAGCAAATACAGGTATACCCAATTACATAATGTTTTGTTTTCTATTGTGAAAGAGTGAGATAGAAGACTGTCTGGAATACTGTTCCTGATAATCTGGAATCTAAATGTTTCAATGCTGTTTGCATATATATACTTGGCTTCAACTTAAACGGAAGTTTAGTAACCAAATATGCGTTTGACCAAACAAAATTCAACGAGGAAACAGATCCGGTGCATTAAAACTGTAAACCAAGTTAGAGTACAAAGTGTGATGACTAGGCTATTTTAAGGTTCTATACATGCTATTATGAGATCATCTAGGAGCTCAAAGCGATTATACATCCTGTTTTCAGTTAAAAGCATGTATATTAAATTCAGAAAAATGAAATATTTAGAATACTAAGACTTGAGTCTTTAGACAAAACTTTAAATTCGTTATTGAAGCAACTATTTAAATGTTAAAAATGTAAGCCTAAAGCTTTATATGGTCAATGTTTAAGAAAAATAGAAAAAGAGAGAAAGATGAATACAAATTATGTCTCTAGTTTAGCTTCTTACATATGTCTTTTTAGTTTTTCATATAAAGTGGCAAATACATATATACAAGTGAATGTATTTTTACATTCACATTCTTAAAAGTATATTTTTTACCTTTGTTATTTTAGAATGAAAAGAAGTGTCTCACAAGAATCGAAAAAAGGCAGTCGATCAAATATCTGCAGATACTAACAAAAATGGCACAAGTACCAAGACTGATTCTAAAGATAAAGGCGAGGATACGCATCGACCGGAGGACCATACCACGGTATTTATTTTTATAATAGAACTTTGTCAAAAGTCAAAAATAAAATATTTAGAGCTGCTCCCAAGCATTTACGCCTTTAATGAGCATAGACATAACTATAGCTTAACTTGGTAACCCAATTTTGTTTTGTTTTACTGTTTTGTTCTATTAGTAAACTGATCTGTGTACAAATATCCATTTTGGAATTTGACAGGATCATGTGAGTGAAGCTATCCAAATCAATGCCGAAATTCTCCCTATTTTTAAGACTAATGGGTTAAATTGGAATGTCAAAAGACTTAGCTAGATTTAGCTTGCTGTCTAAGATTTTTTTTGTTTGAAAGCACCTATTGTACCCAAAACCGTTAACAATCCAAGCCTCTCTTTTTTTTCTCTTTGAGAGTCTTTATTTTTCTGTAAAACATTATGTTGAAGAAAATATTGGACCAAAACTATATTGGATTTAGGGTTTGTCAAAGAGTATCCTCACTTAGTTTCTCTCCTCTCTCAAACCAAAATTTTGCAAAGAGCCACAAAGAGCTATGCCTAGAAGTTGATCCAAGGTTATTGTAAAGTTAGCTTTTATGGGCACTGATACACATATATATCTACGGTTTATGGATCTAGTCAATACAAATCGTATCATGAGTTTGTTTCACTTCAAAATTATGACTTTTTCCTTCTTAGAAACATTACATACAAAATAGATCGTATTTCGATCCTTTGTTTGACATAATTTTAAATATGTTATATACCCTTACTTAGTTTTTTCTTAGACTCTCCCCGGTATAGTCAAATCAACAGTAAACGATACCAATCATACTATTATTCCAGTGATTCCTTATCCTCAGAAGGCAATCAACAGGCCTGATTTTTAGAACAAGTGGCTTGCATTAAAGAATAGACAATTTAAACAGTTTCGCTTATATCAAATATGCAGGTTCGATTGTCTAAAAGTTTGATTAACAATAAAAAGAATACTGAGTAAGTGGTTTTTTTTTATTGAATCCCTATATAGCATA
Organism: Sporodiniella umbellata; assembly: GCA_025677835.1. Classification (NCBI taxonomy): domain Eukaryota; kingdom Fungi; phylum Mucoromycota; class Mucoromycetes; order Mucorales; family Rhizopodaceae; genus Sporodiniella; species Sporodiniella umbellata. Next base: position 56,579 of record JAIXMR010000058.1, read on the forward strand.
TACACAGAAATGTCGAATGAACTGAGTTTACATCTAAAGACCCTGATTTTCTTTTGTCAATACAACTCACTGCAATTTTTGAGTTCAGAACAAATGTAAAAAAAAAAAAAAAATGGCAAATCAAACTTCTTTTCTATAAGGAAACAAAGTTCAAAAACGCCTATACTGTACTGCAGCAGCAATTTATATATACTTGGGTGTCATAAAAAGAAAAAGAAAACTGTCAAATATTTTAAAAACCCTGGTATTAAATAAAGACAAAAGGAAAGGATATTTGCAAGCCAACAAAACCGAAAACAGACAATAAGAACAGCTGTCAACTGTTTATACTGTTTTTTCCTCCCATCTTTGCCATACCCGTGTAGCTGGCGCTTGTTAGGCGGTTCATTTGTTTAGTCGAACCCTTGTCACAATAAGCAGTCACAAGTGGTTCGTAATTTTTTCTTTGTATTTTTTGTTTTTGAGGTAGAAAGATGGCTTTGAAAATAAAATTTTTTTTCTCCCTCTTTTTTTTTTATTTTCTCAGTTATTGTCTGCTATTCAACATATCCCTTTGGTGCTCCGATAACCTCTTGAACCTCTCTGAATAGAAAACACTCCATTAACGAAAAAAGAAAAACAGCCTACCTTTTTGTACCAAACCTCTTTGTTTTACTACCTTTTTAGCCAAAGAAAAGCAAAGTAAGAAAAAATTTTACCGTTAAAAAACTACATTCTACTAGAAATCTCGGTAAGTCTCTGTTGCACTTTGTGAAAGAAAACAGTAAGACGTTGACAGGTCACGCACCCTTTTTTTTTTTTTTTGTTAGACTACATATATACAATGCAACAATTTCCCGCTTATTTCAATGGCTACGAAAACCATGCTCCACAACAAGTTCAGCATCAAGATCAACAATCTCAATCGCAACCCAGCCGGGCTCAAGATCTCCATCAACAACAGGGTCAACCCCAGCCTTTGTTGACAGGCCCTAATTTGGCTATATACTCTCCTGCTGCTATGCAACCATTATCCGTATTGGCTGCTGCTCAAAGAAAGGATCAGGATCCTAACGATGCCCTATCTGCTGTAACCTCTGTCGTTTCTGGCGGACCCATTGAGCTGGGTGCTCATGGTAAGCCTAAGAGAAAGCAAGTCAAGAATGCCTGTGGTAAGTTGCCGAAAAAAAGGAAGGATAAAGAGGGATGTTGACATATTTTTGTCAGTAAACTGCCAAAAGGCCTGCAAAAAGTGTGATATTGGAAGACCTTGTCAAAGATGTGTAAAGTATGGTATCACGGAAACTTGTATCAACTCTGTCCGCAAAGAACGCAAGAAAGGAATTAAAAGAGGGCCCTACAAGAAAAGAACCAAGACAGGTAAACTAAAAAAAAAAAAAAAAAAAAAAAAAAAGAAAAGAAAAAAAAAAAAAGAAAAAGGGAAAATCGAAACTCATTACTTATATAATGACAGGCATTGAAAGCGGCGCTTCTTCTGCTGGGTCTACACCCAATTTAGCATCCCCCATGGCCAATACACCAATATACGGTAACGGTGTTCGTCCTGCAGCGCTTCCCATGCATTACCAGACCTTCTCCCATGGTCCATACGATCCTTATGCTGCTTATACAAACAATGGACAGATGATGCCACAAACCTATATGGTACCTGCTTCTATCCAACAGATGTATCCCACCAATCCCCCTGTGATGTCCTATCAGGCTGCTATGAACATTATCTCTCCCCAACATCAACAGCAGGCAGCTTCTCCCAACCAGCAACAGCAGCAACCACAACAACAACAACACCACCACCAGCAGCAACATCAACAACATGCTGAGCAACACCCAGATCAAGGGCTCCATCATCCATCACAACCTTTGGCTGATCAAAAGTCTAATATACATCAAACAAAGATGGGAAGCCTCAACGACACTACAGCATCTTCCAACGGTACCTCTCTTCCCCATCCCTCGGCCGAAAACAAAACTGAAGATGACGATGATGAGGGATCCAAATTGAACATTCTATCTAGACTCTGTAGCGCTGTTTTGGACCGCAACGATACACCAAAACAAGAACAAGAGATGAAAGCTGATGAGACAACGTCTTCTACTCTTTCCCAAGCTACCTCTTCTTGATTCATCCTATTCTTTTTCTTTCCCTCTTGCTAGATTCGTTGTGTTGTAATATATATATATATGTATCCAATCAGACAAACCGTCCTTTTTTTCTTTTTTTTTTTTTTTTTTCTTTTTTTTTTTAAAAAAGCAAAGCCTCACTTTTTAAACAGCCATTATAAACAGTGATACTACAACAGCAATAATAATAATAATAATAATAAACAATGTATGGAAAAGTGGGCGTGTCAACACCAAAATACATCTGCATATTGCGGAGACCAGAAAAAAATTGTTTTGAGACTCACAAATGAAAGCGTAGTTAATTCTCATTTTAGAGAAAAAAAAAAAAAAAAAACGATGTTGTTGTGATGGTGATTATTAAAATCCTGCATACAAACACATTGCATACCTTTCTCTAGCTAATACTTGCATTATGCAATCCATAAATCGAACCACATACAAAAAAAAAAAAAAAAAAAGCTGAAGACAGTAGAAAACACTCTACAAAAGCAAGGATCCCCTCACAGACGAAACCAAGGCCTGGAAGTGTATCCTGGATTGTACAAAGATCAGTCTGAGTTGAAAATGGCTTGGTATACTACTTCTCAACAGACAAAGCCCGTACGTTTGAAAGAACAATGGTATCCTCTTTCTCCTGTTATACTTGTGGTTTATAAAGCTATAAGAATCCGTAGCCAAACAATAATAATAACAATAATAATAAAAGGTGATTTATGCAACAAGTAAATGTTTATGTTGCCTCTGTTTCTTCGAGTCGTACTAAACAAACCTATAATTTCATTTGGTGGATTACAGGCTTTCTTTTCTTTTTTTTTTTCTTCCTTTTTTCTTTTTTTTTTTTTTTTTTTTTCGATCGTGTGTGCGTGTGTGTGTGTGTGTGTGTGTGTGTGTGTGTGCTTGTATTTGTTTTTGAAATAGAAAGAAAATGGCAACTGATTTTGGCAGTCCTTTGAGAAAATACAAGCTTGTATTTTTAGGCGAACAGAGTGGTATAAAGAGATTTATCTTGAAACAAATAGGCAATACTAACAATCAAGACTTTTTTTTTTTTTTTTGAAAAAGTGGGAAAAACTTCTCTTATCACTCGTTTTATGTATGACACCTTTGACAGTTCCTATCAAGTAAAAGACGATCAAAGGCAATCAAGCTATGTATACTAAGACGAGAACACAAATAGGCAACGATTGGTATAGACTTTTTATCCAAAACAATGTATTTAGAAGACAAAACCGTTCGTTTGCAGCTGTGGGATACCGCTGGTCAGGTATTGTGTAACTTGCTCTAAACAGTTTGGAAGCTAAAAAAAGTTTTTTTTTTTTTTTCTTCACCTTTTAGGAACGTTTCCGAAGTTTGATCCCAAGCTATATCCGAGACTCCTCAGTGGCTGTCATTGTTTATGATATTTCGAGTATGTATTAATTATATATCGTTCTTTTGGTAGAAAAAATATAAATGCATAGCCCTTAGGCAGAGGCACGTTTTTAAACACCACAAAATGGATTGATGATGTTCGGGCTGAGCGAAGATCAGATGCTATCGTTGTCTTGGTTGGAAACAAGACAGATCTTAATGAGAAAAGGTATGTTTATTCCCTTCTCCCCCCCCCCCCCTTATCAGCCACTAACCGTTTTGGCATCAAAAAGAGAAGTGACTGTAGAAGAGGGCGAAAAGAAAGCAAAAGAGCTCAACGTAATGTTTATCGAAACCAGTGCAAAAGCTGGACATAATGTATGTTTTCTCAGACTGACTCTCAAAAAAAAAAAAAAAGGCATTCATCTGTTATTTTAGGTAAAAACCTTGTTTAAAAGGATCGCTCAGGCACTTCCTGGTATTGGTAACTCTTATCAGCCAATAACATCAGAAAAAGATCAAAGTAAAGTAAACCATACAGAAACAAGAACTCATCCTTTTTCCTCTTTAGTGCAAAAAGTAAATCTTAATAAAACCGACACAGACGCTAGCGGATGCGCCTGTTAGATTGTTTAATTTCGCTCTAATAAATGAAACTTACCATTACGCCTTCTTGTTGATGACTCGCACTCTGTAGAGTAAAGAGTTGGGATATATCACTTTTAAAATCAAGAAAAGTCACACAATTGTTTTTATTTTTATTTTTTTTTTCATTCCCCATTTTTATTATTATTGAAAGAAAACAATCACGCTTTATGGATTACAGCATTGCTATTAGTGACCAACCACCTTGTAGCGATCCAAGACGTCCCAACATTATGAACATTTTGTTTTCTTGTCATTGTAAATTAGATTTTGAAAAAAAAAAAAAAAAAACTCACTTTAAATACTTGTGTATAGACAGAACTGGAATGGAAGAATTGGTACTAGAGAAAGTGCAGCAAAGACTAGATAACTAAGAGAGTTTGTTTTTCTTTTATATGTTTTTAGGAATCTAAAAGCACACCGGAAGACAACCACCGTTCTGAAGACGGCTCAGACGGTTCTTTTTCTTTGGTGGTCACCAATAACAACGATACATCAGGCTTGTTCAGTGACCCCATACCTGCCAGGGTTGACAGCTCACATGATCTGGTGTCTGGCACACACGAGGCAGACAGCCCAAAGAGCGTAAACGATTTTTTAGAAAGTGATGGTGAAACGGAAGACACCGTGCCTTTTTCGCCTGCTATGGCTACACAGGATTCCAATGGCGAAGCCCCCGCTTTTTTGGACCTGAGCGAGCCCGGTCTATTCAGTGAGGGTACGCTCCCTTTCTCAGAATCTGGGCTTTCCCCATCACCGATAGCCTCCCAAAATAGCACGATACCCTTTTCACCTCTCTTGGGTCCAACGCATTCGCTCTCGCCTCTGCTGGATCAAGACACGCTACCGTTCTCACCCACAAGTAGCGCAGACACCATACCCTTTTCGCCTGTGGACAGCACGCCCCTGTTTTCGCCCACGAGCAGTGCCGATACGATACCCTTCTCACCTAGAGACAGTGCAGATACAGTACCTTCTGTAGACACGATACCTGTTGCCCAAGATACCCGAGCGCCAGGGATATCTTTTCATTTCCTGGGCTCACCCCAGCCTGTTTCCCAAGACGAAGAAATACTCGGTCTCGACGAAGAGGAATGGTCCATTCCTTTCACAGCGTCTGATACCAGCGACCTTCTGGGCCCTTTGGAACGTGAGCTATCCTATCAATCGGATAGTGACTCGGGCTTGGATCTTTTGGGCGAAAAACGCAAAAAGACCGGTTCTCAAACACGGCTGGATGACTATTTTATTGAAAAACGCAAACGCCATATCGAGATCGGACAGCCTTCTTTTCAACCTACGTTTGACCCAAACAAGAAACGGGTGTCTTTTATTTGAACGCTTGATTAAAAAAAAAAAAAAAACAAAAAACAATCTTTTATTCTTTTGGTAGCAGACGATGACACAGTCGATCGTGTTCTTTTTCAAGCTGTAAGAGTCGTATTCGATAAGCCTTTTGCCGTACATAGGTTTGATGGACCCAGTCTAGAGCTTCTTGCACAATCTGAGTTTTCGAAAGGCGAGAGGTATGTGGGCTCAGGTTGGGTAAGGCCTGAGCCAGATGTTGGTATTTTTGATTGAGTCTCTCGCACCTTAGACGTTCAACCTGTTGTCTTTTATTCTTTTTTAATAGGCTTTCCTTTTTTAATGGGCTTTCTTGCATGTTGTTTTGATAATCAAGAGAGAGAAAAGGACAAGGAGGACGTGAGTTCTATACGTGTTTTTTATAAATGACAGTTTGTTTTAGAGGGTCGTACCAACTTTACAACGTGCTTTAGTCATGTTTTGCAAACATTTACATATGCTCTGCTTTTGATTGGCTGTTTACTCCTGATAGGTTCTCATTGAACCTTGCATTGCTTTTGAAACACAACGCTCGAAATAACTCTCTGTAGTCTGAAAGGCATGTTTTCCATGTGTTTCTTTTGGTGCTCAGCAGTTTTGATTTACATGTTTCTACTGTTTTATTATTATTACTGCCATTTCATGAGGCTTTTTGAAGGTTCAATGAGAGTGGCAGAATAGGGCTTGCGTTCCCTGTGCTCACAATAGAAGACCGTGTGACGAATTGATCGTTTGTCAGAATCCGTGTTCCTTGTCCTTTAGGTCGGAAGGTATCCACAGCTCCTATGTCCACTAAAAAAAAAAAAAAAAAAAGGAGGAGGAGGGTGGGGGGTTGAGATCAATATATAACCTTAGAAGATACATACCAGCATAAAGGCTTTTTTCGCAAGTGGACACGTTGGGTCTCAGTTCGATCAGAGTATGCAGAGGGATGGGTGCATAAGGTAACTCCTGAGGCGATAAGCCCATAAAATAAGCATAGAGACATCGAAGCGTGGCCTGATGAGAGATAATCAAAACATCTTCTTGTCTTTCAAGATCCATGATCACTGGCTCCAATCTGGCTACCAGATCGCTATAGCTCTGATTCCTAACGTTAGTTTTCACTTTCCCCCGTTTTTACAACCCTTACCTCGCCTCCTGGGTATCTATAGTTGAACTTGTCTTGATCTCGACAAGCAAAATCATCAGGGTATGTGGACTAAGAGAGAGAGTTTTTAGGGCAAAGAGAGCAACAAGTTTATCTTTTTTTTTTTTTTTTTTTGTTTGGCTTACAGCGATTTCTTCATACGTTAAACCATCACAAACACCCGTATCCAGTTCGTTCAGAGCATCCCACGATTTCTTAGGATAGTCAAGATGACGTGCGGTCTGAATAGTGCGTTTGAGTGTCGAGGTCCAGACGGTCAAAGGCCGATTTCCGATCACTTGTTGCACCAAGAAAGGTAGTTTGGAAGCGTACTGCTCACCTCGTGAGGATAGATCTGAATCGCCCCCAATCTTGTCTTGTACGTTAAAGACAGATTCACCGTGCTAAAGAAAAAGGCGGTCAGTGAGGTATCCCGTCCTTCCTTTTCTGCTTACTCTACTCAGCCAGATCCTTCTGGGCTTTGGGTGCAAATTGACAAGATAGTATACAATGCGGGACTGTAGCCTGTTTTGGATTTGATGTACAATGTAGTGATGAGAATACAGTGGATAGGCAAGACGGATAAAACTAAGGTCGTTTTCGGTAATGGTCTGGTAAGGCAGTTTGCGCTCAGGGTCTGGACTGCATTCCACCCAGAAAAGCTGGATGTGATGAGCCGATAGCGCTTGTTGAAGTTGGGCTCTTTGGGTGGCTGTAGCCTGGGGTGCGTCAAAAAGAGCGACAGTGCCTTTCCTAGCACCGTACCAAGACAGGATCTCACACACAGGTGTGGTGGCAGGGAAAAGCTCACTCTTGACACCCAACCAATTCAAATAGCGACAGACTGTTTTATAAGCAATGGGGGATGAACCAAAAAAAAGTCTTACCTTTCGAGGCCAGATAGCTCTTTTCTTCCGAAGGCCATCCTACCATCTATAGAAATCAATATGTGTGTGACATATCTTTTATTTCCACATACCACGCACGCCATACGACAATCTAAATACAACAAAGACTTTTAAGATCGCTTGTTACGCTTTCATTTTTACTTTACTTTGTTCTGTAATCATCTTATTCATAAGGCTAGTTTTTTTATTTTATTGGTATAAAAAAAAAAAAAAAAAAAAAAAAAAAAGGAAAGAAAGGGTTTTTCTTAAGTAATCCGTTTATTTATATGAAAAACCTATAAAAACTCCGTTTCTTGCCTCGTAAGCCAGAGAAACGAATGGAGAACGGAACAATAAGATGAGGTCATTTAGTAAAATGAAAATGATCCGAAAATGGAGTGTTTTTAGTAGGGCGTTATTTTCCCGAGAATTAAAGTATTTATTGAGGAACGAATTGGACGTAGATGTGAACTTCACCATGACTGGTCAAGCCCAACTTGGCGGGCAACTTGACCCAGGTATCAATAGGAGCACCGTTAAAGGCATCAGCAAAATCAAACTTGGCTTCTCCGATATCATCAGAGCCAATGGTATCCTTATCGCGTACGTTCATGTACAGCTTGTGAGCACGACCGCCCTCTTCCAAGGGGAAAGTGAAGGTTTGGTTCCAGACAGGGTCGTTGGTGTTGTCGAGAACAGAGGTCTTTTGCTTGTATTTGCTATCCAACCACAATTCACTAAGAAAGAGTTGAGTTCCAGGGAGATCTTTCAAGGGAATAACTTACACGTAGGGATCGTTCTTTCCAATCAAGTCTTCACCGTGAAGCTTACGGGCTTCGACTAACCAAACCGGTAAGCATACACACACACACACACACACACACACACTAGAGAAACTTACTGATTGTGACATTAAGGGTTCCACCGGGATATTTAGAAAACATTTTGTTAGATAATTATTATTGAAATTAAAAAAAAAAAAAAAAAAAAAAGAAAAAGGCGTTTGTTTATATACTTTTCTAAAAAAAAAAAAAATCTATTTTTAGAGCAATGCCATCATTGCATGTCAAAATTCAAGTCCAACACATCCTGCAGTTCACTCGCTCAGGATTGGAATGGTTTTCGTTTCAAGTCTTGGCGAAATGCAGTCACATGCGTCTGCCTAGAGGATTCAAGCTTTGTATGGTTCAAAGACTACGTATGGAGTCTATGATGTCATGGGCTGCATGACGGACACTGCTTTTAGCTGCAGGGAGTGAAAATCTTCTTTATTTTCTGTAAATAATGGCTGTGTAACTTTTCTCGTTACCGGTAAAAAGGCAAAAAAAAAAACAAAAAAATCAAGAAATAAAAGAGAGCTAGTGTCTTTATGGAAACAATAAAGAGCGTACTAAAAATAGAGACCGGCTTGAAGAACACATCAAGAAATACAAAACCAAAAGAAAAACAGATCCAAAAAAACAAAGGGGAAAAGCAAACGCTTGATTCGCCTAGAAAACAACGACGGCACTGAAATGCCTATTTTCCAATGGGGGGCTACACAGACAAATAGCAGAAACAGGAAATAAACGATGTCATTGTCGTTTACAACACGTCTATTGTTTTTTTTTTTTTTTTTTTTTTTGAACAAGCCAATGCATTATGACCGCAGCAACAGTCACAGAGAACACGCAATCCCTTTTTTATTATTCACTAAGAACAGGAATACGTTCTTTTCTTTTTTCTGCCTGTGTCGGAACATGGTCAGGTACCTCAGGCAGGCTTGGTTCAGGTAGCGGTAGGGGTTGATTGGGTACGTCCGGAAGCTCCGATGTCATCTAATAAAACGTTAGCCTTCAACCCAAAAAAAAAAAAAAAATGGCTTACTTCTTTCTCAGTTAATTCATCCAATTCTTTTAATATCTCTTCTTCATCTTCCGCACTCATCAGACCATGCAGCATTTCATCGATTTCCTTTTTTTTAAGAGTCAGTATTTGTTCGGTAGAGCCCCCCCCCCTTTTGTTTTTGGTTTACCTTTTGATAGGCAATAGCATCTGCCGTATCGTCCATCAGCCTCTCCACCGCTTCCAAACTGGTTTCTTTATGAATCTCGTTCAATACTGAATTACCGTTCTTTAATCCTTCGAGCACTTGCTTTTCGACCACCGCGTATTCAATCGATTGAGTCTATCCAATCATTGTTAGTATTTTTTTTTCTTTTGATTTTGGGGACTCACCAGCTCTTCTAAATTCATCAGTTGTTGTTCAGTCTTTTCCAAGAGCTGTTCTTGATATTTCTTTTTCTTGAGTGCCAATAACGCTTTGGACTTATTCCCTTGACTTAGCGCTACTTTGGCTAGCGCTATCTCTTTCTCGATAACCGTATGGATCTTTTATAACTTCCTCTATCAGCCTGACGTTTCGTTACATCTGTTTTCTATCTCATTTACTTTCTTTTGGTACTTTTTTAGCTTGTCCCTTTGTACTTTTAAGTCCAACACTGCTTTGTCATGTTGAGTAATCTTGTTCTTTGACGCATTCGCTCCCATCCCTTTTTTTTTTTAAAAAAAAAAAAAAAAAAAAAAAAAGAAAAAGTAGTTTCGAGGTCAGAAATTCAATTTTATTTTAAGCATAACGAGAAGCACAGCGATCAAACAGGCTTGACTTCAAATCAAGCTCTTGTATATAAGGGTGATCAGGTCTAGCCTCTCTCAATTGGCTTGTTTATTCTGATTAGTATTCTGAGCCATGGTTTCTTGTCACCTACCTTGTATAACGTTGGATGACTTCGTTGGGTTTACCACTGAGGATAGAGCAGGTAATCAGATTGATCAAAGTGTCCGGATGGTCGTTGTCCTTTTAAATCTCGCTTAAGTACTCAAACACTTTCCTGTTTTCCTTACCTTGTTTTGTGCCTCCAATAGTAAACTCTCGGCTTCAGGGTATCTGCCTAAGGCAATGTTGGCTACAGCCTGTCCGTTCAATACGTTGACAGTTTGCCCGGTCGAGGACTGTGCAAACTCTTCATAAATATAGTAGGCTTCTTGGTATTTCTCCCCTCCCTATCACACAGAGTATCAGAAACAGAGTGTTTATCTCGCTCTATTTACAATACGAAGGTCCACCCAGGCTTCCATCATTTGTAGTAACAGGGCATCTTCTGCCCATTTCTTTGCGTTGCTCACTTCATTTCTAGCCAAGTCGAGACGATCCAACTGAAGATAAATCTGTACAGCCAGAGCAGAACTATACAGAGGGGTTTATCTAACCAGAAAAAAAACAAAGACTTACCATTCCAACTTGTTTTGTCGGGAATGTAAAGTTCTCAAGGCGTCTTCCAAACGTCCAGCGTGAACCAAGATGGTGGCGACAGACACTTGGACCGCGGAATGAATACGGTTAGAACCTTCTTCTAATAATGTCAAGGCTTCTTGAACAATCTCATCTTTTTGTTTGTTCGAAAGGTATAAGGCTAACAACTTGACCGCTTTTAAAGAGGCTTCTTCAGAAGCACCAATGTCTTGAATGACCAGATTGTATTTGCCTTGGCCGATATACGCGCGATATAAAAACACTTGGGCTTCCAACTTGGATTCAGGTGTGAATAACCGACCTGAACCTACTTCGTTAATCACCGTTTGATAGTTTCCAAGTGCATATAAATTGCGAATGCTAAACAAAACGCTCTCTTCATCCATTTTAATCACCAGAAAAGAAAAAGTGCAAGAAAAAAGAAATGAAAGGGCTTATTGCTGGTTAGGTGTGGACTTTGAAATATTTATTGACTCAATCAAAAATGCTATGAGCAGGACTATAGAATCTTTTAGGATCACTACGTTGAAGAGTGAGAGGATGCAGATAACTGGCTGTATTATTCTTGTACTTACACAGTTCTCAAAGGATGTTTATCACCGATGGCCGTCAAGGTTTTGATATCTTCTGGGTCTATCCCGAAGTGTACCAGGTTATCCTCAATACGAGAGGGCGTAGAGGATTTGGGAATCACTGCATAACCACGGTTGATACCAAAGTTCAAGACGACCTGGTGAGGTGTACGTTGATACTTTTCAGCCAACTTGAGTACCACAGGATCTTCCAAGACTTTGTAAGTGTTGTCCCGGTAACCTGGGTTACCCAGAGGTGAGTAGGCGGTCAGGACAATGTTATGTTCCCGGCAGAAATCAACCAGCTCTTCCTGGGGCAACGTGGGGTGCAATTCGACTTGATTGACAGCAGGTGGGATTTCGCATTGAGCCAAGAGGTCCTTGAGCATTGGTATAGTGAAATTCGATACACCGATCGAGCGCGCTTTACCGTCCTTGACAAGCTTTTCCATCGCTTTCCACGTTTCGGCAAGAGGCAAGTCCAGAATCTTGGGCTCTTTGGGATTCAGCTGGTCGAACTCGTAGCCTTCGAATTCCCAGGCAAATGGCCAATGAATCAAGTAAAGATCTATATAGTCCAAGCCTAGGAGCTTCAAAGAGCGATCAAGGGCAGGGCCTACATGTTCGGCTCGATGGAAAGTCTGCCAAAGCTTCGTGGTAACAAAGAGGTCTTGACGGTCCACGTTACTCTCTTGGATCGCCTTGCCTACCGCCTCTTCGGTTTTATCTAATCTCTTTAGATACACTCCGATCTGGATTTTAATTCCTTACATATATAGGCAGTGTCAATATGACGATAGCCTTTTTCCAATGCCACCTTGGTCGCGTCATAAACCTTTTCAGGTGAATCATGGCCACCAAATGTGCCAAAACCAATCAATGGGAACTCATAGCCACTACTTAACTGTAGCACGGATTCTTAGTGTCTTTATGATCTACCTATCCTTTCTCTACTTACTTTGACTTTAGGAACGCTTGACATTTTCTTTTCAATCATAAAAACTCAAAACACATCAAAAGAAAATAAAACGCCTTGCTTTTTATACGGCTTTCGGAGTCAATTCTAAAACATTTATCCATGGCCCATGGATTTCTATCGATAGTGTCTTTCTGTTGATGACAAATACATTTATCAATACCACTTTTTAGTTCGGATGATGGAATTTATTTTTTTTAACGTGTGCTGAAAAAGCTGTGGCTAAATGATTTTTTTTTTTTATAAAAGTCAAGATATATATATATATATATATAGGTTCCAAACTGGGTATTAGTGTTTGGATTCCTAAAAACAGTTCAACCTACCTCCTGTAGATAACTAATCCGATTGCTTTTCTATGATCCTTGGATTATATACAGGAGAAAGTCACGTATTTGTATTATGGCATTATTTATAATAATCTAAGCTATCCAAATAAAGCTATTCTTAAATTCAATTATAGTCACAACGTTCAGTGTCAAAAAAAAAAAAAAAAAAGTTTCCCGAGGAATCACACACTCATATAGGGTATCCAAAATATGTACTATCGCCAGTGGCTGGCTTCTCTTGCCTGGGATTTCATCAAGCGTTCGTATTCGGCTGCCTCTTGTATGTTTCTTCTATTTTTTGAAGTGTTCATCTTACGATCCAGTCGCGTAAAACTTGTCTCTGGCTTTTTCTTGATGTCGATCAACGCGGTCTGTTTTCTCTTTTGACCTCTGGGCATTATCTGCTGTTGGCCGGTTTGCGCCATCACGTCGGACTCTAAAAGCTCCCATAAATTGTCCATCGCGTGCTGTGTGGCAGGTGGGTGAGGTGCTGTCTTGGGTACCGCGGAACCTTCAGCAATCAACGGTCGACCCAACTCGTCACGTGGAACGATTTTGCCATGGATAGGACAGGTCACCAAGTCTTTTCTGGGACACAGCCCGCCATGGTGGAGCGGATGGCCGCACGCCTATCATGTCAATCGTCAGGTCATCTTTTCGCGTACAAAACACGCTTACCGCAATTTCTTTTGGTCGCTGGCTTGGGTAATACACAGGCCGTTTTCGGAGCTCGTCTAACAAATGATCGGGCATTTCGTTTGTCCCTTCACCTGTGCCCATAAATCGGTGGGATCTTTCGATGCCACTTGTATTGAATTGTACATGATCTTTATCCCAATAATAGAGATCGTCGCCCCACTTTTTATATAAAATCAGTTCTTTGGTCCAAAATGTCTAACCTGTGTGTGTGTGTGTGTGTGTGTGTTTTTTTTTTTTTTTACCTCTACAATAGGCGCTCTCTTTAATAGCTCTGTAGAAGGTCAGCTTTTTTTTTTTTTTTTTTTTTTTTTTTTTTTCAATAAAAAACCATCTTACCCTCTCTTGCCCCATCTACTTTTTGTTTTCCTTTTTCTATAACCTTGGTCTCTCTATAGCTCGATAAGAAACAGGCTTATAAGAAAAATAGAAACTAGACTTACTCTAGAGCCTGACGAGGAGTAACATAGGTTGGATCTTCGTTCATCTCAGGCTCACCAGAAAGAGGAAACAGGCGTTGTAAGGGTGGCACGCGTGCTTTCTGTTTTCTTTCGCGTACTTCAGCCTGAATGTCTACCTCTTCAAAATCCTCATTGTCAAACTCGTCTTCGATCGCTTCCAAGCCATCGGTCTTGGGCACCAGAGGCTCAATACCCAACATACGCGCCTTCCGAGTAGTTTCAATCGCAAGTGATTTGAGGTCAATCAATCGTTTAAGACGAACCTCTTTCTCTGTCTTGTCCGTCTGATCCATCTTGGTCAGAGTCTGAAGCCAATGTTGAATCTCGGGTGTATGTTTACTCTCCAAAACCGTCAAGGACTCTCGAAGTTGATCAAACAACACTTGGTTTTCTTGAGTTTCTTGAAGGTCTTCCTTTAAAGTATCTTTTGAAAGATGAATCGTCAGTCTGTATCGATTTGATCCCAGCCCATGCGATAAAAGATCCTAAAAAGAAAAACCAGAGAGAGTCAATCATCATTTGGTGTATATATTTATATACCTTTTTAGCATCTTGGTGCTGTGAAGGCGTGGCTACCTCACCTCTCAAGAGGGCCTCAAAATCAAATTCTGGGTGCTCAGTTTCATTTTTAGGTACAAGTATATCAAAGCAACCCTGCATTGTTTTTAAGTTTTCATGAATAATTTCTATATGGTCATCCATGTCTGCTTTTAATAATTCGTAACGGTTCAACTGAATAGCCCGTATTCTAGCCTAGAAATAAAATCAAAAAAAAAAAAAAAAAAAAAAAAAAAAAAAAAGCTTTATATTGGTTTACGCTTGGGTTGGATTTGGGTATAGGATGTACAGGTGTAGAAAGGTCATCGTCAGGCATCAAACCATGATCGACCAGGAAATGAAACGAGAAGCTGACGGGTGGATAACGTTCACCAAAATGAAGGTGCCATTTCTTGATAAGGGATAAGCCGTACTGTTTCAGTTTGATAGCTACTTTTGATGGTGGCGGTAAAGTTTCATCAGGAACACCTGTTGTCAAGCGTACATAATCTGGAAAATCCTCAGTTAACAAATCTCGAAATACTTTGGATCTTTCAAATAGCTGCTCGATAAGCTGTACAGAAGAGTAACGGATCTATTCGCCGCTTAAGGTTCAAAAAAAAAAAAAAGGACTGTTTGTATTTACTTGAGCATGCTTTTTTCTTAATTGCGCCATGATCTGATGAAAAGCGACATGAACATATTCTTCGGATCGCTTACAGATTGACTTGACATTCTAACAGTAAAAGATAAAAATGTCTACTATGATGTCATCTTTTGAAGAGTAAGGAATAGCTCTGTTTACTTTTAATTGAGCCTTATCCAGAGACCACTCTCCAGTCTCAGTCATTTGTTTTATTAATCGATCAAGTCTTTCACTTTGTTCTGGCTCCATCAAAGTCTACAAGCAAAAAAAAAAAAAAAAAAAAAAAAAAACTAAAGAAAAAGAAAAATGAATTCCCGCAGCAATGCAGAATCTACTTTTTAAAAACCAAATGTAAATTTGAGCCAATGAGAAGCCTAATATGGGTATATGGTGTATTTTTTTTTTTTTAAGAGTGCACAAATTCTAAAGTACGGTAGACTTTTTCATAGACTGTAAAGACAATGCCACCCGAAAACTATTCGCCGCCCAAAAAGAAAAGGTAAGCCAAAGAAACGTTAACAGCTGAATACTTACAATGAGTCGGGTGAGTCGAGGTGTAGTTCCCTTCCAGAGTGAGAAGACACCGTTTTGTTGAACCACCTGAATCAGACAATCCAATGAATGTTTGTAAAGAGCCTTTGAATCCAATCCCTGCATACGCGTCTTTACCACATCCAGAGGCATAGTGGAATAGACTGTGACAATGCCTGCCAATGCGCCTGCTGCAAAGGTATAGGTGGAAGGCAAAGCGTCTTGACCATGCCATGATTGAAACAGAGATTTAAAGTAGGAATAACAGCTGAAGCGGACAGCGCTGTTGGCCCCTTGACGTGCCATGACAGGACCTAAGCCTCGATAGATACCTCCGATTCCTTCTTCTGCTATCATCAGACGCGTGCCGTGAAGCAATCCTCGGTATCTGGGCGCGCTACTATTCTTGTCGTGGATGATTTTGGTCTTGATCGTCTCTGAAGGAGTGACTACTAATGCTGCCTCGGTCATACCGGCGCCTAGTCCAGCCAACATGCTACGTATGCCGGATAGCTTTCCATCCTTGTCTCGAAGTAGATTAGCGATCTGGTCGTAGGTCAAAAAACGTACACCTGCCTTGGCTGCGTTGCCAATAGCCAGAGCAGAAACGCCTGTATAGATAGCACCCAACCCTTTGGTCTGAACTGTCTTTGCCAGGCAATCAATAGGGCCACGAAACTTGAGCTCTCCCGGTTGTAGCTTACCGCCTGCCTGGAGCTGGAGACGTGTTTTTACATATTCTGTAGGATAGGTCGCTACTCCCTCAATACCACCGGCTAGAGTACCTGAAATCAACGACAGAACTGGATCCTTTCTTTGAGCGTGGGTTGTCATTGTTCAAAATAAAAATAGAGAAAGAAAAAAAAAAAAAATAAAAAAAAAAAAAATAAAAAAAAAAAAAAAAAAGCAGCGTTTTAAATTTTTTTTATTTTAGAATTCATCTCATCCATTCCCTTTTCTGGTCTATAGATTATCTCTGTTTGAGAAAAGATAATCACCTACGTGCACACCTTTGGATGTCGTCTTTACATAGGCTATTGATTCGAAAAGAAATGTCGCATCTCAATGTCGTTATTGGTAACATGAGTAGTACGTACAAGAAAATCCATTGATTCATGTAGGCTATTTTTTTTTTTTTTTTTTTTTTTTTTTTTTTTTTTTTGGTTTTTTTTTCAGATCACAAAAACCTAAACTCGTAGAAAAGTTAGTCTGCTTGAGATACAAAAAGAAAACTTTACTTTGCTTTATGGTCACCAGGAGAAACATAGTTCTTTTGAGACCAGATTCCTTTTCGTCGTTTTCTATGGAAATAAGGTTTGAGTAACCCGAGTCTAGACCGTCTCTCCTACCTTGCTTTTTCTTCATGTTTTTTCAATGTGTCTAGCATTCCGTCGTACTCTGCTCCTTTGGCTACATACAGACTGGCGAGACCTTCTTTTACCATTTCGAGGGAAACGTTTTTTTTGAAAAAGAACGGCGGATTTCGTACATGAGCCATGGCGACCTTTTTGATTTTGTTTATCGACCGTTTTTATACAAGAGACACACACTTACCACTCGACTGTACTGATCTCGACTCAAGAGATGTACTTTTACGTTTTTATTGAGGACCATTTTTGTCAAGAAAGTCTTTGCCTCAGCCGAGAAAGGTTGAGCAGGCATACCAAAATGAGCACTTTCGGGGGCATCCACACCAGCGATACGAATGGCGATTGTCTGTTTCAACAGGTCTTTTCGAGCGGTGGGTACCTTCCTTAACCAGCCCCAGCCAAAGCCAGGGGTGTGGTACAATCGAAAGTTATCGCTATCCCCTACAGAAACCACACGCCCCCTGAGTGTTAAGGATTTTTCAAACGCTTCTTGAGGAATATGCGCCGCGGTCTTGTAACGTGTGCCAATCACCCAAGTCGAGAAAAAATAAAGCATTGGCACCATCACAACAGCTGTGCCTACGACCGGCCGCCAATAAGCCTGCACGCACTGATCCGTCCATCGGTTCCAGTCATCGACATCCACTTGATCGTTCACTCTGCTCTGAACGCTTTTAAACCAGGACTCGCTTTTGTCAAGCCACGGCCTCAGGTCAGTTCCATTCACTTGCTCATCCCACTGGCTTTTTATACTTCTCCACCAATCTCCTAGCTCACCATTCCCCATAGCCTAAAAAAAAAAAAAAAAAAAAAAGATTGTAAGTAGCGGACTTTCTTATTTCAAACCATTGCTTTTGAGTACATCTTGGTTGCCGAATAGCTCACTTGTTCCTTAGCAATCATCCAATAGGTTTTTTTTTTCTTCTTCTACATTATTAAAGAAAGAAAAAAAGGGGGGGGGAAGGAGAGAAGCAGTTTTTCTTTTTTGGGAGGTCTAATGAATCTCAACAGCATTTATCTGTTTTTACAAAAAAGAGACTCTGTTTGAACACCAACGGCTCTTGGTCGTCCATTGTCGCCAAACGGCTTCTTTTATTAGAAACCATGGTTTTGATCAGACCCATAAGCAAACGTCTTTATTTTCACCATGCCATTCTCTAGGTACATTTACAAGAACAATGGACTGAGCTTACAAAAAGTGGTGTCTTTGCAAAAGATGAAACGCTCACTGACTGCATAGCAACGAGTGTCCTGAATAAGTGCAAGAAGGGTACACAACGAAGGGTCACTTGTTTCAGCCAAAGTCTTTGGATTGATCCTATCCAGGTGCATGGCGATGGTCCTCAACCTGTTATTTGAACACCAAACGCTTTTCTACATGCTCTTTTTCATCAAAAAGTACTTTTAAAGCATAACCCTTACGAGGCTATGGTTGTCATCAACAGAGACAATCGATAATATCAACACATCTTGGATAAGTTTTATTTAGAAAAAAAAAAAAAAAAAAAAAAAAAAAAAAAAGCCGCCGCCACCTATGGGGCCGGCAGGAACGATTGTCATGATAGAAATGAAAGAATTTACACAGGGAAACAAATCCGGGGAAAGAATGCCTCGAAAAGGAAAGGAATATACAAAAAGAGTAGAATTATTCGGAAACGGTAGGTAAAGGGATAGGAGGTGGTTTTGTGCGAGGTGGAGGCAATTGAGGCGGGATGAGCGTTTCCCAATCCGGTATTTCGGATAACGACTGCCTTTGGGGTGACAAACGGCGAACCGTCGATAGGCCTTTGCAGAGAGTCACAGGTCGGTTATTGTTCTCTTGGGGTAAGGTCCGGATGCGGTAGTCTTCTGTTAATGTGACCAAAGCGAGTCTGTCTGCGGTCAGAACCCCTTCATAGCCTACTTTGATACAGGCTACTATTTTTTTCATAGCGTCTAGCCAGGTCTTCATCTGATCTGTCGATGAGCAGCGCAGGTGCCACTTGGCCTTGGGTTTTCTCAACTCTATCACATATCCCTTCTTGAATTCTTCTGTAACAAACACAAACGTATCCTCCGTCAGCAGAAAGTTTTCCTTTGCTGGCTGTGTGGGTTTCACTGTCTTGAACACATAGACCATGCGACCCATCAAGACCACATATCGACTTTTCCACGATTTCGTAAATGAAAAGGTAGGGGTTTCGTACTTTCTTAACCAATCTGAGCAGATCGCATGCTCGTTGGCATAGCGTACGGCTACACACCATGGGTCCACTATCATGTTTTGCATAATTGTACTCTCCTGTGCACTCGCTGGCTTGTGATGCGCATGGAGTTTATGGAGTATTTTGCTTTTTAGGGTTGGGTTCCAGAGACTCTCGGAAGACCTTTGAATAGAGCTTAAAGTACTGTTTGTCGGTGGTGGTGCATTGTTTTCCGTATTTGACCGAAGAGCTATAATTGATTATTAACCCAAATAATCTATTTTAAATCAACACATATCCAGCCTTATTTTTTTTTTTTTTTTTTTTTTTGGTGTGCGAAAAAACCCCGCAGGCTCTACTTACTGTAAATATAGGGTGTATCCTCTTCCGATAGACTGGCCACACTTAGTCTTTGCGTAGAATTGCTGGTAGATGTTGTGTTGGTTGCTGTAGAAGCAACCGAAAACCGAAAGTTTTCTTTTGTATTCTCGTTATGATCTACTACGACTGTAGGCAAAAGATCTATGGCTTGATGTGGTTGTTCCATGTAGGATAACGGATACATTCTTTAATACACACAGGCTGATATATACAATGTTATTGTTGTTTGATGACTAAAAAAAGAAGAAAAGAAAGTAGAAAAACAAAAATAAAACAAATAAATTGTAGTTTTTTTTTTTTTTTTTTTGGCTAAAATAACATCACAAGAAAAATAGAGTCTTTCCACTCTCAATTTACCGGATGTTGGAAAACCCCGCCAAGTTTTTCTTTCTTTCTCTCTCTTTTTTTTTTTGGGTATTTGTGTAAGGCAAATTACCTAAAAGAATCAGCCTGGTTTAACAAAGTGTTTGAATTCAACCTGCCCAGCTTTTCGAAAACAAGTTGCTCTTTTTTTTTTTTTTTCAGACCATATATTTTTTTTTATATATATTTTATACTCCTAGTCCGGTGGGTTATTCTGTTACTATAAACAAGGGTAGGATCTGCTCTCAGTAAAACTATGGGCCTTGTGTATTTATAAACCGATAGCTGACAGAGATCATTGTATGGATCTGAATACCAATATAAATACCATGCATTATAACAATGGATAATTTTTAATTAATTGGGTTGATAAATTTTAACAAAGTCAGTTTCAGGACATCCAGAAAATGATAGTTGTTTCAAGTGTCTGGCCAATTTTTAATTTACCGGTTTTTTTTTTTCTTTGGCTGGAGAAGAGTTGAGCAGATCATAAAGACTGCAGTTTCAAGATAAGGGCAATCGATTCTTTCAACTGACTGTTTAAGGGCCATCGATTCTTTCAACTGACTATTTCGTCTTGGGATAGCTTTAGAGTGGTTCTACTAACACATGCCATTGTTCCCATATTGAAAACATGCAAACTAAACTCCTTCCATTATAGAGTATATGTTCTTTAGTCATGTGAAACGAAGCTGCTTACATGAACAGATACTGCCATAGCTTGATACAACATCCATTGCTCTCATCGCTTTTCATTTTTACTTCTCAGGTGCTCTGTGAGAGCTTTATTGATTCGTGAAGAAATCACAGCACCATATCCTTCATTTGCTTTTCAAGACCCTAATAAATAGTTTTTATAAACAGGTTTCATCATGAACAGCTACAGTTAGTGTATTGGATTTAGATATCGTTGTACCATCTAGACACCTTTTGCGTTCTCTATACAATAATCGATTAAAGACAATCTTCATAGTATACTGCATTCATCCCAGTGCAAAACAAACGTTTTGGATTTATTTTATACTTTTTGAGCAAGTCTCTACCACTGCAACGTAAACCGGAATACTAGCGAGGTTTACCATCCTTTCCTAATGGGTCGCACCAGTTTTTCGGCATTTCTCCCCAGTTATTTTCAAGACAAGATACATTCTTGAAGTTTCTATCTTTGTAAGCTGGGGTTGACCACACGCAAAGCTTTCTTTTTTTTTTCTTTTTCTTTTTGTAGTACTATTGGAAAAAAAAAAAAAAAAAAAAAAAGGCAGCCTGCGAATTCTAAAAATATCAGCCTATCCGAACGAGCGATTCATTTTGAAGCGGACACGAGCCTGACTGCATAAAAAAAAGTTGCACCATAAATTGATAGATAAAAAAAAAAAAAATACCCTTGAATGATCTAATGTGATCAGTCAAATTCTGTATGCTAGATCGTAAGACACTAAAGATTAGATCTACTTCTTTAAGATTGTCATATCAACTTGCTTTAAACGATGCATTACCCAGTCAATAGTCGTCCTATAGAAAACATTGAATATCAAATAGGCGGTTTTCGGAAGGTCCTTTATTTTTGTATGAAGCCTCACTGTTTTCTCTTCTTCACAGCGAATAGACAAGTGAGGATAGAAATACATATCAAACACCTCGAGATTGTGATGATGGTTGATAAATTAACGCATTCAAGTACCCTTTTTTTTTTTTTTTTTTGGTTTCTTTTCGTTAGATAGTTATCATTTGATTGTTGTTTACCCCTGTTCACATGCTTTAGATTTTCTCTCAGCAAAATAGATATCTATTCATTAGCCTCATTTTTGAATCTTGCTTTGATTTTTAGCAGAGCTTGTTGTGTACTTTCTTTTCACAAAAACTATTTTAACAGAGGCTTGGCTTTTGGAATGAAAGTGCTTTGAATTCCTCATGTTTTATCACCTTTGTTTACATCAATGTGTCATTGGACAACTGAATATCCATTTTTGGAATTTCGTTACATGTCAAAAGTGACAAAGCAGTCGTTCCTTCTATTCTCGTGTTCTTTCTCCAATGCTTCTATAACCTTGGCCGCT
Organism: Sporodiniella umbellata; assembly: GCA_025677835.1. Lineage (NCBI taxonomy): Eukaryota > Fungi > Mucoromycota > Mucoromycetes > Mucorales > Rhizopodaceae > Sporodiniella > Sporodiniella umbellata. The sequence goes on from JAIXMR010000058.1 coordinate 78,452, forward strand.
AGAAACAGATGTCTGTTAGATTGTTCTCTATCAAAATCCAACTTACATGGTCTCTGATATCTGAAAATCCCTTACATGAAAAAAAAAAACAAAATAATTGACATTTAGTCATCAGAAAAAAGTTGTTGTTGTTAAACAAGTGGTTCGATAATTTTCATTATTGCCTTTGGGTCATAATGAGATTGCAAGCAGCCTTGTTTTGGTGTGCAATACAAACCTAGATACTCACACATAGATACCAAGTGACCAATACTCAGAAAATAGTTTGGTCTAGTGGCTGCCCTTTCAAATTTAACAGAAAATACCCTGTTGTAGTATCGCGTAATTATAAGAATCCTTTCAAACTACTTTCTAAAGTTTCCTAATTTATGCAATATAAAGCACATGTAGCCAAACAATCACCGCCTTTCTATATCTACACACAGCCTTTTATTCCTATTCAATTACCCCCCCCCCTCGAAAGTTGCAACAAAAAAACGAACCCAAAGAGTACGCAATCTGTAGTTGTCAAAACAAAAGAAGTTGCCTTTTGATTAGTTTCCTTTTTGGGTTCAAAGACCGTCTAAAGTTTAAACTTCCATTTGGAAGGTGGCTTAGTATGTCAGATTTATGCTGTAGACACTATTTGTTTTTTTTTTTTTTTTTTTTTTTCTACTTGTTTTCAGCAAATGTCGTTAAAACAGCAGTTGAAAAAGATCGGTACTCTTGATCTTCGTAATGTTACGGAGGGCTCGAGGAAAACAAGACCCTCTTTTCTTTTCACGCCTCGTGAAGCTGCTGATCAAGATCTCGAAACAATCTATTCTATTGCCTACAATGGTATTATGGAATTGGTCATTTTAGACGAGAAGTTTGCTCCTTACGAAAAAACCCTCTTCTCGGAAAAAATGAAGTCGGTCGATAGAGTACTTCAGGTAAAGCAAATTTGACACCTTACTGTTATGTAGAGCACACTGACAGTACCTTTCTATTTAGACTAAGGAAGAAAACGACAAGCTAAACTCGAGCATCAATTCGTTCTTATGTCATTTGTCACCCTATTTTTTATTGAAGCCTTCTGGAAAAGTGTTGGAATATCTTATTCGTCGTTTTCGCGTTCAGGATTTCAACATTGAATCTATTATCAAATGCATTTTGCCTTATCACGAAACAAAGGCATTTGTCAAAATGGTATCCATTATGACTATCCCGTAAGTAGTGTTGCACTCTTCAAAAAAAAAAAAAAAACTTATAGCTGCGTAGTGAGAAATCACCTTGGGAGTTTTTGTCACCTATCAAAAGGAGTCTTCTCCCCCTGGAACGTTCATTATTAGTAAAGAAAATGGGAAAAAACAGATATGTATTTGACTTTATCTGCAAGATGGTGACTAAGGCTATGGTCCCTTACCCCACCTTATACTCTTTCTATGCCGCTTTAATGACAGATTACATCAAGAGTGTACAAACAGTCAATACCGATGTTGTCATAGCTCTTACACCTCATCTCATCGACGGTCTTCAAGCCAAGCACTTGCCCGAATTACAGATTGCCAACTACATGGTCCTCTCACAACTTTCTTCAAAGGCCGCTTTTAGCGCAGAAGGATCACGCACTCTTATGGAAGCAATGATCAAAAACTTCAAAAAGAGCTACTACAACCACTGCTTGTTAGCCGTAATTCACTTGTGTCAAACTCAAGAAACACTAGTTTCCGTCTCACCCAAAGCAGCCAAACATTTTATAAAGAGCTCTAGATTTGAATCGTCCATCTTGCAAATCGCAGACAAATACGCTACTGAGAATTTTTTCAAAATCTTTTTACCCACTATCTGCGATCATGCTAAGAACTTGGATATATTAAATACACTTGTGATGAAAGGCTATCTCTCGTCCGAGAATGTCAAGTTTTTATGCAACACCATTATTGACAACTACCTCAGTATCTCTACAGGATCCAACGACGAAAAGGCACAGTATATTGAACGATTCCAATCCCTCTTAGCTATGATTTCTCAACGATTTATTGAAGAGCTGGATAGTGTTTTAGATGCAAAGTTATCAAGCGCTAATGACAATGCCTCTCTCTCAGCTAACCTCTATGAATTTGCTTCTGCTGCATTCAAGGGCACACGACATGAACTCATCCCAGAAACCAATACCACTCTCTATCTCTGTCTCAATAGCCCCTCCACCTCCAACCGTATTTTGGCTATCAAAAAATTGATTTCGATCCTCAGCGATCCCTCCAACCCCTTGTCTCAATCGCCTGATATGTTTGAAGGAGCCCTCGCTGGCTGCTTGGATAGCTTTGGCCCTCTTTTGAATTTTGTGATAGAGGAAGCACCCAAACACCTCCTGGAGTACGTTTCTGCTGAAAAGATCATGTCATCCCTCAATACTCTTTTGGAAGAAAGAAACTCCATGAACTCAAAGGATACGGTGGCTATCATCAAATTCCTTTTGTCTCACTTTATAAGCCAACACAAAGAACAAGACAGAAACGTAGCCAGTATTTTGGCCCGTTTCATATTCACTGCATCGGCTAAAAACTTGACAAGCTTGCTCAAGAGCATCAAAAAAACACAATTCAAAAACGCGCCTGTAACCAACGCCATGGTGAAGAACTTTAAGGCGGCCGTTGAATCCGATGATATGTTCGATGTCCCTATCAAGTTGATCAAGCTTGAAGCTGATCTCATCAAACAACATACCAGTGAATCAACCATCGGCTTTTGGATTGAAATGGCAAAGAGTAAGTCCAAGGTCGACAATGTTGTGTCTCTTTTGGTACTTGGTTTGGCTATCACTATTTTCGTTGGAAAGGATCAGTTTGTCGTTTACTCTAACATTCTAGAGACCTTGTGCACTTCTTTTGTAGCCGAAAACAAGACCTTGTTTTACAACACCTTTTTACCAAAGGAGCTACAAAGCGAGACCTCTGGGTTACCTTCTAAGGAATTCATCAAAACCCTCAGAAACGCTGACGATATAACAGATGTTACTTTTATGCAACTCGTTCAGTTCGCTTTGAAAAACATGACTAGCACATTACACCGTCCCAATAGCGAAATTAAATGGGCTACTGATGCTACTCATTATACACAATTGGTGTTGAACTTGTTTGTTGTTTTTGTCAGTGGCTCTTCCATCGTCGGCTTCGAATCCTTGGTAACTCTTCTCCTTCAAAAACAGTTGTTCAACGATTCTCTTCGTTTCTTGACCTCTGTTTGGTCCAATTCGGACAACGCACCTATAGTCCGAGCTCGTGCTTTACAAATCACAGCAGGCTACCTCTATTTCTATGTAGACAGTGATAAGAAGATGGATTTCCAACACTTGGTACCTGCCTTGTTTCCTAACCTTGCTGATCAAGATGTCTCTGTTCGCACACAAGCTCTCCAATGCTTGGAGCACATCCGAAACATCTATTTCTCTCAAGGCTTCCCTCATGGTGCCAAGATTTACGATACCACTTTGCCTGACGACAAACCTATGAAGGCTCATATTCCAGCCAACAAAGTGTCCATTCTTCCATCAGATACTTTTTATAATCAAAGCGCTGATGTTACCGCTCTTACTACTAATGAAGCTGCTCATCTTATAGACTTCTTGTGGTATAGAAACGACGAAATTAGTAAGGACTCTGGATACATCTCTCGCGTATTCCAGGAGTACCTTGTGTCATGTGAAGCCTCCAACAAGACGTTCAAGACAAGAAAGACACATACCTTGACCTTCTTGATTCGCCATGTTATACAAGCGCCTACAATACAGCTTCAAATAGATATGCTTCGTATGCTGGATCCTGTTGATAGCCCACTTAAGCTTCAACTCCTCTATCCTCTTTTGGAGCAAATATTGAATAAGCCCCTTACCGAAAAGACTACTGTTTTAGTATCTTCTCTTATCCATACCTTCTTACCTTGCAATGCATCCGAATTTGGATCGAAAGGTGACAAGACACTCAATCTCTTTGTGCGCTTGCTCTCCAACAAAGATAGTCTTCAAGGTGAGGATGAAGAGGGATGGCAAGTCTCCACACGCCGCTATGCTTTGCAACAGATTACTCCCGAGTTCTTTAAGAACCTGAATACTGAAGCAAGGGAAACCCTGTTTGTCAACTTGATCGATATTGCCACCCACGGACTTCAAAACGATATACGCTCATCCAAAACGGTTTTATCACAGATAGAAATACCCGCCAAGATGTTTGAAGAGGCTCTTTCTGCTGGAGCCGCTACTCTTTTGGGTACATCTACTGCTTCTACTACAGCACCCAAGCGAGCTCGCGCCAAGTCCTCTAAGACACCTGCCACTGTAGATCTCTATGAGCTTGTTACAGTACTTGAATTGATTGAATCTAAAAAGATTGAGCAGGATGAAACTTTGGTCAAGTCATTGTTTGAAGTGTTGACAGCCATGGTTAATGCTGACCTTCGCGATTCACCTATATCTCTTGAATACGTTAACCAATTGGTCATGTCTGCCTTGACTCGCATCATTCATCAAGCTGAAGAAAGAGGAGTCAATGTGGAAGAATCTGCACTTCGTGTTGATGTAGTGGTCCAATGTATTCGTATAACTGGCAACCCACAAACACACAACCAAGCTCTGCTACTGATGGCCAATATTGCTTCCATCTATCCTGAACGCGTGTTGCACAATATAATGCCTTTGTTCACCTTCATGGGTGCTAACGTATTACGCCAAGATGACAATTACAGCTTCCAAGTCATTCAACAAACTATGGAGAAAATCCTTCCCCCATTGGTAGTTTCTAGCCGAAAGAGCAACAATGATGACGAGAATGCGCTTGTTTTGGAAGTAAGACCTATCATCAAAGTGTTTGTTGATGCGTTGTTCCATATTCCTAAGCATAGACGTTTGCGTCTTTTCACCATCTTGATCAGCACCTTAGGAGAAGAAGAGTTCTTGTTTGCCATCATCTCCCTCCTTATGGAGAAGTTCACTGAAAGACTTTCCAAGGGTGCTCGTAACGATGCTGAATCGCTTACAGAATTCAGTTTGGTCATCTGTGAGTCTTTTGGACCCAAGACTCAGATGAGGGCAGTCCTGTCTCTCTTGAACGGGCTGCTTGCTCTTCCTAATGAGAAACCAGAAGATGTGGAAATGTCTACCGATTCTCAGCTTTTCAATCTTGCTGAACATAGTAGCAAACAACTTCGCCAATACAAACTGGCTACTCTTAACTTTATTGGTCAGCTTTTGTCATCCAAATCCTTCTTGGGTAAAGTCATGTTCGAAAACAATGCTTCCGAAGACTTTGCACAATCTATGCAACCCCTCTATTTGAATAGTGTTACCAGCATCCTAAAAATCGTGACCTTCTTCACAGAATACCGCGATGCCTACTCCGTATCTGAAAATGCCAACCCTAGTGTCAGCAAGTTCTGGAGAGGTATCCTCAAAGTGGTTTACGATGTTCTGGATAAGGTGAACGCACTCTTATCGCTCGATGTTTTCATTAATGTGATCAAGGATCTCTGTAATCATACAGACTACGCTATCCGTCGCAAGGCTATGAACATATTCAACGAAAAAGTCAACTCTTTTGAAGGTCATGCACCTGAGGGTTATGAAGAACTCTTGGTTGCTATGATTCAAACATTTACTGGAATTATTGAAAAAGAATCGCAAAGCTCTGCTGGCGAAGAAGACCGTGCTACAAACAAACAATCCGCTCTTCTTTGTATTGCTTCTCTTGCCAAGGTTCTAGGTAACATTTACCCTGGTCAATTCTCCGATGCTATTCCTGTTGTGATCGGATCCCACAGTCTCCAATCCTCCAACACACAATTGCAAACAACCAGTCTTGTCTGTCTGACTGTAATCTGTCAGGAAATTGGTCCTCGTTCCGTACCTCATCTTCCTAAGTTTATGCCCGCTACTATCCAAGTCTTGGAGCTTACTACTAATGCTGAAAACCCCAACAACCTTCTTCAATTGAGTGTCATCACTACCTTAGAAACCATTATACAAGTATTGCCTCACTTTGTTAGCCCCTATCTTCCCAAGCTTTTGGCTGGCCTGCTCAATCCCTCAATTTACGTTTCTGATGCAGCTCAAACTCAGAAGTCTGCTATTGAAGCCAAGGGCAAGAGTGTGCTTAATGCTATTGCTACTCACGTACCTCCTCGTGTATTATTGAATCCTCTTTTCAGTTACTACGAAACTGCCGTCAAACAAGGTAAAAATTCTACTTTAGCTTTGTGCTCCATGGTTTCCAGCGCTATTCGCGCCATGAATCGTGAAGTAATGACCTCTCATTACAAGCAACTCTTCAAGTTCTTTTTGATGGCCTTCGATCTCCGACGTACAAACACCGAATTCTCTGAGCAAGACATAGCTGAGGTTGAGGGCACAGTTATCAGTGCTTTCCTTGATTTTGTCATGAAACTGAACGAGACATTGTTCAAGCCCTTGTATCTCAAGGTGGTGGACTGGGCCACAAACGAATTAGCAGCTGAGGAAGCAGCTGAATCTAACGATCAACACAAGCGTGTCCTATTCTTTTATAAGCTGACAGACGCTTTGCTGGATAAACTGAAGACCATCTTCACACCTTACTATGGATACTTGGTAGATGACGCAATTTCTAGATTAGAAAGCTACAAGAACGAAGAGCAAGAGATAGACGAACTTTGGGACTACGTTATGTCTACCCTTCACAAGTCTTTCCTCTATGACAATGATAACCTATGGAATGCCGCCAAGTTCGAAAAGATTATGGACCCCGTAGTAGATCAAATGTTGGTTACCTCTAAGGGTACCTGCGCTGATTATTTGACACGTATGAATACCTACCTTGTACCCTGTATTGGTCAGATGGCCGTCACAGTGTCAAATGATACTCTCTGGAAACCTCTCAATCATAAAGTACTTCTCAAAACCAGACAGGACGATCCTGAGATTCGTCTTGCAGCACTGCATTGTATTCAAGAGTTCTATGTTCGTTTGGGTGAAGAATGGTTACTCTTCTTGGCTGAAAGTATCTCTTTCTTGGCAGAGCTTATGGAAGATGATGACGTACGCGTTGAAAGATTGGTACAGCAAACAAACTCTCTCATTGAAACACACCTTGGTGAAAGCTTAGACAAGTTTTTTAATTAAAACAAACACTATTGTAAATAAAATCTAACTAGAATCGTAAAGCATTGAGCTGAAGGCGTTTCTTTATATTTTGATGTAAATAATACTGAGTTTTGAGTTGTTCAAGCAAATAGCATTGTTTTCGCGTTACATATCTACACACATTTATTTAGAAATAAAAATAGTATCAAGATACTTAAGAGCCTTGTCTAAATCGTTTTGATTGTGAATGACGTTGGATTGAGCTACATAGCTATCAGGCCGGACAAAGAGTAAAATGGAAGGCAGCGGCCCATTAAAATATTTAGGAAACAAAGAGGCTAGTCCAGACTTCTTAGAGATAGCAATCGACGACTCTGTGCTCTCTTCCACATAAAACGATGTGCTTGCCTCTTCTTTTTCGTCATCTAAGACATAAGAAGGACATCGATGAAAGTGTGTATGCCATGAAGATCCAATGATGTATCGCTTCACAGGATAATTGCGTGCTTGTTTCCAGAAGCTTTCCATGAGCTCAATGTTTGGGTCAGATCCAGAAGGTGCGGTACCAATAAAAAAGACAGAGAACTCGTTCGAGCAAGCCATGATCTCACGCAGGTTGAAGCGTTGCAACATGCCCTCTCTCTTGTTGAATGTTTGACGACGCACAGTGCTTGTGTTCGGCAAAAATTCTCCAACTTTTATAGTGCCCTTGCCGGAAGATCCCAAAATGCTGGATTCACCACCAGAGATAGCCACATATTGCTATTATATGCTTAGTTTACATGAAAGCATTTACTAGGTACAGAATAACATTACCTGCATTGTAACTTTGAAAAAGTAGTTACTGAGACCAGGTACCCAGAAGACAGCTCTCATAAACAATTCACGGATAACTCGAGCAAAGTAGCCAGATGGTATAGAGTTTTTTGTCGCATTGCCTGTAGCTTCTAAGGTTTTTTTTGCCTGGAATTTTCTCTAAATACAGACTATGTTTAGCTCGTCTTTTCTTTTTTTGCATTACTACTTTAAATATACCTCAGTATGATACGATTCAAGTAGCTCATTAGGTTTAGCAGCAAAGCCCTTCAACACATAAGACAGTTTCCAAGCAAGGTTGTCAGCTAAAGAGCTAGTTAATACTTAGACATCTGAAAGCAGTCTTACCATCCTGCAGCCCGAGATTCATTCCTTGTCCTCCAGAAGGTGAGTGACAATGTGCAGAATCTAATCAAATAAAAAAGTTACTTAAAAAATTGCAACAAAGGAGTAAGCAAACCTCCTGCTAAAATCACCCTTCTATCTATATATTTGTTTGCCAATCTTTCGTTGATCTTGAAGTAGGAGGACCATATTATGTTACTTAACTCAATCTTGAAAGGGGCAACTGCTTGATCAACAAAAGACTGGAGGAACTCCAAGCTAGGTGGCTTTTCTGTATGGACAATACCATGCGATGGTTGATTACTGGCTGCCTCTTGACGACTGAACGCTTCTATATTTGAAAATATACGGAATGCTGGAGCACCGTTATCAAGACACGTCTGCAAGGGTATCATTCCCATGACACCTAATAACAATGAGACATAATACTAAACCATTAAGCTATACCTGAGTTCAACATGAAAATGTTTGATCTGTTTCTCATGTTTTCAAATCCTTCGCCTCTGACTTCCAAATCGGCCAAAAAAAACTTTGTGTTAATAATTGAACCCTCATAGGTAAATTCTGGATTTCCTTTTCTGACTTTTGAGTGACTTCCGTCGGCCCCGATGATATACTTGGATTCTATTGTACGTTCTTGGCCTGTGCGCCTGTCGAGAACAATTGCAGTAACCTTATCTTTGTCTTGGGTGTAAGAAAGTAGCTCTGTTTCCCAATAGAGAGAGCAGTTTGGACGACCTTCTAAATTTTTACTGAGTATTGTCTCTGTTCTATTCTGGGCCACCACTGTCATATGAGAAAAGGGGGAGTCACCAGCTGAATTTAATTGCCCCAACTGAAAAAAATCAGATCAAAAAATGAAAAATGGGAAGCTGTGTCCTTACCATTGAACCTCTACTGTACACTCTACCACCGGCGGGTACAAAGCTGTCATAAGCAAACTCACCAGCAAGGCCTTTACTTTCAAGTATTTCCATAGTACGAGAAGTTATAGCAATGGCCCGGCTTTGGTTGGTAGGGCCTTTTTTGATATCAACACAGTATACAGAGTGTCCATAACGAGACATCAAATAGGAAAGATAAAGACCCACAGGCCCAGCACCAATAATAAGAATATCTACTTGCTCTACCATTTTTTTTGCTATTAATTTATTAATGAGAGTAAAAAGCAGAAGTTGGCATATATTTAAGACAATTCAAAGTCGGAAAAAATCGGTTTCCAAGTTCCTCCGCAATTTTTCCGGTAACTTGGTGACCAACTCTTGGTACCATCATCAAGCGTTTCGCCCTCTGCAGAAAAAAAAATAAAACTCTCGATTAGCTTCAATCTGTAGCCATATTCTAAATCCGGGAATGCTCACAGAAATATACTTGTATTTGTCTAGTCAACGCAACGCCAAAGGGCGGGCCAAAAAAATATTTCAAAAGTTGGTTTTCGAAGCCCTGACGGGCAAAAGGCCGTTTTTGGTGCTAAATAACGACTGAAAAGCTCAATATAGATACATGGTGCTTAGAAGCTATGTTTCATTTTTCTTTCACTAAAATCATTAGCAAACTGCAAGCACCTGTTTCAATTTAGCAGTTGTAGCTTTTCTAAAGCCATTTAATCCCAGACTTTGTAGTGGCAAATAATCGCACGTGCTTTTAACGACTTGATCTTTTTTGGGAGTGGATGTCAAAAAGTACAGTGAAAAGGCATACCTTGAGTAAAGGATTTATTCATAACAAAAATGGATATTTGCAATTGATCCAAATCTTTGATGAAACAGCGTACAATACAATCTAAATGCATAGCGAAATATCATACGTCATAAAAACTTGATGTTGAGCTGCAAATGCTTCATTTATATCGTATCGAAAATTGACCTCTAAGCTTTCATGATTTTATTAATACAGCGAGAGGTTCTGTACTAAAAGAGTTGGATGTCACTCACTTGAAAAAAAGCTGACAAAAATAAGCTCGAAACAGTTACCCTCAGGCAAAGTCCGTTTATTTTTTATACAAACTCGATCTGTGTTCTGATTTAGTTTTGCTTAAAACCGCCAGTAAAGCAGTGTAGCTTTTTTTTTGTGAATTCAAAGTATCATAAAAATAGACGATTATCCTTTCAGAAATAAATGTTTGGCATCTACAACACACAGAAAGTGATCTTTTCCGGTCCTGGAGAGAATTTTCTAGCGAGAACTGCAAACTTCGATGTTTGTTAGGAGAGGCCAGCCCTTCAAGCTCTTATTTAGACCGCCTGTAAACCTATTGGGAAAAGGTACCGTAGAGTTAAAAAGCTGCTACCAAAACAACATTAAAATTTACATCTTGCACCAACGATTGTAATGGTAAGACAGAATGGCATATATAGGTTGAATACTAAAAAAACTCTGAGGTAAGACGAAGCTTAAACGGATTTCAGACTTGATAAAAAAAGGGTTGTTGTTTAGACTATTAAATATAATAAGGCCACAAAAGCTTCTACATAAAAGATCTCGAGAAACTCATTCAAGATCTACTTGATGTAGGCCTCCCATTTTATACTAAACGCGTCATTGATAGTTTCTTTAAACACTATGTGTGATTTGCACCATATTAGGATGATCGGCGTAGCTTTAAATAAAATAGTCCTCGCACACTATTCACAAGTCCAGATACTCAGCAAAAACACAAATGGTTTTTTTTGTCCTCATACAAACGAAAAAAACTCCAAATGGTACCCATTAAACAGCGGTTTTGGTTAGATTTCCTTCTTTGAAAACATTCTTTATTTTTTGGCATCATAATCACTTTCTGTTGTTTGAAGTAACCAAGCGCAGGGTTTTTTCAAAGAGGCCCTCAAATCGTTCTGAGTCAAAATTCGCCAAGTGCATTGGTATCACACATTTTTGCAACTACGCTCCATAAAATTCCGGGCACCTGTTACGCTTCAAGGTAAAATCTTGATACTAAGTTATCCAATGGCTAGAAAGAGGTACTTTGGACTGAAATTAGTATAGATTCAAGAGAACATTGCTTCAGAAAAAAAGTAAACCAAACCGATTTATTCCAAAATCGTTCAGAAAATATTTCAAAAAAAATTGCAACAAGATATAGTTGACTGTTACTGATACAAAATTACAAGACCCAATAAATAAACAGAAAAATCGCAAGTTGTCACCAACAATTTATTTTTACATCGAACTTCAATCCCAGAAGAGCTGTTTATTTAAAAATCGTAAAAGAAAGGTTTCTGAACTTTCAACCCGTGATACTGATGAAGCAGATGTACTACGGCATTTCTTTGTTTGTCTCCTTGAAAACACATGGAATCTTTCTAAAAGATTGAATGAGTATAGAGCTCAATCTAGAGTGTTTAGATCATAAATAGATCAAATATAATTACCTAGTCATTTATATTCTTTATGCCCTGTGTTTAAGCACTATAAAATTTGGGGGTTATAATTTACAAAACTTTTTCTCTTTAAAAGAGTTAATCTTTTATGAATTGCGAGTATCCCTACTGCTGTCAATAAAAGATTAAAAGAAGACTTATCTGTCACATATTATATTCTCTTTAAGAAATCAAGCTTTTGCGCTTCTACATGGTACTTGTTGCTTATCGCCAATATTGTATGCCAGTTGTAGTTGTTCATTACATCTCAATCTAGCTTTATAATTCAATCATAAAGAATATATAAAGATCTAGTTGGTTACTAAATAAACAGTGGACAATTTTAAGAGTCTCGTAAGCTTTTGCTTTTCCTTTTTATTTAAAAACTGAAAACATAAAGACTTGATGAAAGTTTCTAGGCTTTACAGCTTGTACAGTCGTCATAATAACGTGACATACAGCATGGTGCCTTTTTTTTTTTTGAATGCTGCAAAAATAAAAACAAACCCTACTGCTGTCATAATGTAAGCTGAGTAACCTGCATACCTAGGTTTTAGTGTCCTGCTTGGATAAGCTTTGGGATATCAGAATTAACTCTCGAGGGCTGTAATGTAGATTGCATATGTAAACCTCTGTATATAAACCAAAAAAAAAAAAAAGAAGCATCAGCGATTCTGCTGGTGCACTCAACTGTGGATACCATCTTCTATTTCTTTGTCCCCATTGTTTGAGCCCACATGGTAGGACAAGCTCAAGTCATATGTTCTTATATACATGTATGTGTATGTGTGGGAGTTTAAGTGTTTTCTTGGATAACAAGAAGTAGACTATTTAGCTCTTTTACCAGATCTACGGTACATTGCGGACTCAAGATCTGGAAGTGTAGGATCAGCCGTTTAAAAGTCAAGCTGACCAGTTAAGGCTAGATCCAACAAAGGATTCATTCTCAAACAAAAATAAGTTTTAGCCCAAAAAAACAGAACCAGACTATTCGATATAGAGACACTAAATGACTAAAAAAAAAACCAAGGTAAAAGCGTCTATAGCTAGGGAATGTGTAGTTTTAAAAGATTTGTGAGAGCTATCGAACGAAAAACGGTAAAAAAAACGGTATTTTCTTTTGTGTGGAGAAAATAGTCTAAGACAAAAAGAAAAAAGATTTTCGTCTAAACGTCAGATATTCTCATTGGCTTTGAATTCGTAGGCTCAAGTAGAACGTAAAGTAGGCAGGTGCTTTTTTTTTTTTTTTTTTCTCGCTTTTTGTTTTCGTTATTTGTCTTGGTACACATACAACAAAGCTCTGCAAAAAGAAAAATGGAACTAAACGGACCGTGGTTTATTGACGAAACATCGAAAAGAACAGTCCTTTTTAAAGGCATAAATTTGAGCGGTGGTGCTAAGCTTCCTAATGGAATGCCTTCTCATGAATCTAAAAATTATTGGGTTGATTACGACAGTCATGTAGATTTTGTCGGACGGCCATTTCCACTCAATGAGGCAGATGAGCATCTGTCCAGGATAGCTAATTATGGCTTCAACTTGATTCGTTTTGTTATAACTTGGGAATCGTTAGAACATGAGGGACCGTACGTAACATAAAACTGCTAAAGACAATAGTGTTACTTATGAAAGAGTTTAGTGGTATTTATGATGAGGCTTATATTGACTATTTAATACAAATACTGAGAAAGTGCGAACATTATAAACTCAAAGTTTACATGGATCCTCATCAAGATTGTGTATGTTTTTTGTTGTCTGTATTATTTCTTTTGTGACTAAGCTCCTTCTTCTTATCTAGTGGTCTCGCCATTGTGGTGGCTCTGGCCATCCTGGATGGACTTTGGCCCTTGTAGGTTTAAACCCACTCAATTTCCTAGACACAAAGGCGGCCATTGTGCATAATTTATATCCAAACCCAGAAGAGTTTCCAAAAATGGTGTGGAATACAAATTATCAAAAGCTAGCAGTCTCTACTCTATTCACGTTGTTCTTTGCAGGAAACAAATTGGCTCCAAAGTGCAGGATTAATGGCGTCAATATTCAAGATTATCTGCAAGAACATTATATTAATTGCCTTGCTCACGTGGCTGAAAGAGTGAAAGAGCATCATCTTACTCATGTAGTGATTGGTTACGACACCATGAATGAGCCTGGCCGAGGCTACCTTTCGCTCAGTAACATTACAAGCTTTGATAGCGTGGACACTGACTTCAAAATGGGACTGATACCCACCGCATTTCAGGGTATGTTGCTAGGTTCTGGCATTCCTGCTGAAGTGGAAGAGTGGGAATTCGCCTGGTCTGGACCAAAAAAAACCGGTACTGTCACGGTGGACCCCCAAGGAAAGCAAGCCTGGCTTTCAGATTTAGAGCTGAAAGAAGCTGATGAACGATTTGGCTGGAAACGTGCTTCTTCTTGGCCTGCAGGATGCATTTGGGCAAATCACGGAGTTTGGGATAAGGAAAGTCAAAAGGCACTGGTGCCCGACTACTTTTCGGTATACGATCATCAGCCTGTGCGGTACATGGATGAGTGGGTGGATTATTTCAAACGTTATGTGGATGCTATTCGCATTGTTGATCCTAAAGCGTTTATATTTGTTCAACCACCAGTGCTAGAAGTGCCTCCTAAGCTTGATTTTGCTACAGAGAGACTTGTCTATTCGCCTCATTGGTACGATGGACTCACCTTAGTCAAAAAGAAGTGGTCTAATTATAACATTGACTTTATTAACCTGTCTCGAGGAAAATACGGTAATGGTCCCTTAAGATTTGCCCGTGCCCTTCGACTCGGTGAAAAAGCCATACGGCAGTGTTTCGCAGATCAGCTGAAGACACTTCAGGATGAAGGAAAAGAGAATATCGGCAACTATCCATGCATCCTTGGAGAGATTGGAATCCCCTACGACATGGAAACAGGAGTGAGTGATAAAAAACACTCCTTTTTGGGAAACTTTTGGTCATTCTTTTTATCACTTTTCCAGATACAACAATTGGAGCAAAGCAGTATGAACAGTCCTGATTCGAATCAAAACAAGGCTATGGATGCCAACCTGAATGCGCTTGAGCAAAACCTCTTAAATTACACGCTGTGGAACTATGTGCCTGACAACGAACCCAAATGGGGCGATCGATGGAACGGGGAAGATCTCAGTATCTGGCAAAACAATACAGCAGACAAATACCTGGATAAATTCAAGTCTTCGCCCTCTTCCGTTGCCACTGCCAGCACAATTGTAGTGGAGGACCTGGACAAGAAAGATAAGGCGGACAACGCCTCGATAGATACCCAAAGTTTGAACGATACTGCATCTCTAAACTCATCCCCAAACGTACGAGAGCTGCCATGTTTATATCGACCCCACCCTCGAGCTACAGCAGGTATACCAGGCCACCTCAGATTTGTTTCCCCTACCAAAAAGACACCAGCCTTATTTGAGTACAGCTTCGCACTTAATGTGGATTGTGATACACCCACAGAAATACATGTGCCCAGTCAAAATTTCCCACTGCCCCCAAAGACAGAAGTAAGCGTTTCCGTAGGGGAGTGGAAGATAACTGAAAAGACTGACGACTATTGGGTTATGTCTTGGTCGATGGGATCGGAAATACCAGAGACTGCTGAGCCCAAGCTAACTTTACAAGGGGTTTCTGTACAGAAATAAAACCGATAAGCTGAGGAATAAACACGTGCATTATCCAATAAAAACACAGATAGTGTAGTACAGTAATAGTTTACAATACAAGCAAAAATGGTGAGAATTGCAATTAGCCTCTTTTTTCTTTTTTTCTTTAATTTCCAAAACTCTTTTCTCCAGCACAAGAGAACTCTACAAGAAACCCCCTTTTTTTTCTATCAGTGCCATAAAAACACTGGTCTTTTTAAAAGGAAACAAACAGCCTCCGTCAAACAAAGAATTGACCCTTTTTTTTACACACAAAAAAAAGGGCTACACACTCTAGCAAGAGATTCAACCAGAGAAGTTCAAAGTTAATCTAAACAATTCCAACTTTCAACATGAGTACAATCTTCACCCACTCCACCATCAAAGCCGTCAGGAACCCAATGGTCTCTCTGAATTGTCTTTTCCCAGAACGGGGGAATCTTCAAAACTAAATAGAAAAGACACTTTTATTCAGCGTTATTCTCGACGTCATCAGCCTTACGAAATACCTAAAAAACAAAAAAAAATCGAAACTCCTTCTCCCTCCACTAGTTCTCTTTTTGGCCCTTCGCTTTCCCCTTCCACCACCATTCACGACTCTACCCCCTCTTCACTTATCTTAAGCGACTCTGAAATTTTTGATGAATTCGACCAGTTCGTTTGTTCCCCTTCTAAACCATTTTTGTTATCTCCTCCTTTATCACCCATTCTTTTACCAGATGATGACGATCTACTCGACTTTAACGATTTCTCTTTATTTCCTTAATAAAATGCTGTCTTTTTACTTTTTTTTTTTTTTCTTTTAAAAAAAAACTGCCCTGCCCTTGAGCTCTAAACAGCTCTTTTGACTTCAAAGAATCGCTGGAGATAGTAAACCTGCCAAAAGCAGACGGAAACCAACAGCACGAGCTGTACGATCGACCACCATTTCACTCGTGAATTTGTGCTTTCGGCAGCTAGGATCGTGTTATTTTTCTGTTTGAATACAACCATGACACTTACTGTCTCTGTGTTCACTTTCTCTTGCTACAATGTACTCTTGTTGTGCTTTGATGTTAAATACGCTTTCAGCCAACTCCATGATTTCCTTTTGAAGAGGGTCGGTACTTTCTATATAACACGTTAGTGTTTAGAGAAACACGTCTGGATTCTAAGAACTACCTTTGACGCTGTCATGGATTTTTTGAGCATTTTCGTGAACGTTGAAAGCAAGTTTTTGTATAGAATCCGTATGGCGCTCGTTACTGAAACAATATTGAAACCTTCCAGCAGTATTGGCCTGAATCACTTGTACATCGCCAGCTGTATTTTTCTTTTCAACCACACGGCTACCAGTACTATCTTGGATCTAAGCCAAAAGGTGTATCAGTAAAAAAATCTCGCTGTTATTAATCGTTACCCAAAAGTCAATATCGTCGTTTCCTCCTTCACCAACCTATTTAATTTCCCGCCAAAAAAGAAAAGAAAAAGAAACAGAAAAACATCTCAAAAATTTAATACTCTGAAAGCAGTGTACACACATATAGTCTTTGCTCTTTACTTGAAATGATACGATCAATTTCTCTCCTACTTCCAGTTCTTGGAAATAACAATCAACCATTCCAGGTCCAACATAAGTGTTCATCGCACTTGTGTACTGCAAAAATACAAATACGCTGGCTAAAAACGTAATA
The DNA here is from genome assembly GCA_025677835.1 of Sporodiniella umbellata. Classification (NCBI taxonomy): domain Eukaryota; kingdom Fungi; phylum Mucoromycota; class Mucoromycetes; order Mucorales; family Rhizopodaceae; genus Sporodiniella; species Sporodiniella umbellata. The sequence continues at coordinate 95,381 of JAIXMR010000058.1, forward strand.
ACCGAAAGCTTCATCTTTTGTATTTCCACAAAAAAAAAAGAAAAGGAAAAAGAGAAAAAAGAAAAAAAAAAGAAAGGTTTTGTACACGACGCACAAATGGATTGGCTCATGAAATCTTGTACTTTACTGCGGTGATTCAAAGCTGATAGTCAAACGTTAGAGCTCCTGGTCGCTGTACATACACAAAATGTGTTCAAAGTCTTTCCATTTCTATTTATCAAAGAACGCGAATAAACGTAATCGAAGGCTGGGTCTCTTATGTCGAAAAAGAGTGGCGTGGCTATTCAGAATTCTGTTTATTTGTTTATTTTATTTTAACTTTTTTTTTTAAAAAAAAAACAAAAAACAAAACAAAACACGCAAAAAGGGCATCAAAACCGCTTAGTAGCAGCTTTTTAACAGAGGAAATCTACAGTGAACAGAAATGTTAAAAACCGTTCAGGTTTGACTCAAGTTGCTCTAGTTTATGAAAACACTACAAATCGATTGACAGATTTAAACCGCTTTTGGAGGAATTTCAAACTTTTTTCTTTAAAAAAAAAAATTGTTGAAATAAAAAACCTTGCACATGTTCAAGCAAAAAAACTTGCTTTGGTCCCTTGTGGAAGACGATATTGAGTAAGCAAGCAGTTTAAAAGAGAGGGAGAAAAAAAACTAACCTGTTTTTTCAATATAAGCAACAGTACTGTCTTTTTTCCAGCAGGAACCCCACTGACTACTTTACAATCCAAAAGACACTACGAAATGTTGAAAGTCCAGCAGCACAGACAAAAAGAAAGACTGATAGCATATCAAGTACATGAGCTAGAAGAATATGAACACGAGTTCATTAGCCAGAATGGCACTCTTCAGCCAGATCCAAAAAGTGTTATATGTGAGGAAATCAGCGGGGCTCGTTTTCTCCATGAGAAGGGAGAAATCATTGGCAAACTACTTTCCGATAATTACACATCTGACCCCGATCCCTCAAAAGATCCAAAAAGTCTAAAGATGAGTGAGCAACAACTGGAATTGTTGTCTAGAATAAAGGTTATATCAGCAAGAATCCAGACAGTAACTTACTATTTGAAATAGAAAAAGTACGAGCGTTCAGTTGATAAAATCCTTGAAAGACATCAAATAGAGTATGAAGATTTACTAGAATACCAAAAACGACAGCAGTCTGCATTCTCTATTGACGTGACCCACCCAAAGCCAGAACTACCTGTAGCTGAAAACAAGAGTAGTAGCCGAAGAGATGATCGACGTATACAAAAACGAAGAAAAAGCCTAGAACCTGATCAGTGTACAGAGATCTCAAAGAGAAAAAAGACGGCCAACCCTACGGATTCTATCCCTACAACAAAAGAAGACAAACTCAAAAATAGCCCGCTATCCTCTTCTTTGATCGGGACAGGTGTAACTTTTCAGACCAAGCCAAAAGAGCTACTCTTTAGCAAACTTCCAAGCAAAGCACCACCAGCGATTCTGCCTATACAGACAAAAGGGAAAGCCCCACCAACGGTTTCCTCTTCAGCCCCCATAGCTCATAAACCTTTAGAAAAGAAAAACAAGAAAATACCCAAAAAACACCTATCAGGTCCACCTTTGGTTTCTACTCTCAACAAAGACAAAGATCAAACAAATACCCCACCCAAAAAAAACTCTTTAGCACCTCTATTTAACAACAACCCTAAAAACAAAAACAAGTCTGTTTCTCTTACTGACAAAGGCGTCTTACGTGTGGTCAAAGGGCCTGATCGTGTTGTCATTTGTGGCCGAAACGGCGTACAAACAGCCTATGGCGACCCAAAAGATTATGACGACGCCATCAATGGATCTAAAACACGACAAAACAATCCTGTATATAAACGGATGATGAACGGAGTGCAACATTTGTTCTACAGAACAAACACAGGTCAAGTAGTCACCATCGGGCCTGTATCCAAAGTACAGCCAACAATACACAAGTTTTTCCTTTCAATGTAAATCCAACTCATATCAACCACCTCTTTTATTCATTCAATAATAATAATAATAATAATAACAAGGCTCCTTTCTTTCTACACCTATGACGAAGAGAGGACTTCTTGTGCGTTCTCAAAACACTTTACTGCTTTCTTTTCAGAGCGACGAGCTAGGGGCATGTTCTTTTCATCAAAAGCTTCCGAGATAGCTGGGAATACTTGACCAGAGTACCCAGTCCATAATCCGGGAGCATAGATGATATGCTTGAACCACTCGCGCCCTTTGATTCCTTCAGGATCGATAAAGCTTTGCTCAAACTGAGTCAAACGTTGATTCATCTTTTCAACGCGCTTGGCCCATTTAGATGCAAGTTTTCGGTCATCGTCCTGGTTGTAGTGCTTGAGCTTTTCGTTCATCTGTTCCAGGCTGACTTCAAAACTAGAGGCGGCCTTCACGAGGTTGTGAACAGATTTTTTCAAAGTGGGGAATGTGTAAGGTGCGGTGTAGGCATGTAATTTGTGTATGTATTTTTGAAGTTCCTGAGAGTAATCTAAAGGGTGAATCGGTAGAATGAGATCGTCCGCCAAACGTAAGGTCAACAGACCCCAGATCTTGGTCATGGTTACGTGATAGTCAAAGTGAGGATCCCCAAACTTTTCCATAAAGTGGAAACTGGAGCAAAAAAAAAAAAAAAAAGATTAAAAGATGTGAGTCTTGGACGCAGGTCATATGTACCTATCATAGACGCTGTGGTATACACCATAGTTTCCTTCAAAAGACATATCAATACAAGCGATTCCTGCATGATCCAAAAAGGCAGTAAAGTCAGAACCAGACCCAAGAACACTAATCTCAGGTTTTTCCGAGGGTACACCCACAGCATTTGATTTTTCAAGCCAAGCATCGTAAACAGATTTTCCTGTACGTGGGTCAGAGATTATGCTGGTAACCTCATACAAGATTCTATTTAGCGAGGGTGTGGCTCCTACAGCAAAGTCGTGACCAGCGACGGCAGCGTCACAGTTAATGTAAACCGCCGCCTCGTCTTTTAACCATTTGAGATTATCCTCCACCCATTCTGTTGAGCCAACAAGGCCGTATTCTTCTGCATCCCATGAAGCCAAGATGATAGTACGTCTGGGCCTCCATCCAGTTTGTAGCATTTGGCCCAAGACCCTAGCAACCTCAAGCTGAATACCGTCAATACAAGTTTTAAAGAATATGTCTACACGACTTCTCTCTCTTTTTTTTTTTTTTTCCTGCTTACCAAGGTAGCTGACCCAGAAGAGGGATCTACTGCACCGTTTACCCAAGCGTCACGATGGTTACCAATAATGATGGATCTGTGAGGTTCGGTAGCACCCTCAATGCGTCCAAGGACGTTCCAGATCGGTGTGACGTTATAAGTGACAATGTTTTCTAGTTCAACTATGCCTTCACTTGGCCCACTGTAGTATTGAACCTCTTCAAGTCCACCTGCCCAATCAAACTCGCCTACGACGCCATGGCCTTCTGTTGCTTTCAAAAGGGGGAGCGCATCTTCCCAGGAGAGGGGTAGAGATGGAATACCGGGCATAGTCACTATTTGGTCAGTAGGAATACGTGTGGCGTTTTCTGTGGCAGGGTAGCCAGGCGTCAAAGGGTCACCCGCACCCAACGAAATATAAGATACGGATCCCCGTTGAGCAGAGCTAGGCGATCTCCAAGGCCCGTTGGGATAAGATTCTGCTGGGAGATCTTCGTTTTCTTTATCGATAGGCCCGTCATCTAACGGATCTGAATAAATCAAAACACCCACACATCCATATTTTTCGGCTGCTCTAATTTTCAATCCGCGTACATTGAATCCGTAGCGTACTAAGGCAATACTACCATTGACCTCTACACCTTGATCGACCAGGAACTGAAAATCCTCAAGTCGTCCATAGTTAGCATAAATCACCTTGCCTTGGGCAGTTCCATTTTTGGAGTATCCTTTTAACAAAAAAAAATAGGGGAGGAGATTAGGATGTTTACCAAAGAAAAAAAGGTTTACCATGAAAGAGAGGAACGCGATTGGGGTCTTGAGTTGTAGGATCTTCGTCAATAGCGTCTTCCATCAATTTAGCCTTATAACGAAACTCCTCAGGGCCAGACACAAGTTCCAGTCGGTGAGATACAGGATAGTTTAACAAAGGATAGTAGGTATTGATTTCTGCATTGGGGATACCAAACTCGTTAAATTTTTCACGCGTCCATTCAGCTTGACGCCGATCTGACAGAGTGCCTGCTACATGCGCTTCTGAGGTATAGTTCTTTAGGTAGCTTCTGAGTCGACGAGAAGAAGGGAGGTCAAGCATCATCCTTTCTGCATCTGATAATTTTCTGGAAGGAAGGCCTAAACAAAGCAAAGTGAGACAAGACGCTCGTGTCAACACTGCGTTTACCATCGTCATCGCCATATCCCAATATCAAAGTTAGAGCTATAGTAATCAATGTAAAGCCTCCGACAATAAACAAAATAGTAGTGATTGTTTTTAGAGGACTCGCCTTAGGAGGCTCTAAGGTCATGGTACGTCTGTTGATAAGAGGCGTAGTTTCTGATGACCCGGTATTGTCAGAAAACCATTGTTTTATCTTTTTTATTAAACTGGTACTAGGTGGGTTCTCCACCTCCTGATCAGGTGTGAATGAACGCTGTTCTGTTGACATTTCAAGTAGACAGAAAGAAAAGAGCTATTTAAAAAATGCGCTTCGGGGAAAATAAAGAGAAACTGCTCATTTAAAAACTCCGGATTGAAATGATTGCTGGTGATACCCAAGAACAAAGCAAGAAGGTGAATCTTGGCGCCTTGGCTTTTGATAGTAGAGCAACCAAAAAGACGCATTGATATACAAAAACACAAACAAGCTCAGATTATTTCAACAGAGCTTCAAAATAGTACTTGTTGTAATCGAATTGGCTTGGAATAAAACAATAGCATACACCAAGCTAATGTTTTCATTTTTTTTTTTTTTTTTTTGTAATAGCATAAAACTGAGTTTAGAAGAATGGTTGTGTTTATCTTTGTAGTACGAAGGGTACAGCCAAGTGATCGCGCAGATGTCATCGTAATGACACTACACTCTTAGGTGCCATCAACAGTATTCCTACTTTTCTTTTTGGAAGGTTGTCCTCTGTTGTCTATTCTATTTGTTGCAAATCTTTTTGGCTACTTTGTTCTGGAACCTTTCTTGTTCAAAGCTCAAAAAAAAAAAAAAGGCACAACAATATGGCCATACATAAAGAGCATCTTGAGCTTCCCTCAGGTAGACTATAAAGATAGAGGGTGACCATTATAAAATAAGAGTAACACATATCTGTTAGGAGACAGCTGTTCGCACTATGATGTCAATGTATTCTGGAAACCAAATACAGGATTCCAAAAGTAAACCCTTACCCTTTGCATGATATTTTTTGTGAAGTCTTTTCAAAACAACCCTTACACAATTTCTGACAAAAAAGTAACAAACAAATCTTATAAGTACCCACCTTCTGTCCTAAAAGAGGTGGCACAGGCTGATTGTGAGTTCTGTTTCTGAAATTTAGTAAAGTGAACAAATAAAGAGTAAGATGCACATAATTGCTTGTGTAAAGACGATCCAGTTTACGATCAGTTCCGAGCTGCTAGCATTGAGTAAGAACTGATCCAGACGGATATGGGCATTTCTTTCGATAGGCTTCAAGTATCTCAAAGAACGATTCTGATTCATTGCGTTTATCAGATATATCCTCAACTAGCCATTGCAGACCAAAGCTTATTTCAACATAATGGCCATTGTTAACTATTTAGCCGTCTTTCTCAATAAACAGCTCTAACAGACAATTTTTATGTGCACTCTTCTTTTTTTGTCGAAAACAAAGTTGCTATTTTGGTTTATTATTTGATTGTATTTGGCATCCTGTCTTTTTAACTTAAATGTGGGTACATTCTCCCAGATCTTAACACCCAATGTAGCCTTATTTGATGTAAATTAACTACAGTAACCCGTAAGGTTGTTGATCAAGATCGTCATTTATTTAAGCAATATCTGGCAATCCACGAAAAACTCATAGCTACTGCTTGTATTAAAAAAAAAAGGAGTGTTGTATGGTGACTAGCCCATTCTAAATGGCAATAGAAAGAAACGATACACTGTTATACCCCTTTGGTACAATTCAAAATGTGTTTTCTTTGTCTACATGTTTCGTATAAAACATACTGTACTTGGAGCCGTTTCTGGAAATATGAAAGGGCAGTGTAGAATAATTCGAATCCCTTGTTCTCAGTCTAGCAGCTTTGGCTTTTTTTTTTTTTTTTTTTTTTTTGCATATGTTACAAAAGCGCTGATCTTTTTGTTGAAACCTTAAGATGTATCGTACGATTTTTCTTTTCTTTTCAGCCGAAACCCAGCTTCCCTACGCAAATACTATAGTCCGGTATATGGTAGCTAGCAATTTGTAGGGCCTCCATGTTTACTTTCTATTCAACAAAATAGATTAAAAGACATGTTTTTTTCTTGGAGGAAAAAAGAAATGCCTGGCTTGACTAGTATAGAACGTTGAAGTTGATTGACAAGGCTTGGTAAAGTAGAATAGGGAACAAGGCACATACTTTACCCATTAGCTTTGTTTAGGCACTTGAGGAATTTGCATATTGCAGCGTTTATCCTACATCTTACAATCGTAATAGAACTATAATTTTGCTGTATAGCCTACCTTTAAGCCGGTTATTTTTGACTCTATGATTTAATCATAGTAGTGTAAAGCATAACCCAAATGATGTTTGTCTGCTACTCAAAGACCGAGCTGCCCTTTTTTTTTTTTTTTTTTTGTTATCATATCCGTTTGGCGTTGCGACAGAGTAGGGCTCTTCTCCTGCCCCCTAAAAAGGCCAATTTGATTCGTTTTTTTAATCTACAGTAATATACAAGCTTATTGAACGTCAAATCAATATTTCAAAGTCTAGCTAATCTATTTTTGTTTGTTAGTTCCTTTATTCCTAGCCTTCTACTTTTTGGAATTTAAAGTTATAAGCGCTTCCTAAATTAGCTCATTTACAATGTTGACGTTATGAAAGACTGTTTCTCGGACAAAAGCGCCACTCAATAGCCTTTTCTTTTTTTTTTAAAAGAGATTTACAACTCAATGAAATAAAAACCAAAAATGAGAAGCGTTGGCTAAATGAGCAATACAAAGTTGATCGTAGCAGCCTAGAGTCATTGCTCAACAGAACGAGTACACCCCAACCTTTCTTTAGAAAAACAAAAACCAGTAGTATGTTATACAGATTTAGTATGGACCGCATTCAAGTTTCAAACAAAACATGTTTGGAAGCTTGTGCGAATCTTCTCCTTTTTTTTTTTTTAGAAACACTGTTTATATCGAGACTTCTCCTCGATGCCCAAACAGGAAATACTGTAACAACCAAAAAGAAACTAAAAAAAAAGGAGAAAAGGAGATGTTGGCCTCTTCTCTCTTCTTTTACATTCAATGACTACTCTGTTAAAAACAACTACAACTTTTGTAAGGTTTTTTCCCTTTTTTTTTTTCTGGAAAAAGGCGGATCCAAAACTAACTAATGTCAGTCTCAAGATGGCGATACCACGAGTCATTCTATTAAAAACAGTACTCTTTCAGCTGAAATGATTCACCTACTTCAGGCTGCTAAGCATATGTCTTTGAACGTCTTGAGTTTGATGTTAAAGGACATGGTTGAAAAAGCAGACATAGCACAAAGCCAGTCTTTAGATTTAATGGACTCGATCACTCAAAATACAAGTCTGCTTTTGAATTCCAGCAGTATAGAAAACTGTGATGTCCCGACTGATATCAAGGGCGTACATACGATGTTGGAGTCCCATGTCAGTTCGGACAAGACTTACACTTTGTGTTGTGCTCTCGCCGCTCTTTTAAACAACATTTACCAGTTGCTTGAGAGTAACGAAAGAGACGAAGGCGTTTTTGAGAGTAAGGAGAATAGTGTGTTACAACTTCAAGAACAGTTGTATTTGATCCAAGAATTGAAATCCAGCACAAGCTACACAACTAACGTACTTATTTGGGAAGACGTGGATCGGCTCATTGAACTTATTTGCCAACTGATTCAAGAAGAAGCTCCAACAGACTTTGATGAGTCTGTTTACAGCGATATGCATGCCTCCAGCTTGATCAATTCCAACAGAAATGAAGTGGATTGTCTTATCATGACCATCCAGCAACTTGTTACAGTTATGCCACCATTGAACAATCAGCGAGCTAACATGCCTTCCTTAAAATCAAACCATGAAAAATTGTTAGACACGGTGGAGAGATTGCAGTCTAGAAGAATGGACAATCAACGTGTCCACATAAAGCAAGGCAAGGATATGTTACAATACTTGATACAACAAATCCAAACATTGGCCTCGAGAAGCTTTGACAATCAGAGAGTCCTTATGAAACCAATGCAAAACGATATACAATACATCGTTGAGCGTATGCAAAGGCGTAGATATAGCGATCAGGTAAGAGGCCGTGTGGCGTAATTTGTCTGACTTTATTTTAGGATGCTACATCTTACGAAGAGAGACTGATACAAGATCTTACTCATACCACCGACTTGCTGGTCAAGTCACTCCACCGCCCCGAGTATAACCGTCAAAGATCTGAGCTAAAAGAGTCTCAAATTCCTATTGATCAAGACCTAGAGCAACTTTTTTTATTCATTCACAAATCTAAAAAACAGCTAAACAACCAAAGGGCAAGCTTTATTTTGTAAAGAATTACCGCGCCATCTTTTTTGCGTGCAAAAGGAGAGGGCAATAAAAAAGTCGTTTTTTTTTTTTGAAAAAAAAAAAAAAAAAAAATGCTGCGCAAGTAACAAAGAAAGGGGGGGGATTAAGGAGAAGAGGGTAGGACCCATACAGTAATTTCAAAAATACTGTTGTATTGACTTGACTGCTTCAGTTAATATGACGACATCACCTAGAATAACTTAGTAACCATCTTTTCTATGAATTTTCGCATTACCTTGCTGATGTATAAAATTGATTCGGTATATATTCTCCTTTTCAATCCACAATTGATACACTTCCAATTTGAATTTCAGAGATACCTGCCTAGTGTCTTTAAGAAGGGTTAATTAAAGCATATTAATTACCACATTACCGTAAAAAATCCTCATTTCTCCTTTTCTGCGTATTCGACCACTGGGCTCTTGGGTTTCTAATATATAGCCATTCATGTGCTGAGATAAAGGCCGGATTAGACAGCCGCTATGAAGAAAAAAGAAACTCTTACTTTGTGTAGAAATCTTGAAAGCTTCTCGAGAACCTCTTTTTGATCCACAGCTTGGCATTCCATCGTACATACTTTAGGTGCTTTTAGGCTAAAAAATTCTAACAGTCGCGACGACCGCTTTGGGTGGGACTCGATGACTGGACTTTCAAAGCCCTTGGGCTCTACTTTGGCCTGCCGTGATTTCTTATTGCTTTGATCAAACGTATATGCGTCTTCATAGTAAAATACTTTTTTCGATCTGGGTATATCATGGAGCTTTTGTCGAAACAGTGAAGGTATTTTTGCTCGAGATTGGTCTGTTTGTATATTGGGTAAATACTGAGGTTTGTTATAAAACCGACCTATGACTGGTGATAGCCTACAATACGGTTAACGCATTTTGTAAATACTAGCCTGTTTCTTTTTTTTATACCATGAATTGATCTGGTCTTGTTTTTTTTTGGCTGTAAATGCTAATGGCGCTCTATAATTTTTTATTTTCTTATCCTCACAAGGCCCCTCTTTTGGCGTAGTTCCAGGTTGAAAGTTTTGGGGGAACGATTGGCGATGTAGAATTTTTGGAGGTTTTCTCTTTTCATACTTTTCTATCACATCCTCCATACCTGGCATTGGCTCTGTGTTTGCGGGTAAAGTACAAATAGTTACAGGTCGACGGTTACGCTTAGGTGAAGTAGCTGTCAATTTCTTTGGATGAACGGCATGTAGTTGATCTTTTAAGTGATTGACACTACTCTTCTTTGTTTTTGATTGTGTATCATTGTATCTTTTCAGTAACATATATGTCACTTTCTGCATGTTGTTTCTATTGTTCAAATTAATGGCTATCTACGAAAATCGTCACCCACTCTTTACTAAGTAGTTCCTCTTTGATTTGTCTGGTTGAGAGTTCGGTCCACAAAGCTTTAAGTGCCTCAAGTATTTCCCCATCTATGTCTATCGTGCTCTTTAGGATTCCATCAATTGCCATAGGCGGGTCAGGGACAACGTTTATACTGGGTATTAGGCTCACAGTATACCAAGGGTGTATTTGAACCTCCTTTAACTAAATAAAAATTAGAGTCTAGAATAGTTTGCGCGTTTATTACTGTCAATCTTTTTCCAGGATTTATAACCAAAATTTTTTGAATTAAATCCTTAGCTTCACAGGAGATATGCGATGGAATTTTATATTTTCCTCTTTTTACTTTTCTTAAAAGCTGACGGATATCATCGTAATCAAAAGGTAAACTTCCACTTAGCAATGCATAAAGAATCACCCCACATGACCAGACATCAGAAGCTGAGCCGTCATAAGCAAACCCCTGTAGTTTGTTTACTTTTTGTAAAAAAAAAAAAAAAAAAAAAAAATTGAAAACAAAACGAAAAACCTACGTTGACAACTTCTGGGCTCGCATAATGAGGGGACCTGTTAAACAAGACGTTAATAATAAGAAATTGGTTATTCATATATATATATAATGTCTTACCCACAGCTTGTCTCTAGTAAGGATCCAGCTGGCTGTAGAGAGGCCATACCAAAATCAGCGATTTTAATATTCATATTTTTGTCTAATAGCAAATTTTCTGGTTTCAAATCTCGATGACTATTTATATTGAGATTGTACTTATTCTACCATGTATTTACCAAATCAAGTGTTTGTGGCAGTATTCCAATCCAGTAAGGATCTGCTGAAAGTATTTTCTGGCCTCCTCTTCGTTTAGTCTCCCCTGCGAAATCAAATAATCAAATAATTCCCCGCCCTCAATATATTCCAAGACTAGGTATCTGCTTTATATTAGTATCTGTGCTATTTTGTAGGTTTCATTACAAGTCAGAAGATTCTGGTAGATCTATTACATCTAATAGACTGACGATATAGGGGTGTTTCATCAGTTTCATAATTGCTATCTCTCTTTGAACCGATCTTTGAGCTGGTATATTTGCTGCTAGATAAGCTTTGGGTATGATTTTAATAGCAACTCTTTCTCCTGTCAGTTTATGAACACCAATTTTGACACATGCTATACTAAGTTAAGCATCAAACATAGCAAACAATTATATATATCTACCTGAGGTTCCCTGTCCTAACGTTTTCCCTAGGAAATAGTCCCCAACTTCTTGTCTATTTTTTTCAGGTGTCGCTATTGGTGCTATAAACTTCTCAGGTGTCATGGTATAGTAAACTAAGATTATTCAAAAGAAAAAAAAGAAAAGAAAAAAAAGTATAGATATATAAAGAAAAGAGATCCCCCTTTTTTTTCGTTAGAACTTGCTTGTCTGTATGTTTTAAACTTTGATTGCGTGTAGGAGTGTATGCCCTCTTATGAATTAGTATCTATTTCTGGGTATATCTATGGACAAAGCAAAGGAATGTTTCGGGAAGTAAAATATGTGCTTGTGTGTAGGTATTAGCTGAGGATAATTCAGTAAATAGATTGAACGCCATGGTCTTGGACTAACAATTACTATACTTATGAAAAATTGGCAGCTCAAATGTTATTAAAATAGGCTGTATAGCAAAGCAGCAACTCCTATTTTGGTTGTCTTTATACTTATTTAAGAAGCTTTTAAATTATAAATGGCTGTTTCAGACCGTTTTTCTAAAATATTTTATATACCCTATTTTGGTGTTGTTTTTATTGTTTGTTGTTCCGTTGCATTTAAAGTTTATAAAACATCTACTGGGAGGTAAGTTAGTGAAATAGGCCTTAGCCAACGGCTAGCTCATTATACATGGTCAGTTAGAATATTGCATAACGAGCCAATACTTTTTCTTTTATTTGGTCAAAACATTGTGAGCTTTACGACATCGCTTTTAAAAAGTGTAATGACTCGGTTTTTTTTTACGACATTATTTTAATAAAAAGCGTATATTTACACATTCCTGTACACCTGTTCGCGCACACCTTTCTAACTCAAATGGGTCAAACGCAAGCTAAACCTCACACGGAAAAATTCAATCCTAAGAAGCACTTGACAAAAGTCGAACTTGTTTCAATAAAAACGGTTTTTAGGCAGTTAAAAACCGACTTTCCTGACAGCTTTCAATGCATTCAGCAAAAGCAATTTCTGGTATATATACACAATTCATTACTTGCATAAACTAAGTCTCTAAAAAAAAAGAGTCGGCTAGGATTGCCAAAAAGCATGGAGGAAAGTGGCAATTTACTGTTCAAATCCTTTTCTTATTTAGGCTCCTATCCTTCTTGTCGTTCAGAAGGGCCAGTCCCTCTCTCATTTGAAGCTTTTTTGACAGCTTTTGTTGTTCTCACCGGACGTTTAGATCGACCGAATGACCTACTGTCGGAATCACTTTTTCTTAAATCTCTTTCTATATTACCAGAGCCTAAAAAAGAAGAACCTACTGTGGTTGAAGAGGAAGAGGAACGCTATCAACAAGGAACTGTTCTTTCGCTAGAGTCACTTGGAATTGATTTCAATGATCTTGACAGCAATCCTCCAACGGTTGTAGATGATGGGCCTGAAATTTTAGCCAAAGACCTAATTCAATTGATTGTTCTCAACCTGTGGTTGTGCGGAAATGAAGACTTGTCACAAAACCTAATGATAGCGGAAAGTTTAACGGATGATTTAGAAAAAAGCAAGGATGGAACTTGTATTCCATATCATGTATTTTCAGAATGGAGAACAAGCTTCTGTCCCCAGTTTGTCAAGCCGATACAGAAGTTTTTGGTACATACCTTGTCTTATGTGCAGGCGCAGGAAAACTCTCTGCTGATTGATATGCCGCCTGTATATGATCAATCGAATCTTTTGTCTTTGAAGAATCGTATTTTGCTTTGTTGGGCTCTGCCACAATTGAAGGGCAATGCCTGGGAAAGACTTTACTCGGCCGAACAAGACGGTTTTTCGATGAACAGATTTGAAAGTCATGTGTTTAAATATCCTGGTCCAACACTGATGCTTATCAGCGTGGACGCCTCTCTACCCAACAAAGAAACACGACCGATGTTAATTGGCGCATATGTACCACAGACATGGAAAAACTCAACTCAGTTTTGGGGCACACAGGACTGCGTGCTATTCGAACTTGAGCCAAGCTTCAATGTTTATCGGGCCACAGGCCGAAATAATCGTTACATTCACTATCATCATGATACAGGCATCGGTTTTGGGGCAAGAGAGGAACAAAAATCTGGCTTTATTATATCACTAGCAAATACATTACAAGAAGGAGTATATGAAAATGAAACTTATCCAAGGTGTCCCACATTTAAAAGCAACCGGAATAGAGACTTCAAATATGCATTTGAAACAGTTCACATCGAAGTTTTTGCACTGGGTACTGAAAAAGATAGAAGAAAACAAGAAAAAGAATGGATGTTTGAAAGAAATGAGGCAGAGAAGAGATCGGGTTTGAGAATTGGAAATTCAGAAGTAGACAAAGAGGTTCTGAAGATGGCAGGTATCATTGAAGAAAGACAGGAGAGGTGATTGTTATTGGTCGGTTTCTATCTGCAATTGCTGTAGTTGTTCTTGTAATAAAGTGTTTTGCGATGGTGCTTGCTGAGATGACAGCAGCGGTCCAAGATTCCACTCTTTGTCACAAGACAAGGGAGAATTTAGGCAGATGGGCGTAGATAGAGAGGGAGTTGAGCTCGCAGATGGAGCTAGTGTAGTTCTAGGCCTTAAGCTAAAGTAGTCCTGTTGAGGTTGCTCATAGGGTGAGCAAGGTGTCATACCAAAAGTCAAGTGCTTTTGGAGCTCGTTCAACTGATGCTCGATCCTTGCATCTGCAGGTTGGATAGAGCTGATCATTAATCGGATATTTTCCACGCAATCATAGGTGTTCGCGAGCATATGAACCTGTAGACAAAGCAGAAGTGCAAAAACAGCCATGCGCCTACTTTGTATGGCACTCGTAAATAAAGGATGGACTATCCATTTTTGAACCATTCGTTGCAAGTGATATGATATTTCTACTGCATCTTGGTGGTGGTGCCATTTCTTGTCGTAGTTGTGCAGTAGTAGCAAAAGATAGAGAATGTCATAAAGAACAGCATTATATAGAATGAGAACATCCGTTGTTTCTTGTTGTGATACTAAACTACGTTGTGTCACTGCGTTTAATGTATCGTACCAGTGTTGTCGGATACTTTTGAATTGGTTGATACAAATCAAGTTGGAATATGATTCTGTAGACAGACTTTGGGTTGTATGATAGTGAAGAACCGAAAGGTTAACAACTTGCGAGAAACGGTTCATATAACCAAGCCCGTCTTGTTCCTGTAGCTCTTCGTTTAAAGGCTGTGGTAGATCTACAGGAATATTAATTTCTGCACAAAGACTGTTGCACGCTTGTTCACTAAGGTTGGATAGAGCTACAGAAGTAAAAAGTATCCAGTGGGCCCGGCGTATCATTTCTTGATGTTGTTGAGGTATTGATGTGTGGTTGGGTATCTGATTTAGTAAATTATGTGCTATCTCTAAAAAGTAAGGGGATATGCTGTCATATTTATATAATAGCAGCAATGTTTGGACCGTATCTAACCGAATAGGCAACATGGATATATCGAACGTAGGCAGTTCAATTCCCAGCTCTTTTTTCGCTAACTGATATAGTGTGCTGGATATATTTTTGTGGTGAAACACAGAGGCTAAGGTCATAATAGCATATCGTAGTGGTTTATACAGCAAGTTTCTATTCCTAGAATGCACATTGATAATAGATTGCTTATACAGTAGTGGATATACTGGGTGGATTGATTCAAAGTAGATAGCAAACAGCTCTATTTCTAAATTGATAGATGGCTCTGCGAAAAGTAAAGGAGAACAATGCGCTACGCGGTGAGTGACTGGCTCTGTTACTTCATATCCTGCTTGTCCATTTTTAATTGTCAAGAGCGAATATTTTAGTTGAAACTCTTTGTAATTCATGGGCACGCATATTGTGGGAGTCAATAAAACCGCTTCCTCGGTTTGAGGAGTGCCTTTCACTGTAGTGACAGGAGAAAATATGCAAATCATCTGATGTTTTTTACAGTTTGAACAAGTGCCTGAGCCTGGTATCCCAATATCGCATCTAGCAGAGAAAAAAAAAAAAGGGAAGAAAAAAAAAGAGAAAAGAAAGCAAAAATAAAAAGGGTAAATAGAAGAAACTTTAGTTTTCTTTCCTTTTTCTTTTTTTTTCTTTTTTCTTTTTGCTTAAAAGTGTATATTTTACTTTGATTTACGTCGTCTACAAAAATCGCAAGCACGGGACACTTTAAGTTTTTTATATCGACTTGGATCATTCATATCAACAAAATGGAACTGTACTGCTTTCTTTTTTGATGGTAGACTCATTGAAACAAAATTTTAAAATTAAAAAGAAAAAGTAACAGAATAGGATAAAGTCGAGATCTTTTTTTTTTTTTTTTTTTTTTTTTAAATGGCCGCTGAAATAAAATTTTGGGATTTTTTTCTTTCTGAGAGAATGCAGGGCTATGACAAGTGAAGTATTTAAAATTTTACCAAGTAAAACATTTTAAATGCTTAAATAAAAAGAAACTTCGTACTTGATTGTTGTATATACACGCTCTTTGCTTTGACATATTTTCTGTATGCGATTATCGTTCATAGCCGCGGTTTTTGCTTCTGCTGTTGCCTTGTGTGAAGGTTCCACCAAGATGGTGATTGGGTAACACCCTTTACACCCTCTCTTCCATTGTTCCTGACGTTTTCTAGATATTTTCCAAACTGGCTATATGCCAATTACCCTGTTGAGAACATCCCCTACACGAAATATACGCATATCAACTATGGTAAAAGACGAGCCATTTTCAGAGCGTATTCTTATCTTCATTGTCATTGTATATAGCTTTTGCCATCCTTAATAACCCCGACCACCTTCCATCCTTTACCGACGACTGGGCGGTTGAAAGCTCCCTACCAAAATTAGTCCAGATGGCTCATGCTAGTCAAACCAAAGTGCTTTTGTCTGTGGGTGGATGGACAGGCTCCCAAAGATTTAGCCCCATGGTAGCTGACCCAACTTCTCGTGCCAAATTTATTCAGTGGAATATCAACTTTATTGAACAGTACAACACAGATGGTGTAGACATTGATTGGGAATATCCTGGAAAAGAGGCTGCTGGCTGTAATCAAGTTTCACCAGACGATTCTGAAAATTTTTTGCTGTTGTTGAAAGAGCTGAGAACTGCTTTAGACGCACGATTCCCTCAGTCGCGTAAAGAAATATCAATGGCAGTTCATGTCCAGCCGTTTGTAAAAGCAGGTACCCCCATGACTGATGTCTCTCGATTTGTACCTTACTTTGATCGTGTCAACATCATGACATACGGTAAATCTATTTCTTTTGTTTTGTTTTCACAAAAGCTAAATACTTTAAATATATACATTCAAAGATATGAATGGAGCTTGGTCTTCCACAACAGGTCCAAACGCCCCTTTCAAGTACGAGGAAGGTAAAGGATCGCCATTTTCATACGCCGAAAGCATTCAACAATGGAAAAAGGCGGGTGTTCCTGCAGAGAAGATTACAGCTGGTTTAGCATTTTATGGTCGCTCAATGAAGACAAACGTTAATATGATTTCCGACCCCACAAACCAGTACCAATCATCTCAAGTAGGCGCGCCTCAAGGAGATTCTGATGACGCTTATTGGAATGATGCTTCTTGTAATTCTGAAGCTGGAGGACTATCTGGTACTGAAAAAAAAAAAAAATAGCCAAAAATGGATACTTACCTCTAATAGGTGTTTGGAAATGGACAAATCTTCGCAAGGAAGGTCTTTTGATGGACGATTTTGTCACACCTGGGAAAGGATGGATTCGTAATTGGGATGATGTATCCAAGACGCCTTGGCTATTCAACCCTTCTACCCAGAACTATATTACTTACGACGATCCTCAGTCACTGGATATAAAAGTAAAACATGCTTTGTGCGAAGACTTGGGTGGTGTTATGGTGTGGTAAATCTTGTCTTTTCTCTTTGTATAACAAAAGAGTCTAACATAAACTATTTAAAGGGATATTCATCAAGACAACGGTGAGCTCTTAGATGTAGTCAATAGAATCCATGACACTACACATTCTTGTGAAACGAACAGCGCCGATCTCAACGGTAAACCAGTTACAGGTGGCTTGAAACCATCAATCGCAGGCTCCGGTCAAACACTCCCCAGTGTAGCTGTAGACGCCTCGAAGCTATTACCAAAGCCTTCTATTGCAGTCGTAAGTGCATCTAGCCAAGCGTCTATGGCTCCCTATTCCGTAATTCCAATTGTTTCTGGCCAAGCATCGGTAGCTTCTTCTGCTGCTGGATATAAACCTTCTTTATCTATACGACCTTCTGCTAGCAGCAATTTTGTGTCTGATGCTCCATTGCCTACAAACCAAGCGGTTTCTACTGCTGCAGGATTCACTCCTCAAGTCACAGCTAAAGCCGAACAGCAGCTTGCCATGGGAAAAAGCTGCTCTATTCCTGGAGAGCAAAAATGTGTTAAAAACGGTCTATCAAGTCAATGGGTGACCTGTAACTTCAACCAGTGGGTTGTACGTGAGTGTGCGACAGGTCTTGTTTGTTATGATTTAGGTAAAAACATTATGTCTAAAGATGATTATCTCACATAACTGAATAGCTGGTGGAAATCTTTACTGTGATGCTCCCTCTCATAAACTTCTTAAACG
This sequence comes from Sporodiniella umbellata, assembly GCA_025677835.1. Taxonomy (NCBI): domain Eukaryota; kingdom Fungi; phylum Mucoromycota; class Mucoromycetes; order Mucorales; family Rhizopodaceae; genus Sporodiniella; species Sporodiniella umbellata. The sequence goes on from JAIXMR010000058.1 coordinate 113,239, forward strand.
TAGTGTTCATGTACAAGACACAAGAGTGTCAGTATCATCCTATGCATCGCAGTCATCTGCCTCTTACATGTCACAAAAACCTATGATGAGTCAGCTACCGTTCATTGAAAGACCAAAAAAAAAGGCCTCGGTAAAGTTCAACAAAGATAAATCCTTCAAAGGACACAGGAACAATGCATCAATGATTAGAAATCCTAGGAAGAAACCTTTGATGAAAGACAACCATAAATTTGCATTAGCAGTAGAAAAGCCAAATGAACATGCAGTTCATATTTAATTATCTATTTTATTTATAGTTTACAAAAAAAAAAAAAAAAATACGTTACAATAAACAGGTACTATTATTGGGTATTATCGGGTATAGGCCATTGAATATCATCTAAGGTGTTGGGGGCAACCAAATATTTGACAATCAGTGGGCTGGTTCGATTAGTAGACTATGAAATATAAGCACCTCGCAATTTTATAGCTATTTTACCTTAAAGTACTTTTCAATCGCTTTTGCTTTGTTTCGTTTCAAAGGGATTTCGTTAAATATGACCAAGTCCGCTGCACTAAGGCATGAGCTTTCAAGGTTTTTTAGCTTCATATCAACAAACACAATTCGACTGCTAGTTTTGAATTCTTGAGCCTCTTGAAAAGCTGTTTCCGAGTTGCATACATTGGCATATTTAATCTGTATCATTAGCTTTTTTTTTTTTTTTTTTTTTTTTACATCTACTTGATTGTTGTTTTTACCTTTCTAGCATTCAGTACTTCTTTTAAACTATCAGCCACTTCGTCGTGATACCATACGATTGCGATTTTCATTGCTCTGAAGCTTAAAATAGCATAATCAAGATAATCTTTAAAAAAAATCATTTTGGCTTCGCATGTTTTTTTGTACTAATAGACAACATTTAGTACAAGTTCCCAATTCGTCTTCTTCAAAGGAAGGGTACATAAAAAACAAGAAAAGTATACGTTACCATGGCCATGTATAGAGGTAATTTTTCGCTCATCGAAAGGTCGTCACTTATCTGAGTATCTACAAAGTCTTCTACTTTGACTGAAACAACAACCACTTCGCAGATGTGTTTTGGTATTTGACTTGCTATGACTGGCATTCGAGGGCTATGCCAAACTAATCTATCTAGTACATATTGTAACTCTTCTGAATTTGATCTGCCGTTATAAATCCATCCAATGACCTGTTGTTTAGGGTCACAATAACGTTTTGCAAATTTATCGAACGTCGTCACAAGGTCCGGCCGAATAGCCTTTACTGATGTATACAAGTCCACTGGTAAACAATGGCTGGCTATCTCTGAAAGCAAAATAAGCCGTGGACAGCTTTCTAATAACTCTATAAACGCTTTGTTGTGTGTGTTCTGAAAGAGAGTTAGAGTATTGTCTACTTTTTGATAGTCAATACTTACTCCTCTTGCTTTCATATACTGGGCGCCGTCGCAAATAGCCACCTTTAATTTTGCATTTTTTATCTGGTTTCTTCTTCTTGTTGCTACTTCGTGGGTTGTGATATAGAACAAAACGCGTTGAGGCTCAGAATCAGATTCATTCTCCTCTTCTTCTTGATATTCTTTGCTGGCTGATGCACGTTTTCTCTTTTTGGATACTTTTGGCTTTGATGTTTTTTTTTTGACACCTTTAAATATATCGGTTCTTGCGTCTGGCAGAATACATACTTCATCATCATCAAAACCGAAAAAGTTTTCAATTTCTTCTTTCCAAGTGTGAAGTAACACAGACGGACAGACAACTAGCACGGGCCACTCTTTACAATACGCATAAGCGATGGCTAGCGATTCTGGTATTTTACCAATACCTCCTTCGTTTGCTACTAGTAGTCTCCCTTTGTTTTCAATTGCCTTTCGGACACCGTCCTGTTGAAATTTGTAAAGCTTGTCATGTACCTCTGACTCAACAAATCGGCTCCATCGATCCATCAGTTCTATGTCCATCGTATCGTCTTCCTCAAAACTATCTTCCTGAAGTTCCTGCTCCTTGGATTTTGATAAATCTTTAAGCCTCAACGGTTTAGTCAATAGATGTTGAACAATAGGCTGTGGGATTGGATCGATTTCGATTTGAAGGTTAGGTGTATTGACTGGCAGTGTTTTAATAGCCTTTCTATACGCTTCTAGTGTCGCAGGAATCACCCACTTTCCTAAAGTATCGTTCCAGGCTATGTCCTTGATGTTTTTTATAACAGGGAGAATTGTAGAATTCGCAGAATAATCAATCGAAATTTCAGAGTCGGACAACAAGGTGAAAGCTACACGCGTTTTTGAACGAGTGAGTGGAACGAATTCTATGTCCATATTCTGGCTATTGCGTAGTACATAAGGTGCTGTGTCTTTGTTGAACCTGTTACCGGAAATTTCATTTCCTTGTCTATAGGAGTCTAAAGAGTGCTGAATAAAGCTATAGGGCGATTCATCCCACTGAAAGAAACGACATGCATTCGATGCACACTATAATAGACTGTTACAAAAATACAAGTATACGCATATTGAATAGATCTGTATTTATTTTACTCTCCAATACCAACGCCCCCTATTAAGATTGGGAGCTCTGGATTCTAGAATGATGGCCTCATTTCCACACTTGCAAGTAACTGTCATTTCCAGAAAAACAGTAGCAAGAAAAAAAAAGGGGGGGAGTGAGAAAAAAACAAGTTTAATCACAGACTTATCACTTGGGATTTGATTTGATAGGAGTCCTCTATGGCTTTGCATTGAACATTTAAATAGAGCCACATTGAAAACAAATGTGCCTGCTTTTTTTTTTTTTCTCTAAAACCAAACTTTGGTGAAGCCTTATGTGAACTGGAAAAGAAAAACAGTATAGCCAGTTATTTATATTGTTTGTCAATAAACAGATACTACGATTTCTATGAAAAACGAATATAAAAAGGCTCTATGGGATTTCTGTGTCAGGGGTTTGAAGACTAGTGCCGACAATCTGCACTGTCTGTTATAAAATTGATGTCAAATTTCGCGAAAGGGGGTAGTCAGTTCCGGAAAATCATTAGTTTTTCTCAGTAAAAAAAGGCTCTAAGCCAATCAGGTTGGGCCCTTGTCTCAGTAGAAGGTAGATCTAAACTCTCCTGGATCCTATTGACGATTTTAGCCAATAGGATCAAGCCTTTTTTGTAAAAAGAATATCTACATTAGCAATTCGTTTTCTAATTTCTACACCTCTTTTCGTAGTGCTTTTTTATAACAAAAGAAAGTAAATGGAACGGAATCTTTGTCGCTTTCTACATCTTTTTGTTTGCTGACTTGGTTATTTCCTTTTTGTATAATATAGTAAATCATAGATGCCCGAAAGATTTGAGAAAATCCAAACAATGCTTAACAGAAATAAAGTTACGCAAAATGACCCTTTTTTTTTTTTTTTTTTTTTTTTTGTATATAAGCTTTTGACAAATGACACCTGAATCTTTAAATTCCCTCTTTCTTTGCACTAGTTTTTTTTTTCCTTGCCTTTCGAATTTTAATCGCTAGAATGGCTTATCTTGATATGATCCAAACCAATGCAACCATCACTGTAGGTAAGTAGAAAAAACACACCTGTTTTGGGCAGCGCTGATAAAGAGTGCTTAGATGATTGGATCAACAGTATCGGTTATAAAGAAAATATGTTTTCAGTCATGTTTGTCACTGTTGGATTTTCGTGTTTTATTTGGCAATCTATTACTACGGGAATAATGTTTTATAGAACACGAAAGCCGCTTGTATGCTTGGTTTTTGTTCAGTCTATACTGGGTATTATCACTACATTTGTTACTCTATTGGTGGCATTTGTTAATGTGAACTGTACTTTTGTAACGAAAAAAGAGCCATAAACAGTGCTCTTTGTTTGATTAATTGTAAATTTTTAGAGACTTTATCTTTCTGTCATTTGTGTTAATATTGGGGATATGTCACTTCAATTTGTTTTGCTTTGGAAGGCGTATTTGGGAAATAGTCGATCTAAAATAATGCTATATCTGGGAGCAATACCTATTGGCTCAATTGCTGTGTTTATATTTATCAACTTAACGATTGGAAAATCCAACACGCATTTCGAAGGAGGGGTTTGCCTTACTCAATATCGTAGGTAGAAACGTCCCTTTAGATTAACATTTGCCTCTAAAATATATTATCCAGCAACCTATACTGTAGTCATAAAGGCTGCTATTGATTTTGTATCAAATATATTTTTGTCTGCCTGTTTCATTCTGGTTATATACAGACATTACCGTATTTTGGGCAACAGTATTCAGAAAGTTCTTTTAACAGAAGGATTGCTTTACTGGTAAGAAAGCAAGTACTACCACACTACTTTTTTTACTAAAAAAAAAAAAAAAACTCTTGTTTAGCTTCGGTGTATGCTTTTCAAACATAGCTACTGGAATCTTGATTACTTTACAAGTTTTAAGCGGCAGCTCGCCTGTTATATACACAATTGATTGTAAATAGCCTTTTGAACAGAAAAACAGCGTCTAAACTTTTACAGGGTACTTGGCATCTTATCTTATCATTCGACAACTCCGACATAGTAAAGCTACACAATCGAACGAGGAAGAAGACGGAGAGATAGACACAACCGCTTCCCACCTATATATTAAACCAAGGAATGACTTTGAAGCCAATCCTTCTATTGTTCCAGACTCTAATACGAGCTACAGTCACTCTTTTTAAATAAACAATCTATAATCGTTTCTATACAAACAACTGCTATAGCTCAACTGACCTTGTTATAGTAATTCCGTTAATAAACTTGGATCTCAAGGTTTATCCAAAAGGGATAGAGCTAAGGTGTTTATTTATTTATTCTTTTTTTTTTTTTTAAAAAAAAAAAAAAAAGAATAGCTCCCTTGAAAATGCATCTTTATGAAAAACCAAAAGACAACAAATGAATTGTTTCTTGTTACGTGATGATTTTGTTTGTTATGGTTGCAACATAAAAAAAAAAAAATTGTCTCGTCTTTAGTTGTTTATGTTCGACTGTCTTTACGATGCTATCCATTGGCAATAACTATACAGTTTGATTAGAACTGAGAACTATAGAGATCAAGACTTTAGTCAACTGTAAACTCTTTAGAAACTATAGCGGGTTATTCTGTTGCAAGCCATAGCTATAGACACTGTACAGTAAACTATTGATGATCAGAAGCTAATACGGCTTTGTTTTGAGGATTAGACGAGCTTAAAAAACCTTGTAAAATGACACTATTCAATAGTCTTTTATTGGGCTTCATGGATTAGTTTTTTTTTTTTCTTTTCTTTTTTTCTATTGTTTCTGTTTTTAAAGTATGCTTATCATCGTCAGAGATTACCTTAAGTAAAAGTTGCTTCATGGAAACAATTTGATGACAAAAGGCAGACACTTAGTCAACCTATACAACTACTGTTAGACTACTCAAGATATATTTCATTCAAGAAGGCGATTTGATTGATTACAACAGTACTTTTCATATCAAATACAAGAGCTGGTATAGAAAGTAAAAAGAGCTCTGGAAATATGACTGCTAAATCGTTACACCATTCTCGTCACAGTAACAAAAAATTCTTTTCTAGGCTTTTTTCCTTTTCACGTTTTTTTTTTTTTTTTTTATCTCGATACAAAGTATGGAGGAGCATGACTATGAGTCGCTAGGAGCTAATACAACAATGGCACAAAACGCTTTAGCTGGAGCATTGGCAGGTATCGGAGAGCACTGTATTATGTATCCTGTAGACAGTATCAAGGTAAATATATATATATATATATATATATAATTTTTTGACAGCTTACAAAAAAAAAAAAAAAAAAAAAAAAAAAAAAGACAAGAAAACAAGCAATAGAAACAGCAGCTATTCAAAACACGACTAGAGGATTGTGGAAAGGCGTAAGCTCGGTCGTGTTAGGAGCAGGACCTGCACATGCTTTACACTTTGCCACCTATGAATTTTGTAAAGATTTTTTCACTGCCCACGGAAATCCCATGGCATCTGCCACAGCGGGCGCGTGCGCAACGATTGCTCACGATACCTTAATGACACCTTTTGATGGTAAAAAGAGAAAGAAAACACAAGGAGCAATTTTTTTTTTTTTTTTGATCTAATGATTTGTAAAAATTAGTGGTGAAACAAAGGATGCAACTAAAACACTCGACTTATAAAACTATTCGAGAGTGCGCAAAGACTGTTTATATGAAAGAAGGCATCAAGGCATTTTATATTTCACTACCCACCACTCTTATGATGTCTGTTCCTTTCCAGTCCATCCAATTCTCAACCTATGAATATTTTAGAAAAAAGTTAAAATCAGAAGGTTATGATCCCAAGACACATATTATAGCAGGCGCCATCTCAGGGGCTGTAGCTTCTTCCATCACTACACCTTTGGATGTTGTTAAAACGGTTTTGCAGACAAGAGGAACAGACCCCTCGATTCAACATATCACTGGATTTAGACAGGCAGCTGGGTTAATTGTGTCACGCTACGGTCTTTGCGGCTTATTTAGAGGATTTAAGCCGAGAATACTGACTCATATTCCCAGTACAGCGATCAGTTGGGGTGTTTATGAATACATCAAATGGATTATACATCAAAATAATCAACTTTTACAATAGAAAAAAAAAAAAAAAAACCAAAAAAAAAAAAGGCATATAACACTGTTGAACATCTACTCACTTTTAAAATTATTCAATCATCAACTTACATCAATCTATCTATGAATTTTATTCATTATAGCTTTCGTATTAAAATAGAACCAGAAAAAAATTTGAATTTTTCTATAATTTCAAAGACAGTATTCAAAAGAAACCGTCTGTCTAGAGTCGTTTAAATAGTCTAGGATGTGTTGTTAAGTTTGATTTTATGAATTCTTGGATATCAAAGTGTATACATTGGGCGTTTATAGAAATAAATGTGAAAACAGAACGAATGGAAGTCGTGACGAGCTATCGGTTTGTAAAGAACAAGCACTGCAGACAACACTACTTTTAATAAGATCTTGTGGCAATCTAAAAGATGGCGTTCAAAGATTCCAACTTTAATAATGAGCTGTAAACTTTTTGATATGTCAAAGTAAAACACATAGAAAACACTTTATACTTTTATTTGCGTTCCTGATCTTTCAATGCGTTTTTTGTTTGTTTGTTGTAAAACATACATAGATTTGTTTTATTTCTATGGTTTATAGATTAAAAAAAAAAAAAAAAAAACTACTACTTGTCCTTAGAGATCCACTAGTCAATAGTAATGCGTTAGAGATTATTTTTAAAGGTGGTTGAAGTATACCTTCAGGACACTAGAGAAATCCAAATGATTGAACTCTTTGTCCGATTCTAAAGTTTGATAGACTTTACTAGACAAAGAACCAAGGGGAGGAGAAAAGTCAACGTCTTTGGCAGCCTTCATAGCCAGTCGAAGGTCTTTGGCCATTAGTTTGTTACTGAATCCACCAGTATATTCTCTTGATGCAGGGGCAGTTGCCACCACACCAGGATAAGGATTGCAAGCTTCAGCACTCCAACATTTTCCGGTAGAAGTGCTCAAGACAGAGTTCAACAAGGAAGGGTCCATACCGAGTCTTGTACCCAAAATCATTGCTTCTGAGACACCCATCATGTGGATACTCAACAACATATTGTTACAGACTTTACATATCTGTCCTGCCCCACTTTCACCACAATAGGTGACGCTTTTTCCCATCCATTGTAGTACAGGTTTGATTCTATCAAAGACCTCAGCATCAGGTGCGCCTACCATGAACGTCAAGGTGCCTGCCTGGGCTCCAGCCACGCCCCCGCTGACAGGAGCGTCTACCAACCATCCACCCTTTGCCTGGACACGTTTGGCCAACTTGCGTACTGCTTCTGTATCGATCGTGCTTGAATCCACCCAGACAGCGTCAGTCAAATCAGACGCCACTTCCTCATACATCTTTTCTACGTGGTCTGTACTGGGAAGCATGGTAATGAGAGTCGATGTCTGGCGAGCCACCTCCAGCGGGCTAGAGGCCTTCTTGAGCTGAGGAAATTCTTTACAAAGTGCCTGGGTTGCTTTGTAGTTGACATCATAGACATAGACAGGCTTTGTTGACTTCAAAGCCAAATTTCTAGCCATTCCAGATCCCTAGCGATAACGCGTTGAGTCAACAAAAACCTATCGCTTTCTTTTTCATTACCATTTGGCCTAAACCGATTAATCCTATAGCATCACGGCTTTTCTATTTTAAAAAAAAAAATATATAAGTAAAAACAAAAGGGTTTAATGAACCAAGTATTTTACTATTCAACCACGGTTAGCTTTGACTTTATTTTTAGTCGCCGTTACCTCCTGTACTCATCCATCGAGCATGACGAACCAAAGTAGTTTTGACAGTCGCTTGAAAGAAAATCATGAAAAGAATAAAGAAAACAAAATCCAACGGAAAGCTCTATAAATGAAGCTCATTGACCTCTCTTTTTTCCCACGATGGGCTGTCACACACATAGCATCTCACTACATGAAATACGGTGCCTTGGGTTGTATTGGGCAAAAAAAAAAAAAAAACAAAAAAAAACAAACGAGGATTGAAACCATCGACTGGGCAAATATCCAGTGGAGATGAGAGTCTTCATCTTTTACAGTTCACAAACAAAGCCTACTTACTGGCCAAGTCCGTGAGAAAAAAAAAAAAAAAAAGATGGACTTTCTTCCGGGCGTATTGCTCATCATTCTCTCGTGGTTCAAACATAAAGTGCTGGTGTGTTGGGTCTTTATTGTTTTTCTAGCCCCGAAAAAAAAAAAAAAAATATACGTGGAAAGAGTCTTTTACTCTGGCAAATGCCTCGGTCAGTTTCTCGGCGCATTCCTGTGGTTTATCGATCGAAACAAGCCTGATATTCAGACGTACAGTTAAAAATAAAAATAGCCTTTTCAAAGACAAACGTGTATAGAATATGTCGTTCGTAGGGTTCTAGCCTCAGCAAAACCAAACTAAACGCTTTCTTATGAAATGCTCCACCTATTTTAATCTCAGTGATCAACCGTGAAAAGAGAGATGCATCCGTTGTTTTTTTTTTTTTTTTTTGTTTTGTTTTTGTTTTTTCTTTTTTTTTTTGCCAATGTCAACAAGTTCTACACCTGATTCTTTCACGCCTGTTTCCTCGCCTGCGCCTTCTTCCCCCGCACCTATTTATCAAAACAATCACCGGCTTCAAAGCAAGATGAAGTTGAACAATAAAGCTTTGGAATCGCTAGGGCCGAATTTAAGAAGAGTGTCGTCAGCACCCAACACGCATGAATACTTTATGCCTTCGAAACCGGTATTGAAACCGTCCTATTCTTTACAGAAAAAAACAATTGAGGTGGGACCCAAAGACTTTGAAAAGATTCGATTGTTAGGAAAAGGCGATGTGGGGCGAGTGTATTTGGTGAGACATATCCGCAGTGCGAAACTATACGCGTTAAAAGGTAAAAGAAAACAAAAGAGAGGCAGAGGGAGGATTGATAAGTTAGTGCTGTCCAAAAAGGAGATGATCCAAAGAAACAAGATCAAACGAGCGCTTGTTGAACAGACGATTCTGTCCACAGCCAATCATCCGTTTATCGTACCCCTCTACCATTCTTTTCAAAGTCAAGACTATCTCTATTTCTGTATGGAGTTTTGTGTGGGTGGCGAGTTCTTTCGTACGTTACAGACAAGGCCTGGGAGGATTCTGAAAGAAAACGATGCCAAATTTTATGCAGCAGAAGTGGTCGCTGCACTGGAATATCTTCATCTGATGGGTATTGTGTTTCGTGATCTTAAGCCTGAGAGTAAGCATCACACACACACACACACACACACACACACACACACACACACACACACACACAAACATAAAAATAGACTGGATTGATTCCAGTTTCTTTAGATATCCTTTTGCACGCATCAGGACATCTGATGCTGTCTGATTTTGATCTCTCCATCCAGTCTTCTTCGGTTGCACCCCCTACGCTCGTACGCCCTTTTTCTGTAAGCCAAACGTAATGCAACCACTTGACACTCACTTTACAGAAACAACCTATGGTCGATACCCGGATAGATCTACGTTCCAACTCTTTTGTAGGCACAGAAGGTAATCTTTAACGCAAGAGCAAGAGACTCACTTTTTTTTTTTTTTTTTTTTTTTTTTTTTACTTTAGAATATCTTGCACCCGAGGTGATTCAAGGTCAAGGGCATTCATGTACAGTGGATTGGTGGACACTTGGGATATTTGTTTTTGAAATGATTGTAAGTACTTTTTTTATTCTTTTCACTTTATTTCTAAAAACAAAAGGGAAACAACAATCTCTAGTGTGGCTCTACGCCATTCAAAGGGGTATCGCGAGAAAATACGTTCTATTTGATTTTACATGAAAGACTTCAGTTCCCAGACAGTGCTTACTTTCAAACGTTAAGTTATGACTGCAAGTCGTTTATACGTAAATTGCTCAACAAGAACGAAAAGAAAAGGTTGGGTTCTCGTGCCGGTGCCAGTGAAGTCAAATCACACCCTTTTTTTCATTCTTTGAACTTTGCCCTCTTGAGAAACATGAAGCCACCGATTGTTCCTCTCAAGGCACCCCCGATACGCGCTGTTCATTCTAACAAGATCAAGGAAAGCAACAGTTTCGAGTTACAGACACAAGAGGCGGCTACTCCTTTAGAAGAGGATCCTTTTCATCTTTTCAATTCAGGTAGTGTCTCTTTCTCTCTAAATATGTTTGTACTGATGTAATCCATAGTGACCATCCAGCGTGGATGAACAAAAAAGGGGGGGACCTTTCTTTTTTTTTTTTTTTGATTTTCCGATTGATTCTATAAAAGACTTTCTTTTTCTTTGGACTTCTTTCACCCTTCTTTTATTATTATTACTATTATTATTATTACTATTGATGGCTTCTAAAAACAATAAACAACAACAACAGCAGACAAAACAAGAACACTTTTCGATGGTTCGGTAAGCATCCTTAGAGTTAAACAAGAACGACTGATAGGTTGGATAGAAATTTTTACTTGGCTGATGTCATTACGCTCATGAACGGAGTATGTGGTGTACAATCGGTCTTGAGTTCGATGCGTTACTTGATATCTCACCAGAGCAGGGATCTCTCTCTGGCGATGGTGTTGATGCCTTTGGGTATGTTTTTTGACTTTCTGGACGGACGGGTGGCTCGCTGGAGAAAGAATGCGTCCATCCTCGGTCAAGAGTTGGATAGTTTGGCTGACTTGGTAAGTATCGCGTCATGACAACCCTAGACCTCATGTTCTGTTTAGATCTCTTTTGGTGTGGCGCCTGTTGCCTTGGCCTATGCAGGTAAGATGGATCCCTTCCCCCCCCCCTAAAGAAAAGAGGCTGATCGATGGACTGTTTAGTGGGCATGCGGACACTTCTGGATGGTGTGTGTTTGTCCTATTTTATCTGTTGTTGTATTGCACGTTTGGCTCGTTATAATGTTTCGGTTGCCATGACACCCAAAGACGCGACGGGCAAAGTCAAGTATTTTGAAGGCACGCCGACGCCTACCAGCTTGGGATTGGTCGCCTGTCTCGCTTTCGCTGTACATCAAGAGAGATGGGTGGATACCGTGGTGGAGGTGATACCGGGTGCGTCCATCCATCCTTTTGTGTTGGCTTATATGATCAGTGGCACGCTCATGATCTCCAAAACCCTTCATATCCCCAAGCCATAATAACAAAAAAATTCTACCCAATTAAATACGTCATACGTTCTTTCTTGACCGTGTTGGCTTCTCTTTGAGGTCTTTATTTCTCCGGAGGGAACCAAAAGAATGTCCCTTTGAGTTTCAGCCAGAAAGTGGATGGCTAGGGTTTTGACGATGGTTGTGTTTAGAATGACCATGAGCAGTTGCTATTGAAAGGTGTCTATATAAAGAGAGTTGGGATGGACCCTCCAAATCAAAAAAAAAAAATATATATATATATATATATATATACACCAAAAAAGATGACGCTTGGATTTGATGAAGACCTCCCTAACGATGTTTACCACTACAACGAGATGCGTAAGAACATGAATTGGCAAAAGACAGGTGTTGCCTCCTTGTTGAAACCTGCGCCTGTAACTCAACATCTACCCTCGTTTGATTCGGATGGTAAACCCTGTTTCAAACCTTACCGTGGGTCTGGTAAGCTAGAAGGCAAGTACGCGTTGATCACGGGCGCTGACAGCGGTATTGGTCGATCGATTGCCACGCTGTATGCATTGGAAGGTGTGGCGGGTATCACGATTGTGTATCGGGACGAAAGGGAAGATGAAGACGCCATGTACACCAAAAATACGATTGAGGCCCAAACCAAGTGCAAGGTTCATTTGATTGCACGCGACATTGGTTACGAAAAAAACTGTCAAGAGATTCTGGACGCTCATCTGTCTACGTTTGGCCGGTTGGATATTTTGGTCAATAACGCGGCGGAACAGCACAAGGTGACGCGTGTAGAGGATTTGGTCTGTGACACGGTCGAACGTACCTTCCGTACGAACGTGTTTGGGCCAATCTTTATGACCAAATTGGCTTGCCATCATTTGAAGGCAGGTGCAGCGATTGTCAATACCGCCTCGATTGCTGCTTATCGTGGTATGGATGTCTTGGTGGATTATTCGGCCACCAAGGGAGCCGTTGTCTCTTTCACGCGTGCCCTCTCGCAACAACTTGCACCCCGTCGGATTCGCGTGAATGCAGTGGCCCCTGGACCTGTTTGGACCCCATTGATTCCCAACACCTTCACGCAAGAGGAAATTCAAAACTTTGGCTCTTTCCCTCCCTTTAAGCGTCCTGCTCAGCCTTGTGAAATTGCTGCCTCCTTTGTCTATCTAGCCTCGGATGATGCCTCTTTTATGACCGGTCAAGTCGTTCACCCCAATGGTGGTACAGTCATCAATACTTAATAAAAAAATTACACAAGAGATCTCCTTTTGATCACTTTTTTTTCTCCTTAAAATTATTTTGATATCATTTTAGCCCCCCCCCCCTCTCTCTCTCTCTCTCTCTCCTGAAAAAAGTGGGTTCAATCTTGTTGTTTATTGTAACCCTCGTGTACTGTGTGCATTTTTATTGTTCATCTCACAGAAAAAGGGAGCAAAAAAAAAAAAAAAAAAAAAAAATAGCGATAAAGAGGAGAAAAAGGAGCCTTTTATATATATATATATATATTATTTTTATTTTTATTTTTATTTTCGTATTTATTCTTTCTTTCGTTTTTTTTTCTATTATTATTTTTTTTTTTTTTTTTTTTTTTGGTTCTTTTTTTTTTTTTTTTTTTTTTTTGAAAGAGTAACCATGACGACCCTCGATAGTAATCTATTTAGTATATTCCCTCAACCTACCAAAAAAAACTTGATCTATCCATCTTCCAGCCCATCCGACCTTTTGAATTTGCCTAAGCGATACGACCCACCCAAGCGTTACGATGCTTATAAGGCACGGGCGTTTTCAGATATTGTTCAGGCACAACCACGCCCTAAGCCTTCGAACCCCGAAGCTGAGGCGATTGACCAATGGTTTGAGAATATCCAGAAATACGAACAGACGCTTGAACAGGTCGCTGCGGCCAGCCTGGATCAAGACTTTAAAGACGAACTTCAACATATCAATCAGTGGATTCGCTCAAGATCCGATGTGGAAAGAACGGCTGCTCTCTATACTATGGTTCAGAACGCTTCTCAAGTTCAGATACGATTTCTCATCACCGTCTTACAGCAACTCTCCAGCCAAGACCCTGCTACTGCTGGTCAGAGCAGCCCCCAACGTAATACTGCCATCTTTAATCCATAGACTCATCCTTTTTCTTCTTTTTAGGTCCATCTCACTTCCTCCGCCAGAGTCACTCGGTGATCGAAGAGGATTCCAGAAAAAGACAGTTCTACAGACAGCACAATCCAGTGGGCACTTCGGCTGTCAGTGAGCCTAATCGCCAGCGCTCTTTCCTGTCACACACTGGGGCTCTGTACGAAAAGGCGCTGGCTGCGCAAGCTCAGCTCCAGGCCGTCAGCTCTGATTCTTCTACCCTTTCCTCTACCTCTTCTTCACTCCATAGTGATCTCTTTGCACGCTCCAGACTTTCTTCGCTTCGTACAGACCTTGCTTCTCCCTCACTCTTGACTTCCCGTTCAGACCTATCTCTCAAGCCTCATGTCGATCTTTTCCCCCCTTCCGACCTTTCCTTATTTACTCAGTGGCCCGAAAAACAACCTCGGGAAGAAGACTGGACTTTTGGTTCGCTCTCCAAAACCAAAAAGAAGACCTGGACCGTCAGGGAAGAAGATCCTATCGACGCCCTTGCACAAGCCCAGGCAAGGCTCAAAAACGACATCTGGGCAGATCAGGACTTACCTGAGGAGGACAGCGACGCTCCACCCCTCACTGGTTTGGCCAGAAGACGCAAACGGTCCTCCCAAGCGCGTGCGCTCAAGGACAAAATCGCTGCTGAAACGGTCGATTTTGAACTCATGAAGGATGTCCAGGCCTGGTTGAGAAGTCTGAGGTTACATAAATATGGTCACGCCTTTCTCGGTCTGGACTGGAAACAAGTGATTCGTATGACGGACCAAGACATGATCGATGCTGGCGTAAATACCATAGGCGCCAGAAGAAAGTTACTCAAGGTTTTCGAAAACGTTCAGGCCCATTGTGATGAAAATGTAAGCCTTCCTCTATCATTCTCTCGCTCACTCACCTCTTTTCCCCTTTCTCAGTCGATAGAATACTAAATCCGCTGTCATTCAAATAAACCTTTTTGTTCATTTTTTAATTTTTTTTTTTTTTAATTTTTTTTGACTATTTTTTTTTTTGGATTCGATGTGGGTCAAAATACTCGGCTTATGGCTCACTTTCACTTTAGCGCTTGCTTGCGAGATGCCCTGTAGAAGAGGTGTCTCTAAAAATTTTGCAGACTACTATACACCCGTCTTACAGCAAACTTTCAACCACCTTCAACAAAGACTTTTTCAAGCCATCCAAACAACCCATGCACCTCATGAGCTCTCACCTGAGCTTTTCAAGTCCCTTGAAACGAACCTTGCCAACCAACTCAACCAGTTTGTGCAAGACGACAGCCTGAAAATCAAATTGGCCAACGGCTTTTATCAAGTCATCTTCAACCAGGAACGACCTTATAAAGGAGACTGCAACCACCCTAAGGTTTTGGATCGAACCATGCCCCCTCCTAATACCAACTGGACGATGATCGAGTGTAAGTTCTCCTTTCTCTTGGTCTATGCATTCATCACGCCTATCTAGGTGAGAAAATGAACTATCGTTGTGGTAATCCACCTTCGATCTGTCACTTTCTGGACGATGTCAAACAACGTTGTCTCAAAAGTATGCGTCAACAGCTCACCGCCTACGTCTCTACTCAAAACGGTCCTTTACTCAAGGCCCTCATCAAAACCACACGTCAATCCATTCTCGCCCACGGCTTGACAAAACCTATCGAGACCTACATGGCCAACATCACCGCTGCCCTCATTCGCTCCACAGAGAATTGGGTTTTGCAGGAGGTAGCCCAGATTTGTAATACCCCCGATCAGGAAGAAGCTTGTAGTAGCTGGGATCACCTTATCAAACTAGAGATCTTGACTTGGCCCTAAAATGAGTTTTAAAACCTAATAAAAATTAAGGGAGGGGGGTGGGGGAAAGCGTGTTCAGTTTCCTTTCCCCCCCTTTTTCTTTTTCTCTTTCCTAATTCCCCCTTTTGGATATGAGCAGTAACAATCAAAGTAGCTTAAAACAAGCTTTGCTCGCTGGTGCATGTGCTGGTACTGCAGTAGACACTGCTCTTTTTCCATTAGGTAAATCTAGGAAAGCTTTAGAAGGCTTTTTTTTTTAAAAAAAAAAAAAACAGGAGAACTCTTACTTTTTTTTTTTTTTTTTTTCACAGACACGATCAAAACACGATTACAATCGCAACATGGATTCATTGCCTCTGGAGGATTTCGAGGTATCTACGCTGGCTTGTTAAGTGCTGTGATTGGAAGTGCACCGGGTGGTAACGAAAAAAAAAAAAAAAAAAAGAGAGAGAGAAAAACGTCTTGCTTACCTACTTTGATTCACAGCCTCTTTGTTTTTCGTGACTTATGAAGCCACCAAACGGGCCCTGAAGACAAACAATCCAGACTATGCATCGCTTATTCATATGGCTGCTGCCTCATGTGGTGAAACGGTTGCTTGTACTGTGCGGGTTCCTACCGAAGTCATCAAGCAACGGATGCAAACAAAACAATTTCATCAGACTTCGGTGGCTGTATCCCACATCTTGCGTACGGAAGGGATCTTGGGCATGTACCGAGGATTCTTGACAACCGTAGCACGAGAAATCCCTTTTACCTGTATTCAATTCCCTCTGTACGAATATTTCAAAAAGTCTTATGCAATCACAAAGGGTAGACCCACAGAACCTTATGAGGCTGCTCTCATGGGTTCAGTGGCAGGCGGGATCGCTGCTGCTGCAACAACACCTTTGGATGTATGCAAAACACGGATCATGCTGTCTCATAAAGTAAGTGGCCCTTCCGCTGACCTTTATCTCACCTTTTTTTTTTTTTTTTTTAGAATCAATCCGGAGGAAAACATTACACAGGCATTGTTTCCACCATGAAACGTATTGCTGCTGAAGAGGGCCCACGTGCTTTGTTCTCAGGTATCGGCCCTCGAGTGATGTGGATCTCTATCGGTGGAAGTATCTTCTTGGGGGTTTATGAAAAAGCACTCAAGACGTTTGTACAACTCGCTTAATTTTTTTTTATTTATTTTGATGATGTTTTTTTTTTTCCAAAAAAGAATTTTTTTTTTTTGGTGATGAATTCATCCATGGTCCATGCTATTCTTACATTCTCTAAACTATTAAAAGAAGCCAAAACATCGTCTGCAGCCACATGGCAAATCGAAAACATAAAACAATCCAACGATTGGTGTATTTATATTGAAACTGAGCTAGCATCATTAGAAGAACAACAGAGACAGGATCACTTTCAATTTGCGCAACAAAAAGCAGACAGTCCATTACCCTCATTAGACCAACTTCTTCAAGCCTCTCACTGTTTCTTTCAATCGTTATTACAAAACCCCTATATCAGTAACTCACTTTATTTATATGTCGTCAGAAACTATCGATTTTTGACACCAACAGACAAGGAGATACTTGTCAAGGTAGCCTTTTTTTTTTTTTTTTTTTTTTTTTTTAACCCCACTTTGAAAGGATTTGGTCGAATTGGCTCAAGTATCCGTATCAAAAAACATACTCAGGGATATACTGAAAGAGTGGGAGCAATAATAAAGTATCACATCCATGTTAGAAATCATTTATTAAAGCCATGTGTGTTACCAAGGTCGCACATGGGCCGCGTTTTGAACCAAGGCAGGCGTATTGGGTAATGGCGATAGATGGCTGGGTGAGCTAGAGGAAGCAGACGCTGGCGTCCGAAGTCCATTGAGGATCGTACTCAATAAACGCGAAACAGCCAACTGATGTTGTGGCGCGCTCAAGAGACTTACCACGTCATCCATCCTACGAGGATCAGCCATGACGGAAGGGGATGGAGAAGTCGGTTGAGCGCAAACGTTGGGGCTAGAATACTGAGCTGTAGGTACGGTGAGATAGGAAGACGTAGAGGCGGTAGCCATGCCTTGACCATAGCGAGGCTGGGAGTGCGTTGTCTGTGTACCTGATACATAAGCATGCGTCGTGTGGATACTGGGCGGTTTAGTATAAGATCGTTTAGGTTGTCCAACACAATTAGCCGTAGGTCCAGCCGACTTGCTTGCCATCAGACTAGGTGTCTTTCGAATGACCGGCTGAGGAGCCTTGTTCACAGGGGCTTTTTCGCAAGGTGGGGCGCTTGGTAAAGGTCTCGTTCGGTTGGAAGCTGGATCCACAGAGGTTTTTTTAAAAGCCTGGGCACTTTCTAAAGGTGTCTGATGGGCGAATTGTACAATCAGTTCAATGGCTTCTTTACTCAGGATAGAATCGTATTCTAGTTTGTTTTGTTTTTTTTTTTTAAAAAAAAAGAACCCTCCAACTTATTCAAGACGCTTATAAAACTTACGATCAAAACTGGCACTTTTACCGTTATCTTCCGAAGAAAACAATCGAAGAGAAACTCTTTCATTCTGTTCAAGATTACGATCAATCGTCACCACAGTTTTTATGCCGTTTTTCACAAAAGTTTTTATCAGCTCTCTCTCTGATTTTGGATTTTTGACGTAGACTGTGTCTAGAAGAACGCCGCTCTTTTCAAAATCGCTGGATAGTACCGACACAAAGGAGCGTGTAACATGACTTCGAACAAGAAGCTTTGTTATTTTGCTATTATCGAGCTTTGGCGCTTTGGGCTTTTGAGGTTCAGCCGAAAAGCATGGCCTGTAGCGACATACCTCTAACTCTATATAGTTACACATTTAGATATAAAAGAGTGAAAGGCTTGACAAAGATAGATAGACATCTTTTTGTACCTAATGTGGATCCCCTCCAGGGTTTTCCTTGTTCGTTTTCAACAGCAGAGGTACACGCCTCTACCGTTTCAAACTGAACAAAAACAAACGGATGCTTAAACACGATGTCTATTATTTTTCCAAACTTGCTAAAACGATCTCTGATATCTTTCCAATGCATGGCCGTAGACACGTTACGCATGCGCATCTTTGAACCAAGATAGATATCTTCCTGAGTATCTTTGGATTTCTTTAAACGAATCATAGGTCTTGAAGAGCCATCCAATTTACGCTTCGTAAGCATAGCATACTCATCATACTCATCCAGTGAGCGTTTTTTGTTGGCCTGAGAAGAATTCTTATCCGATTTGGGATGTGAAAACAGTGCACTAAAAAATTCATCCACCACCGTAGGTTTTTCAACTGTCATTTTTCTAAATATTTGAGAAAATAAAAAGTAAAAATAAAAAATGATAGATACTTTTATATATGTCTACAAAAGAATGTTTGAAAGAGAATAAAGATCATAATTGTAATAACCAAAAAAAAAAAACTTTCCGAATTACTTTTTTTTTTTTTTCTTTTATTTCATGAAAGGGGTTCAGAGAGTGAGGTAAAGTAATAATAATAAAAAAAAAAAAAAAAAAAAGCAGGTTGAAGAGGGGGCAAGACTAGATGAGAGACAATATATATATATGTATATATAAAAGAAAAAAAAAAAAAGAGAAAGTATATTTGGTAGTGTGGATGGGATATATCTAAGTGCGCGCTTGTTGTGTGCTTTGATCGGACTCAGTTGTAGTAGCAGGATGTGAGCTTTCAGAAGCCTCTTCTTTCAGGTCAGTGGCTTTCTTTCCTTCTGGTGATGGCGAGTCTTTTTGATCTGATGAAATAGGAAGATTACTCATACCAAGCTTTGCGTTCAATTCTTCCACTTCCTTCATCAGGCGGTACCCTTCTGAGCCTTGCATAGCAGCAATAGTCAACTTGTTTTTCAATTCAGTCATTTCCCGTATCAATATCGCATTCTGTTGTTCGAGGTGGACAATTTTTTCTTCCATTTCATGAATATGCTGCTTCTTCTTTTTACGACATTCTTTTGCAGCTTGTCTGTTCCTGAGCAATCGACGCTGGCGGCGTTCATCGTTGGACATATTGCGTGTGTTTTGTCTTTTGCTCTCATCAGAAGGTGCTGAAATGGGATGATGATGGTGGTGAGGAGGCGGGCCAGGTAAGGCGGTAATAACAGCTCCATTTTGGAATTGAAGCAAATTGGAAGCCAGATTAGGCACTGGGATGGGAGCGACCATCGCTTGAGCCAGAGAAGAGGCTGTAAAATTGGCCAGATCGTGTCCCTGGGCTTGCACATAGTGTTGGATGATTTGCTGTTGCTGAGACTCACTCAACAAATGCATACCAGGTGGAGGTGGGGCATTGGCGATATTTAAAATCGTCGCAGGCTCTTCCTCTTTTGGTGGTGTGTCACTGTTTTCTGTGTTACTGGATTCGCCATCGTCTTTCTCATCCAATTTTGGTATTTTCGCTTCTTTTTCAGCATCCACACCCTCTTCTCCAGCTCTTTTTTCTTGGATTCTTTCCTCCTTGATACTTTCTACGATGGCTGTATCTGACATTTATGTGCTCTCTTTTTTTTTTTTTTTTTTTGTAAGCAGAAAGATAAAACGGTGAAACTTTGCTTTATTTTCTTGTTTACCTCCTGTGTGAATATAGTAGATTTGTAGGTGTGTGTTTGTGATATAGGGAGTTGTACGCTTCAAAAAGTGATATATGTGTGTTTTTGTTTGGATAGTTTGCAACTTTCAAAATACTATTTTATTTTTTCTTAAAAAAGTATACGTTCTTTTCGCTATCAGTTCAGAGGCTATTTTTTTTTATTGGATGAACACCTCCAAAGTCGGGAATACCTACAAGTGATGACGAAAATAAAAATCGACGTAAACAAGAAGAAGGAGTGATGACGCAAAATTTTTTTTCCAATTTATTTATTCCCTTACCTTTGCGTAGGTGTTTCAAATTAGTTCGGATCGCACAAAACAAGCCTCCTGGCTGTACCAGTCACTCAACACGCTCCTGCCTAACAGTTTCATAAAACGAGTTTCTTTCACACTAAATGTTTATGAATGGCGCAAATAGACACTTTCAACTTCAACTCGTCTAATATAGCAGTAGCAATATCTTTGCTAAAGTCAACTAGAAATTTAGAATGCTCCTCAATCAACTTAGCATGGACGTCTTGCACGAGGTTTAGAATAAGATCCTAAAAGTCGCCTCTCAGGATCATGATTACAAGTCCAACATAACTCTGGGTAGTGCGCATCAAACCCAGTGGCTAAAGTTAAAGCTTTCATCCTGAATCTTTCTTTGATCATCAAGTTGAAAGGTCTTTCAACTTATGTAGGAGTAAAAACCTCTCTTTTAACTTTCAAAGCCGGATGTCTTTTTTCAACAACTTTGACTCTGCGAAAAGAAAACTGTCATTCTTTTCCTCTATTTATTCTACTTCCATATATCCACATACATATAGTAGAGAATCGCTCCCAATTCGCCTTGTTTTCTCCAGCTATTCTTCACTGAAACTGAAATACTTAATTTTCGTTTTCTTCTGCTCGTCGTCTTTTATGTAATCGGCAGATAAATTATCTATATCTTTATCTGAAACAATTCTATATCAGCAATAGATGCACTAAAGCTTTGCATACCTTTCCTAACATCTAAAAGAAAAGGGAGCTGAATCCTTTACAATCCTTTAGATTTTATATTCTTTTAAAACCAGCGCAGACACATTCAAAAAATAGTAGTTGTTGATTTGTTGTGTTTAATGTTACTTTGATACATTGGTACTTTTGAGAATCTGTTTTTTACAGGTTTCTGAATTTGTTACTTCATGTTTATGTAAAAGCCAGCCTATTAACTCGGTTTGTATTTCAGATACATGGCTGTTTTCAGTGTGTAGTATGATGTCTCTTGGTTGCTCTATAAAACCTCCAAGCGGATAGCCAGGAAAGAGTAAAAAAAAAAAAAAAAAAAAAAAAGAAACTAATTATTGGTTTAAAGGAACTATACTTGTCTTTTTTTTTTTTTTTTTTTTTTGGTGTAAGCGTATAGTCATCAAGATAAGGATGAGTGGTATACTTCAAGGTTACAGGTTACAGGTCTACCATAGTTGAATCTCCGTAAGCCTTTGATATATAACATTCAAGTCACGATTTAGCATGTTAAAAGGTGCTTGCATTTTTTTTTTTTTTTTTTTCATTTTCATTTAATATGGACTCCTATAACCACTTGCCTAAAAAGCTAAAAAACAAATACATTGTTCAAAGGCATGGATTTTCGTTAGCCAACTTTAAAAAAATCATTTGCTCTAACCCGGATATTGCTATTCCAGCTACTGGAGGTCCTTTGGGTGATGGCTACGGTTTACACCTAAGAGGAGAGCAGCAAGTAGAACAGGTATGTATACAACGCGACCTTCTTTTTTTTCTGTAAAAAAAAAAAAAAGAAAAATCGAAGGCCTGCAACTTAGCTAACGAAATTAACGATAATAGTCAGCCGAACTTCTTGCAGACTACTTGAAAGAAAATGATATGAAGGACGTGTTACTCTATTGTTCGCCCTTTAAAAGAACAGTTGAAACTGCTGCCATCACCAGAAAGATACTGAACGAGGAATTAAAGGCTGAGATCGGGGAAGCCACCCAGGTATACGAATTAAGAGAGCGTTGGTATGGCGAAATGGATTTACGCCTTGATATAAACTACCAAGTCTGTTGGAGTGACGATCATGGCGTGCCTGATCATGGTGAAGACAGCGCTTATGGTATTGAATCGCCCAGAACTGTTGCTGACCGCGTAACACGGTTTATTGCTGAAGAGATCGAATCGAAATTCGAAGGAAAAACTATCGTCCTTATATCGCATGGAGACGTCTGTCAGATTTTGTTGACTGCCTTTAGAGGTGACGAGCCTTGGAAACATAGATCTATAAAGCATGTTGATACTGCTAACTGGAGATTATGTAAAAGACTTTATGAATGAGAGAGTTGCTTAAAATGAAATATGTATACGTGCTGGATGATGGTTTATTATAAAGATTTCAATAAAGCGTTGGACATGACACTGTATATTTTAGAGCAACCATCCACACACTGTTCCACAGCCTTTGAGGTTACTAAACTATCAGATTGCCCCACTTGAAGGATATGGGTAACCTCATTGATCGAAGGCATATAAGATAAAACTAACGACCCTTCTTTCTGGCTTTCTTCTTTTTCTGTACCGTCCATCAGGATTTTGTCTTGAGTAAACACGCTTGAACAGGCTGTTACCTGGTCTAACATTTCTATACCAGCATCTGCTAATGCAACACTGGAAGCAACGATAGCTGCAGCAAGACAGGAGCTGCTACCATCGCTTTCGAGTACATTAATATAGATATCAATAGTTGATTTGGGTAATAATTCCAATCGCACAGCAGGTGAAAGGGCTTGAATCAGTATTTGGGAGAATTCTTTTTCTTCAGGATCCTAAGCCGCAATGTCAATAATTTCTCTCTTTATAAAACTGTGGGGCTCTCTTACTCTTATAGCTGATCTTCTTTTCGTACGAGAAAATGGAGAAAACTTGAAATCACAGTTGATAATACCGTTTTGTGAGAATTGTGTAGATTTTTTTACTTGTCGTGGCCCATAACTGATCATTTCGTAAGTTTTAACTTTTTTTTTTTTTTTTTTTTTTTTTTTTTTACACTGCACAGGTCACTTTTGTCTTTCCAACTTCAATATATGCAGAACCGTTTGCTTGCGTCACAAGCCCAGGTTTTAGAACTAAAAGGAGGTTGAGCGTTCGGCTATCTTTCTTGTGCATATAAAATCTTACAAATGGGCCTTAAATCTTCCAAGCCTCGTTGATCTAATCTCTTTCCCTCACTGTTCAAAATTTCTTCAGGCGTTTTGTCTTCAATCCAAATAGGCGCTACACTTAGCTCAGGTCCATTAACACGTCTGCGATCCATGATGTCTTTTTTTGGTTTATTAAGCACTGAAAAAAAATATACAAAAAAAAAAAAAAAAAAAGTATTTTCACCCGATACTGAGAAAAAGCAAGCTAGCTTCTGGGGAAATTCAACTGCCGTTTTTGAAAAAGTACAGTAAAAAAATACTTTAAATTTCCTCTTCCGAAACCAAAGGATGATTGAGGAATAAAGTGTGTCCTGTTCAACATTAGTAGTCTTGAAAGGCTGCTTTCGAAAATTTTGACACATGTACGAAATATAGATTTGTAAAGAAATCCACGATCATAAACCCCATATGGTTTGACAACAACAAAAACAGGCTTCTTAACAAAAAGAAACTACGAACTATCCTTTAAAACACACAACGTATCAAATCTAAAAACTCAAAAAGTGTACACTCTTTGTATTTACCTCAAAAAATAAAGAAATCAAGCTTAAAATTCTCAAAAGGGATGTTTTACTTGTTCAGTTTACTAAAATGATGCATCAGAGATAAAGTCGTATTGAGCTTACCAAGATATAAATCAAAATATTAATAGTTTTCTTTAGTACTTTCCTCATTGCATTGATAAAAAGCGCTAAAAAAAAAAAAAAAAAAAAAATAGAAACCACCGGTACAAATTCGGTTTTGAAACCGGCAGATACCTAACTCCAAATAGCAATAGCATTATTTTATTTGTCAAGAAAAAACAATGCTTCTAAAAGGTAGTACTGAGCTTTTTAATGAATATCTGAGTAGCGATTGCGGGTACTTCTGTGATCAAAGTAGGTAAGCTTTGTATACTATCTAGTTTCTTGATGTTTACAAGAAGGATGAGGTTATAAAAAGTATAGGATGGTAATGTAAAGATATAAGAGATAATCGTTCTGCCAACAGTTTGGATGCCCAAGATGCTTTCAAAGTTATTTTTCGGCGTTTTCTTGCGAAACATGGCGACCTTGATGTAAAAAAAACAATTGCTGTATATATATATATATAGCGGGTTTAGCTTCCTCATAGGTAAGGTTAGTGACCCAATTGACGTCGACTGACACCATTGTTGCAAACAAAGACTTTTTTCACGGCAACATTAACTTTATTTCTTGGAATGATTCTATTATAGATTTTTAAGGTACGTAGCTTAAATTATCAATAGATGCCAGTCATGCATAGTTTAAGATAATCATAGACAACCTGCAACATATTTTGGATATCCTTTGGCAAATTACTCACTTAGGTTGAAAAACTTCCACAAGAAATTGAAGATAAACTGCGAGAGTATTCATTAGTTGTATCCCAATGCCAACCGTTTATTCTAGATAGGGGTGTAGTTGATAACACACTGCCATTCAGTAGTATTTGGCATAGTTTCCGCATTTTAGATCTGTAGAGACAACATAAAGTTTTAAAACTGGGTTGGCTGTCGTCACTGATACAACATATGCAAGTGAGAGGATTGTTGGTCCTTTCAGCTTTAAAGGTATTATTTATGCCAATAGAACAAAGCAAGATCATCGAAAATCTAAAAGATGTGTATAGCCTTGACGTTTTGGACAGCAAGCTCAAGCCTGAGATCTCCTATGTATCAATTAGACTGAGAAAGCTGATCGACGAAAATTTGATCCAGCTGTAGCTAGGGCATATATTGAAGAGAGAAATCTTTAAGACTTTCAAAAAGGCTAGTAGTCAACACCAAACTGCAAAACCAAGAGCCGCCGAAGCTTTGTTTAAACTAGCTCTCAGCCAAGATAAACTGGTATACTTTGAGATACATGATGGTATTTTATTGATACAAGTTACAACCAGATAGTTCAAACAGCAAAACCTACCCTCTTTGACAGGGTTATCAAACATATACTCTCAGCTCACGAAGAAAGTCCGGAAACGCTTCTGAAGTATGTCTATCCTGAATGCAGCGCATAGTATAACTTGGAGACTCCTGTAAAATAATAACTAACAAGGCAAAGACTATCTAATATAATAAAGGAATTGATAACCGACGGCCGCTGTACACACCGCAGCCAGATTGAAAGCAATGAGCACGCCTTACGGGAATAACCACTCAATGGAAGTGACTGGCTCACCCTTATCCACCTCTTTCTAGAAAAAACTGAGTGGTTGAAAGTGACACCTCTTTCTAGAAAAAACTGAGTGGTTGAAAGTGACATCTTTAAGCAGGGAGTTACAAGTCCAAAAAAAAAAAAAAACAATAAAAACTAGATTATTATAGTTTGTGAGATACTCAGCACCTGACAAATATGCCGAAGTCGTGTATTTCACAACGCTTCTTTCTGGTCTAATGAAGCCATTGCTAGGTTTGCTTTACTTGCAAGGAAGACTCATAGTGAAAACAAGACGAATCTCAGCTACTACGCTGATTTTATTTGTTCTAAAGTAACCACTTTGTGATGGCTACATGAATAACCAAAAAAAAAAAAAAAAAAAAAAAAAAATGAGCATTTCCAAAAAAAGAACATACCTTGAGGTGACAAGCTAACTTATAGGTGATGGGTATATTTGAAGCTGACAAATTACATGCTTGCTGTCTTGACGGATTCTTTGTTTTGGCCATCTTTTGCTGCCTTTTGTTCCGAAAAAAAAAAAAAAAAAAGGAGAGAGTTTTTATTTTTATTTTTTTTTCTCGGTGAGCCGATAGTGAAACAGTCTTATCTTTTCTCCCCTTTTTGATTTTTTTTTTTTTTTTTTTGGAAGCATTACTTGTCATAAAGATCGGAGACGTTTACAATAGAAAGCATCTGGACTCTAAAAGACACGCCTCCCTTTGTAGTTGTTTAAAAGCGAGAGTTGTTAAATCTCAGACTGTGTTTTTAATGACCTTTCTTTTGTCTTTAAAAAAGACAATCATGTTTATCGATAAACATTACTTTAGCTTTAATTGAGTTGAAAGAAGCAGTGTCATGTTAAATAGAGCTCAGAAAATAGGTACTAGCGTGCCAAATTTTACCTTTGAGTACAGCGTGTCACACAGGAAGAAAACAGATGTGCTTCATTGTGTTTCATACAATAAGATGAATAGGCCACCTTATTGTTTTTTTTTTTTTAAAAAAAAAAAAATGCCGTTCTTGTTGTGTGCAACTACCAGAAAGAAGGAGAAAATGTACTTTAATAGCAAAAAGGTGTGTATGTGTGTGTGTGTGTATAAGCCATCTTTACAGCGTTCATCTCTTTCAAAGGGACTTACATACATGTACATATGACTTGCTTACAGCCAATTCTCTCATAACGCTTTTACTGACACATAAAAAAGCTAGTTTTATGTAGGTCGTTTTTAGCGAAAAAGGACAGTTCATCCCGAGTGGTATGTCTTTTTTGTTAATAAAATAAACTCCTCTTCTTTGTGGTACATTGACACAAAGTGATACATTATATTGACAAAAAAAAAAAGTGCCATATTTTTTGTATTTCTTTTCCTCTTTATTTCTTATTCACTCTTTACTCTCCTTTTTCCTGTTTTTTTTTTTTTTTTTCTTTTTTTTTTTCTATTATTTAAATTACTGAAATTCATGCTGTGAAAACAAAACAACCATTTTTTTTAAAAAAAAAAAAAAGACATGTTCACAGTTTCCACTTTAAAAGGACCATTGATAATCGTTGGAGTCACTCTGTCGATCCTCTTCTTTACTTTCACCTCACAGCTATTTGTTATCTGGCCTTACCTCATCACTCACTACAACCTTACGCAGACAATTGGCATACTTGCGCCACTCAACTGTTGTGTTGTAATGACATTCATCAATTATTTTCTTACCTGCTTTACTCACCCTGGGTCAGTACCTGTTCGTTATGTAAGACAGTTGTATATATACATATAAAAGGAGAAAGAAAAAGGGGGAAGGGAATTCTAATAGGAAAGGATTCCTTACATTTTTTTTTTTTTTTTTTTTTGGGTGAAAATAGATTCCTAGACAACAGGCTTTTATAGAAGTGAAGAAATCAACACATGCACCACGTTTTTGCAAGACATGCGATAATTATAAACCGCCAAGAACCCATCATTGTTCCATCTGCAATCGATGTGTATTAAAGATGGATCATCACTGCCCGTGGATTAATAACTGCGTGGGGTTTTTTAATTACTGTCATTTCATTCGGCTTATTGTGTATGCTAATGTTACTTCATTATACATCTTTGTGCTTCTTTCTTGTCGAGCCTATCAAATCATTCATCATGTAAATATACATATATATATATACATATATATATATATATGTGTGTGTGTGTTTAGTTTACTCTATCCTTTGCTCATATCGTTATATATATATATATAAAGGTCTCGCCTGCCTCTCTGGAAGTTGGCTTTCTCTGTGCGAACATGATCGGCCTGACGGTTGTTATCATCGGCTTGAGTATTTTGACAGGATACCATACCTATTGTATCACCACCAATACCACCACGATTGAAGCTTGGGAAAAAGGAAGATCGCTTACGATTCAAGGCCTGGGCCGTACACAGAATGTGAGAAAGCCCTATCATCAAGGACTGTATAAAAACCTAAAGATCGTTTTGGGTCCTTATCCTTTTCTTTGGTGGTTTCCGCTTTCAATGGAAGGTCAAGGGCTTGAGTTTCCAGTCTATATGCGTTATTCAGATGAAGAAAAGTTGACCGAAAAAGACTATTCATCGACCACACGCCTGAATCGACCTTTGTCTGTAGAAACTTTTAGGTCCGCTTATGATACTGACCATTTGTCTACTCATCATACCATACCCATCTCTACCTCCACTTTCTCATCCAATACGACCACCCTCATCTAAGCACACACACACACACACACACACACACATACACACACATGCGCGCTTTTAAATAAATACCTTTCAATTCTTTTGTAGCCAATAGCCCTTTCCAGCCTAGTTTTTTTTTTTTCAAAAAAAAAAAAAAAAAAAACTCCACCTACATCAAGGAGTAAAAGTGGACAATAGAATACTGAAATTTAGATGTAATCCTGTCCTGTTAGACTTGGAATGAACTTGATCTATTGATTTGCTAAATTCTTTTGTTACTGGCTTTTCAAACAATACCAAAGGCGGTGCTTCAATAGACTTTTTTTTTGGGATGTGGTTTGCCTTGTTGATAAACTTTATGTTTTTACAAGATAGGGTTTATATACAAGTCATTTAGCTGTGATGCTTGGCTTCCATAGATAATTGAGTAAGCTCATGTTGGATTCAAACTAAACAGGGTTCAATAAACGATAGACAAGCCAAATGTTAATGTTCCAAAGGAAACCATAGCTGTTTTGAATTTCCTTTTCAACTTTCGTATTGGCTCTGGTGATTGTCAGTGAACCCGATACTTCAAGCAGTAATGGTAACCATGAGGATATCTTTGACAACGCTCTTACCCTCCTCCCTCCTTTTTTTTTTTAAAAAAAAAAAAAAAAACCTGTAAATTGACTCTCTTTCAGCACGGTATTGGACAAATCTATAGACAAAAAGGATTGCTGGAAAGCCTTTTTTTTTTTTTTTTTTTTTTGGAGATAATTAAAGTTTACGAAACGTTTCTAAAAAAGGGTATACTTGATTTAAATAGGAGGTCATTCTACTCTATTGCTTGTCGTTTTATACAAACAAATGGTACGCATGACTCTTTCTTTTTTTTTTTTTTTTTTTTTTTTTGCTCCTCAATTTTCAGGAACAGTGCAATGCATAGCATGTGTAACACTGCAAATTATCATAGGTTACAATTCTATATAAAAAAATGAGTTTTTCTTTTTTTTTAAAATTTTCATTTTCCTTTGGCCTCTTTTTTTTTTTCTTTCTTTCTTTCTTTCCTAGCCATTTGAAAATAAGCCATGCATCGACAAAGGGTACGACAACGCAAAAACCAACAAGTGTCTTCTGTGAGTATCTGTAAGCCTTCAGTTGAAGAATCGCTCCAGAGCTGGTTAAAGAGAGACAAGACGATTTCTGGTTTATATTTGCCAGACGTCTGTCTGTGCTGTCAGAGATCGCACTGTGAAAATCTGGAAACAACTATTTTCGCCATCAGAAAATTAGAAGAGGAAGCTAGATTAGCGGCTGGTATGAAAATTATTTTAGTGTCGAGTTGACTTTTTGGGACATTATTGAAACACATGTTATTTTAGAAATCGGTCAGATTCTATTGTACAAACACGAACAATTTGTGTTGGAATCCAATGAGTCCACAGCCTATCTGGAAGAACGAGTAAGAGAAGAGGCAGAAATCCATTCAGGCGATTAATTTCTTTTTTTTTTTTTTTGTAAAAGCTTCGTCAATCAGAGGAAAAGGTTCAACAGTTAGAGCAGCTCTTGCTCCAATCCGAAACTGCCATGGATGATATGGAACTCCAAAGAAACAAGTTGGCTTGGGATTATGAAAAAACGCAAAAGGCAAGTAAAAGCGCTAGATTTAAAAAAAAAAAAAAAAAAAAAAAAATTTGAAGGAGAACCAAACCAATAAAGTTTAAATCTAAATGTTTATTAACTTGAGCCCCAATAGATTCTAGACAAAACATTAAAAGAAGCCGATGTTTATCATCAAAAATCAAGTCAGCTGGCAAGTGAGCTAGAAGATGCCTCAAAAGAAATAGAAAAGTTACGAGCTCGTCAATTGATGATGGACGAAGCCGGTTTGAGAGAAGATAATTTAAGGTCAGAGATAGAAGAGATCACACAAGAATTGGCGACTTCAAAAAGAGCAGAGCATCTTTTGGAATCCAAATATAAGAAACTACAGTCAAAATATGGTAAAGATAGTTCGTCGTCAAGTTATATTCTCCCTCTTCCCCCCCCCCTCCTTTTCTCTCTCTCTCTCTCTCTCTCTCTCTCTCTCTCTCTTTAGCCTACACACATACTCTTTTTTTGATGTCATCGGTTGTCGTTACCATAACAACCATTCTACTTGCATTGTCATAGCTTACTGTTCGTACTGAGCCTTCACCTATGTACACCCATCTCTATACACCCTTTTCTTTTCTATGGGTCTGCCTCTCCCTAACCACTCTCCTTGTTTTATTTATTTATACAAGTGTATGTGTGTGTGTGTGTGTGTGTACTAATCCTAACTGAATAGAATCTGTATGTAAAGACGATCCCTTCATGAATCTGACCAAGACTTTCAAGGTAAACCAAAAAAAAAAAAAAAAAAAAAAAGGACCTTTCTAGTAATACAAGTTTCTGATTGGTGTAATCTTGTTATTAGCCTAAATCGTTTATGGGCGAGTCGATAGAGGAAAACAATAGCCAATGGGTTCAGATGATCAAGGAGTTGGTGTCCGCCAACAATACGTTAAAAAAAGACTTGCAAAAACATTCTAGCAAAACTGAGCTGATGTGCGACGCCAGCCGTTACTACAATGGCTCGTCAGAGTCACAGCCTGTTGACGACGGGCTTTACCACCCCACGGGTCGCATCTTGCAACGGCTACAACAAACAGATACTCGTGCGCTGAATCGGAAGTTACATCGGGCGTTTGATATATTTGACTTGAGTAGCATGAGTAATGTGCTTATCGAAAACATTCTCAAGACAGAAGTGGAAACACTGTTTGGGGGTCCCCAGGAAGAGTTTGCTTCTTTGGTTCAGAGCATGCTGAGAGAAATAGCTCTCTTACGTATCACCATCAACGATATTCAAGTCGAGTACGTCAAGAAGATACAAGAGAGCTCCCTTGGTCTCGAAAAGGAAAACACCCAAACAAAAGAACCTGCCGCCCTTGACTGGGTGGCAGACATGTTTCATGGCGGGCCCAAGCAGAGAGTGATTCAACGTCGATGCTCTTTACCGACCACTGAAATCACTAAAGAATTCTTGCCATCCTCTCGGGTCATTCGTCATAACCTCTTTCCCTCCACCTATTCTCGTTCCTGCGCTAGAAGAAGACTGGCTCTCTCCCTTCCAAACTTGAACCCCAGAGACCTTTCGATTCGAAGAAAAAGGTCGTTGTTGCCCATAGGCTCTACAAGTTGGCTTGGAAATAAAATCATAAAGTGACGTGTCTGAGCTGGCCGTAGAAATAAGGAGTATTTTTTTTATATTTTTTATTTTCTCTTTCTTTTTTTTTTTTTTTTCCCTTTTTTTTTATTTCCTTTTTTTCTCTTTTTTTTTTTTTTTTTTTTTTTAGACTTTCTTTTCTGTATACAAAACCCTTTTTTTTTTTTTTTTTTTTTTTTTCTTTTTATATTATTTATTTTTATTATTAAAAAAAAAAAAAAAAAAAAAAAGCATTTTTCTTTTTACATTTTCGATAAGAAATAAAAAGAAGAAAAAAAAATTTAAATTAAAAAAAAAGAATATCAACAAAAAACAACAAACAAAACATTTTGTAAAATTATACCAAAAGAGAAACATATCATGTCAACTGCTATTCCTTCCGCAGCTGGAGCCGCTACACAACCCTCTGCTTTACACTCTCAAATGCAACCAGGCTCGCAAGGCTATACGAGTGCTCAAGCACAGGCACAGCACATCTTTAGACAAAAACAATTAGCAGCCATCAAACATCAACAATTTATACAACAACAACAGCATTTGCAACAACAACAGCATCAATTACAACAGCAGTACATGAATCAACCACCAGCTCAACTGCTGATGAAAAAGCAACAACAGATGCAACAGATGCAACAGATGCAACAGATGCAACACATGCAGCAAATGCAACAGCTGCAACTCTTACGAAGCCAAGAGCAACAGTTGCAACAACAACAACAACAGCAACAACAACAACAACAGCAACAACAACAACAACAACAACAACAACAGCAACAACAACAACAACAACAGTTATTACAGAGACAGCAAATGCAGTCTCAGCCTTCATCAGTAGCAAGGCCCGGTACGCCAGCGATAAAATCGATGGATTCACCTTCTGCCATGACGATTTCAAAGACAGGCCCAAGGTAAGTAAAAAAAAACCCGAAAAAAAAAAAAAATGCATATAAATACTCAAGTGATGTTAAAGAAAACGTTTCTTATCTTTCACTTTTCTATATGCATCTCTCGTTGTAGTGGAAACCAAACAAGCGGTCAAGCGGTACTTCGTCTACTTCAATTTGCCGAGCAACTGAGTCCTGGGGAACAGGTACAAAGAGTCTATGTTCTAGATGTGTACGAGGATTGTGAATAAGACTGACAACCTATGCTTCATCAGGCCACAGATCGTTCTTTTTGGGATGCATTTGTACAGGACTTTTTTACTGCTGCTGGCACCTTGAAAATGGGATTATTAAATACCGAGACCAACAAAAGAAAATCGTTTGGTATGACGGACTCCCTCCTTTATGTATACTCATTCAGTCTATAGAGGTCAACCAGTCGTTATTGGCACGTTATTTCCATACCAATTATCAGTGTGGTGTGAATTCTATTCAGATGACATTAGAAAAAACAGCAGAGTACATATTTCCAGGTGACATCATGAACGTAGAATGTCCTCGAGTTAGCTTTCTGCATAAATACGACAATGGGGTCTTGGTAGGATACACAAACAACGACAAGGTTTTTCTTAGTTTTTTTTTTTTTTTTTTTTTTTTTTTAGGTTACTTCCACAGGTCATCTGATGGTAAGATTCACCATGTCTTCAGAAGGTGTATGGAAAATAGAACACATGGAGTTTTCAAGCCAAGGATACGATGAATATATCGACAGAGCCTCTATCAAAAGCGAGCCCTTGCCAAACTCAAAAAAAAAAGTGCCTCCTCAACATCTCGTATTTCCAGAGACTCCCATCAATAAATGGGGATTGGCTCCCAGAGTCTTTAATATCTTACAGGTTTTTTTTTTTTTTTTTTTTTTTTTACTTTTTTTACTTTGCCTCTAACTTTTTTATATGCTTTTTAGATCTCAGATATCGCTGAAAAGTTAGGGGAGGTCGTTTTTCATTCGATTGTGTCGGGCACAGGCCCAAAAGGTATACATTTCAAAAAAAAAAATACCGCATAAAGTTCCCCCTCCCCCTATCGCATAAAAAACTCATAGTATGATCATCCTTCTTAGAGAGCTTGGGTGCAATTGCTTATCACAAACAACAAGAATTATCTCGAGATCATGACGAAGGTTTTTTGATTTCCTAATTTTTATATATACACATACATACACCCCAAAAAAACAAAAAGATTGGATATTAAAACCGCGTGTTTAGACTCAAAATCTCAAGTGTTTGCCATGGCCCCTTCACCCATTGTAAAAACCCAAACAGGCGCAAGACCTCAATCGTTCACACCTATGCAACATCAAAACGCCCTTAGACAACAGCAACAACAATTCCAGGCTGCTGCTGCCTTCCAACAATTTCAACAACCTCATTACCAACCCGCATACCCAAACAACACTACAACTAATAATCAATTTGCTACTAGTAACAACACACCCACCACAAGCCCAATGACTCGTAAAAGAAACAGTATCACAAATGACGTAAAATCGCCAGTGACAAGAAAAAGAACAAATACTGGCAACAGAAAACAATAACATATTCCAAAAGAAACAAACAAAAAAAAAAAACAAAAAAAAATGACAGATTAAAAAAAAAAAAAACAAGTTTATATATTATTCTTATTTTATTTTCTTATGTGCGTATGTATGTGTGTGTGTGTATCGTTTTAAAAGAACCTACCAAAAAAAAAAACTTCCCCCCCCCTTTTCTTTTTTTTTTTTTTTTTTTTCATTTTTTTTTTATTCTTGTACAATGACAGATACAGACGAATTTTCTATTCCCTATGTTGAAAAACCTTCTGAAAAACTCAAGCGTGTTTGGCGTGAGTAAGTAACGATGAATAGACAACCATGGATATTTAATCCTGTAGACAACAGCTAGCGTTAGTAAAAAAGTTACAACTGGATGACTTTGTGTCATTTCGTTCGAATCTGCAAGGTCTAAACTATGTGGGTGGTGTTGATCTTAGTTTTCCTTTGAACGATCGGGAAAATGCCGTAGCGTGTTTGGTTGTCTTGACATTTCCAAAACTTGAAGTAAGAGTAGACCGGTTTTTAATCTCTTACACGTTCTTTAAAACATGTAGACGTAGGTTATTTATCAAGAATTTCTAGAAACAAAACTTCATTATCCCTACATTGCTGGTTATCTGGCTTTTCGTGAGGTAGAACCTTTAATGGCCTTGCTGGATAATCTGAGATCGACAAAACCTGAAATATACCCTCAAGTCATTTTAGTAGATGGTAGGGTAAGATAGACCTCGCGACAAAGAACTTGACCCTCTTTTTTTTTTTTTTTTTTTTTTTTTTTTGTTTGTAGGCAATGGACTATTGCATCCTCGTCAGTTTGGCATTGCTAGTCATCTGGGCGTTTTATCAGACACACCCACCATCGGGGTGGCCAAAAACTTTTTGACCATCAAAGGCGACCTTGATGATTTCAAAGAATTAAAACAACGTTGGGAAAAGACACTTTGCAATAAAGGAGATCGTTTCGACTTGGTGGGCAAAAGTAAAACGGTCTATGGTACTGCCTTAAGAACAAGTAGTAAAAACCCATTGTTTGTCAGTCAAGGAAATCAGATCTCTCTCGAACTTGCTGTGAAAGTGGTCTTGGCTACCTCGCCAAAGTATCGTATTCCTGAACCTATCCGAATGGCTGATTTAAGAAGCAGAGCTTATATTCGAACTGAACCCAAGAAGAAAAATGAACAGTCAAAGCCTATTTTACAACAGAAATAGTCTGCTGGCTCATATCTATCTATAGATATATAAACAATAGAAAAATATCCATCTACCTATCAACCAACGCAATAAAAACCAAAAAAAAAAAAAAAAAAAAAAAAAAAAAAAAAGGATAGCTATAGTCGTGTGTTTTTTCTGCTTGCTTTTTCTTTATATGTCTGTTTACAATAAAAATAGGAAAAAAAAACTGAATTCTACATAATTTCATCTTTAAACTGTCAACTGGTATGTATCAAAAGACTCTCATCGCCTATTCTTCGGTGGCCTTGGCTTGTTGTTCCTTCATACGACGTTTGAAACTAGAAAACAGAGTGTGAGATGATGGAGGGTCATGGGTAACTTATTTTACTCGTCATATTGGCATTTTTCATAAGCATGGCGTTCGTTTTCACATTTCCAAGGAAGGTAAAAGGTTTCACCTCTACATTTGTTGAGAGGAATCAATAAACCGGCACAGTAATCACGGTATTCAAGAGGAATACGAGATTTTGCCATATCTTTTTGAGAGGCCTTTCCTTCTATTATTTGCACATTGTATTTTTTTTTTTTTTTGAAGAAAAAATCTTTTAGTCGTGCATTCTTTTGTTTATTTGGTGTTTTCAAAACAAGAATAAAAGCGATAGAGCATAAAAAGGGCAAGAAGAGTAACAATCTTTACCTGTCATTTTATTGTAAGTGAGAATAAAAGTATATAAAAAAAAAAAAAAAAAAAAAATCTCGCTTGGAAGCAGGACAATGAGAGAGTGAGAGAGAGGGGACATGGCTTCAAAAAAGTCACGTCTGTGACGTATACAGCACTCTAATGTCCGAATGAAGGGGATTTCAAAAGGCTATTTTTGCCAAAGCTAAAATCATAGGACAGCTTACCTCGTTATTTGTCGTCAGTGATCAATCTTTCTTTAAAATACGTCCATGTTTTTCTTGTAGAAGAACCATAAAAAGTAACATTCAAAACAAATAGTAAGGTTGAGGTTTTTTTTTGAAAAAAAAAAAAAAAAAAAAAAAAAAAAACGCGCTTTTAAAACCAGCTTGTCATAGAGCAGTGTTGATTAAAGAGCCACGATTCTTTTCACATCATGTTTCAATTTGGACATTTGAAGGTCTCAAAGAATGAAATCTTTTACGAAAGTCAGCATTGTGTAGGGCTAGTCAACCTTAAACCGATTGCTCCGTAAATTTTTTTTTTTTCATTTTCATCATTTTTTTTTTTGGTCATTTCAAAGTAACTAATAGACATAACAGTGGACGTAAAACATGTTTTTTTTTTTTTTTTTTTTTTTAAAAAAAAAAAAAACAACAACCAAAAACGCATACCCTTTTAGATACTTTAATTGTACCCAAAAGATCAGTGGCTCGATATTCAGAACTATCTACAGCTGAGGCATGTGCTTGTTCATATTTTACATAGACGCACAGATTTACAGACCGTTATAGATAGCGGATATAACCCTGTCTGCTCGACGTGTAAGCCAAGCCATTGAAAGGCTATATCCCTCTACAGCAAGAGATTCTGTATGGTTGGTACAAGATGGAGAGCATGCGGGTCAAACGGTAGACATCTATATACTATAACATCAAACAAACTGCTGGACATTAAATTCTATTCAAGGTTTCACATGCTCATCTTCATATTATACCCAAGAGATATTCAGAGTGGAGTGAAGAAAGGGTCTCCAGAACTCTTGATGAAATGAAAGAAGAGGCAAACCACTTAAAAAAGTTAATTACTATAAAGGATTAATGTACTAAAGTGAAGCCTCTAAACTAATACAAGAGCTTTTTTTTTTTTTTTTTTTTTTTTTTGTAAATTACCATAAAAACGCTTTTTCTACTTTTGTTTAGCTATGTAGGTAGTTCTTAAGGGTTACCAAAGTATAGCCTTATTAAAATAAAACGTGTCAAACCTTTTGCTACTTTTCTTTTTTAAGAGCTTTCCTTGCTCATCTACATTAACTTTTAGTATATTCCTCTGATCTCATCTTTGGTCCAATTTGCCTATTTTTTTTTTTTCACTTGATGCTTTTTTCGTCAAAGGATATACAAATAACTTAGATATATAATAGCATTTTACGATACGGCAACTACCTAAAAACAAGCCTTTTTGATAGCTTTAAAACCAAACAATTCTATTTACAAACTCCTCCATTTCATATCAAGCATTGGACATATTATGCGAAACACTTGTGGCAACCCCATTACAAAGATCTACCTTCTTTTTTTTTTTTTTGAAAAATTAGCACGGAAAATTTCCAGTGACAAATCTAATAGTGTTGAGCAAGTCTAATTTAATTGTGTGTGTGTGTGTGTTGTTTTGTTTATAAGAGCCGCTCTCGTAGTAACACATGCGCCATTTCGTTTGTAAAGGAATCCGAATCTTTTTCTAAACAACTCCAACAACAGCTTTTTTTTTTTTTTCTTTTTATTTTTTTTTTTTTTTTTTTTTTTTTAAAAAAAAGCCTCAAACAAATATAAGGAGGTTTTAAGGGTTACTGCAAGAAAAAAGCACACATAGCTCTGTTCCTCATTCATACTATTTCAACATACCCAAAGAGTACGTCCGAACTGAGTAATGCAAGCGGAGATTTACAAATTAAAAACTGGTCTAAAGGTTCTTCTCGGGCGAAGCTATTAAAAGGGCGATGGGGTCGTTTCAGTAATGATCATATCTTTTTTTTTTCCTTAATCAAAAGCCCATATAAGCTGTTGAGGCTGTGCCTTTTCAAGGGAGTGACGGAGAGATTTTAATAACACAGTCATGTCTCTATATCTTGATGGTTTCCTGTCCATTGTATACACATACATACATACACACACACACACACACAACTTCAATGCCTACGACTTTTTACAAAGAGCTTTTGTAATCAAACATTACAATACGTAATATCATTTAAATTTGTAGCAATATTCGTTTGTTGGCAAATGCATAAAATCTTTGTTGAATTAAAACTATGGGACGAAATAAGACTATATAAGAGAGATAAAAAGCAAATAGGCGTATTTGTGTGTCAAATTAGGTAATATCAGTCGTTGTGTTCATTGAACGATCCCGGCCTCCCAGTTACCGTAATCAAAAGGTTGCAGATATTTATTGATATTTGATGAAACTCTATTTCAAACTTTTGATTTTTATTATTAATTCAGATGATGTTTGAGAGATGTCATGGCTAGAATCAAATTGGCCTGACCACCACTAGCTCTCCCCCCCCCTCCCCTTTATTTT
This sequence comes from Sporodiniella umbellata, assembly GCA_025677835.1. Classification (NCBI taxonomy): domain Eukaryota; kingdom Fungi; phylum Mucoromycota; class Mucoromycetes; order Mucorales; family Rhizopodaceae; genus Sporodiniella; species Sporodiniella umbellata. The sequence goes on from JAIXMR010000058.1 coordinate 151,576, forward strand.
TCCCTTTTTTAACGTCTTTTTGGGAAAGAAAGAATGTTGTGTTTCAACTCTTGCGACGGTCTTAAAAGAGTAATCCTCCCGATTTTGCAGGCCATACGGCACTGTATCACATCACAATAGGATAGTACTCTTGAAGCAGACTACCTTTTGAAAGAAATACTGAATGAAGTCATCGAATTTAAGAATTCAGACATAAATATTGCTAATAAAACAAAGAGATTTTCTTATAGTATGCAATATAGTACCAAACAATTGGAATTAAAAGAAAAGGAGCTCCTACACCAGCGAGATATTGTCTTTATTCTAAGAGTCGGGGTTTAAAATACAGAGTTGGCACCCTAGAGACGTGTGTGTGTGTGTGTGTGTGTGTGTGTATGTATGTTTGTGTGTATATCTTTGATTAAAAAAAAAAGGGGGATAAAGGAAAATTTCTTCATTAAACAAAGCTGTCCGTAACAAATCTTTGTTTGTAGTTTTACTTATTTAGGCTCTGCTGCAGTACTTCCCTCCCAAAAAGAAAAAGCCCATAAAAAAACTCAGTTTCTTAGAATATATATTTTTTTTTTCTGCCCACTCCCCCTTCTTTTTCTTCTGTTCTCTTTTTTTTTTCTTTTTTTCTTTTTTCTTAAAATGACGACTGCTTTTCTCAAGTAAGTGCGTTTTACCGAGAGTTTTGTAGTAATTGCGTTTCATTTAAGAACCGCGTTGAGATTCAAGTCATCGCAATTGGGCGAGCAGAGATTGCAAATCGTTCCAGACGCAAATAAAGTTTTTTTAGGCGACAAGTCCTTTTATTTTGATTTTATTTGCCCTCAATATGCCACCGAATTAGATACCTGTGAATCTATCGTAACTCCTTTATTAGACCGTTTTGTTGGAGGGTAAAAAAAAAAAAAAATGCAAATGTGCCTGAAAGGTTGAAATAACTCCGTTAATTTTAAATATAGCAACAATATCACTTTACTAGGTTACGGGTATGCTTTTGAAATTGCAACAATTCGTGTTGCTAACCAAAATTAAAAGGCAAACAGACATGTATCCGAGATCAGAAGATCAGGGGATTCTTTATTCATTTGCCCACCAACTATTTGATAAACTGAAAAATGCAGACTATCAAATATATGCATCTTGTCTGGAGTTGTACAATGAAAATATATTTGACCTTCTGGCCGACCATCGGGATCCTTCCGCTAAAATAAATCCTCAAGAAGAGATTCAATGGCTAGAAATATATGGAAAAAGAGCTTATACTGTAAAGGAACTATTAAGGTAAAGCCCAACTACATTTGGACAAAAGGACTCACCTAAATAACCACTTAGCTACTACAAAAACTATCATCACAAGACGTGTTCGCATCACATTTTTTCCATTTTAATCAAAAGGTCACATAAGAAAAACGACACAACTATTTCCAAGATTCATTTCGTTTATTTGCACAAAGTAAATGCAAAATGCATGTATAAAGAAAGATTGGATACCATTTTAACATTTTTTTTTTTTTGAAAATATATATATATATATATATATATACATATATATATAAAAGATTCAATACGACCAATATATACCCTATAATGACAGCAAGCTAATGTCTTTGATTGAAGATAACCATTCAAAAAATGACATGCTGCTGCTCGCTCATGTGGATACTTCAGGAGATCAGCATATCATCCCCACACTAGAATCTACAAATAGATGGCGTCAAAAAAAAACGGATTACAGTTACGAACGTATCCACTCTGAACTCTCTCAGCTTAAAATGGACATGAAAACACTAAAAACCCGAAGAGACAATCAAGACCTAGAGGATCAAATAAACATGTTGAGAGAAGAAATGGGATCTATGCGATCTTATATCTGTCAATTGACTGATGAGCTTGGCAAACAAAGAACGCGACCTGTCATAGAACCTCCTTCCCCTCCCCCTCCTGAAATAACTCATACCAAGTTGACACCACCAACACAACAATATCTTAAGCCCTTAGAAAAAGAAAATAGTAGCGAGTTTTTCAGGAAAGGAATGATAAGGAATACGTCAAGTAACGAAACTCCTATTTTAGAGGTATTTTTTTTTTTTTTTTTTTTTTTTTTTTTTGGAAACTATCTCTTCTTGACCTGAATTTTAACACTTGTTTATATATAAATAGAAAAACCTTAAGCTGTCAATTGAGAACTTTTCATTTCCTTCATGCCAGGACATTTCTAGTTTTGAACAACTTGATGCACCCATCTCACCAACATCGAATTCAAACATCTTGTTGGATGAGGAGGATACTTTGGAAGTGTTGGTGAGATTTTTGTTTTTGTATGCTAAATCTAGTCGTTCTCAAACTTTTTTTTTTTTTTTTTTTTTTTTTTCAGGCAGTACCCAATTGGTCTGACGGGGGTAAAGAAAGTATAACCAAACGTACATCCATATCTGCCGATTCGATATGGGAAGATACAGACAGTTCTATTGCCACTTCGTGTATAACGAGTTCAGCTGAAACACCTACTCTGGCCCCTTCAAGCGATTTCAAGGGGGATAGGAAACAAAACCGAAAACTGCTAAAGATGCTACACCAAGCTCAGGCCGACTCATTGGTTAAGCATGAGCTGATGGGGCGGCTTGAAAAAACCGAGGATTATTATACACAGATGCAATCTCATTATGAAGACAAACTGAACCAGCTAAGACTACATTTAACAGAAGTACAGAGAGAACGAGATGTTGCCCTCAAAAGAAGGTCAGTATCTCCCACCATGTCTATCTCGATAAGGGAGCGACCTGAAAGTGTACTGCAGCTACGCGAAAACAAGCAAGCCGAAGAACTAAGGTCTGAATACCAGGTTAAAGTAAAACAGCTAATTACAGAAAACCACGAACTGCGAAAAAAGAACGCGCAGCTTGCACAAACTCACCATACAGCCCAACTCAAGGCCAATGCTACAATCCAGCAGTTGCAAAAAGACATTGAGACGCTTTCAAAACGAAATAAACGACAAAGTAGAGAGCTAAAGATAGAATCGGGCGGTGCCAAAGAGGCTTCTGCGCTCCACGAAAAGGAGTTACAACAACTAAAGCGCAGAGAAGCTGCAGCTTTAGAGGCTAAAAAGAAAACAGAAGAGGCCAATGAGGCACAGAATCAATTGATCAAAAAACGGTCGGAAGAAGTAGCATCGGCCAACTCCCACATGAGACAGCTTGTCAATCTTTTGAGGAAATCAGCCAATGCAGGGACGTTTTTAAATGAATCAAATCTTGAAAAAATACTGAATGGAACCTTTACACCAACACCAACAAATGCACCCCCTCGTAGATCTAACAGACCCTAAAGTTGTACTCAGACACATACATCCACACATACTTATCTATACCAAGGCATCTTTATTCATTCACACTCATTCATCACCTCAAAAAAAGGATTTCATAATTAAAAAAAAGTAGTATATTTTCACTCTATTTTAAACGTGTCTTGTGATATGATCTTGGCTTGAATATCTATTATTAGTGTGCATAGATGTTTTGTTGTTGTTTTTTTGTTTGAATGCAGAAGCCCGTCATTTTTTTTTTTTTTTTTTTTTTTCCAAAGCATATATTTATAGAAATTAAAATTCTTTTATAAAACAACCAAGCAGAAAGAGATAGAGATATGTATATATAAATGAACAAGACTAGAACCGAAAAAAAAAAAACAGGTGTTTTCTTTATTCTTTCTTTCAAACATAATGCACTTTTCAGAGTTAGATAGAATCAATTCAGACTCGGGTTGTCAAGAAACAATATTTCCAGGAGAAGAAATCACTATATCGTTTGTGAATACACCCTCACTGCACGAACAACCAGAAAAAGACCGAGCGTCGCTACCGACAAGAATAAAAGAGTTTTTTAAAAACAAAATAGCCATCAAACCACCTGTGAACCAAGATCCTCGTCTCCTATCGCCTTTTACAAAAGGTACCATCCTTGTTTGCTTGTCTTTTGGTTCTTCGCTGAGTGGCTTTTGTTCAACTGTTTATGTAAGTAGACCTAGGTATATCTCTCTTTAGTTCATACACTTAAATACATAAAGTTTCCAGCTATTCCCGAAATAACAAAGGAGCTCAATGCATCTAGTATTGGAATAACACTCGTTTCTTCTCTATATATCTTGTGTTGCGGAATATCAGTAAGGTTTTCGTCATGTATATAGATATATGCATATATATATATATATATATATATAACACTTTTTATAGCCTATATTTTGGGCTTCTATATCAGACTATTATCACATTCGAAGGTAATAACGGTTTCCTTTTTATGTATCTCTATTTGAAAATGATACACCAAAAAAAAAAAAAAAAAAAACAGGACAATAACAGTTACGATAAAAATAATCTATAAACCGTTTATAGGTTTCCTTGTTTAATAGCATTGTTTGTGTTTATTCTGGCTTCTGTAGGGTGCGCTTTATCAAATAACGTCTGGATACTGGTTGTCATGCGATGTTTACAATCTTTCGGAGGATCTAGTAAATAAAGATGCAATACCAAAGATGCTATTAATCTAATTATATCAACAACAAAAACTAAAATATATTAAAAAAAAAAAAAAAAAGCTTTAGTCTCTGTGGGAGCAGGTGTTGTAGCTGATTGTTGGGAAATAACACAAAGAGGCTCTGCTTTTAGTTTTCTATTCATAGGTCAATTCTTGGGGCCACTTATCGGTAGGCCACGTGTGCTTTTAAGCTTTCATTTTAATTTATTTTCTATTAGGACCTATCGTTAGTGGAGGCATGGTAGCAGCTGTAGGTTGGCGAAGCGCTTTCTGGCTTTGTGTTGGCTATGGCCTGTTCTTGATACTCTTCTTGTTTTTCTTTCTTCCAGAAACGTATAGACAAGACGATTTCTGGGATCAAACCGGTAGTAAGACTACTCTGGTGGTCGATGACGCCGAAGCAGAAGAAAAGGCAATAGAGGTTAAAAAGAGCTTTAATCCATTAAGGAGCCTAGGGGTCCTTAAATATACCTTTGTACTTTTTACAGCGATTGAAATTGGGTTTTGTTTTGGCTCCATGTTCACTTTGGAAACACTTATACCTGACTTATATTATGAGCATTATTCGTTTAATTCGTGGCAAACAGGTTATTTTTAGAAAAAAAAAACCCCCCCTAAAGACTTATGAAATAACCAACTTTTTGTGTCATAGGTTTAACGTTTATTGGTGCTGGTATTGCCAATTTGCTAGGTTCGTTCCTTTCGGGTAGACTCTCTGATTACTTTTTAGCTCGGTCCATGAACAAGCGTAATGGTATTACGAAAGCAGAAGATAGAATCACACTAAATGCATGGTACGCTTTTGTTTTTCTTTTTTGTGCCAACGTCTTTATCTAACTCACCTTTTTGAAAAAAAAAAAAAAAAAAAAGGCCAGGAGGGTTTGTTTTTGTCCCTTTAGGCTGTCTGCTTTTTGGTTGGAGCATCATGGCAAATTTTAGTGTCTGGGTGGCTATTGTTGGGTTTAGTATACTTTGCTTTGGTATGAGTCAAGGTAAGCTTAATCTAATCGAATATCTTTAGATTCCTTATACTTTATATTAGTTTTTACTATACTGTCAGCTTATGTAGTCGATGCTGTTCCGGGGAAAGGAGCTTCCGTAACTGCAGCATGCGTCTTTTTTCGAATGTCTATTGCAGCAATTTTAAGTTTCATTTCACCTATTATTGGAGCACGCTTATCCGTCGGCTACCTGACTGTCTTGTTAGGAGGATTCAATGTGTTAGGTATGAGTCTCCTAGTTTATACAAAATTTAAAGGGATCCATACCAGAAGAAGAGCTGGATTCGCACCTCCCAAAAATCAAGAGAAACAATAAAAAATTTTTAACAAAGACTGAGATTCCCATCTGTGTTCACGAGTCTGCTTCACACTTCTACTCAAGTTTTAGCTTACAGCACTTGTAAGATTTGCAACGCATCCTAACTTACATTCATTGTTTTTGCTTGTTACTGAGCTTTTGTTTGCCAATTTTAAAAAGCTTTTTATTTTTTAGATTTTTTTTTTGTAATATCTAAAAAGTAAAGCACAACGACACTCATTATAGAAGAACCTCTCAGTTACCAAGCATTCATGTCGCAATTGTTGACCCTAAGTGGTTTAATACATAAAAACCCCCCCCACACACACACGAAAGTCTTCTCGTATACATCGTCAGTTTCTACAATAGTTTTTTTTTTTTTTTTTTTTTTATTATTTGTTACAAAGAAATTCTACACTGTGTTTAGTTGTTTTTAAGGTTTATCGTTGACCGTAAGAAACTTGAGCGTTGGCACGGTTAGCCAAAGCTTGCTTATGTACTTGTAATTTTTTCTGCAAGACACTACTGACACCTTCGTTTACATCCCATATCTCAGCAGCAAATCTTTCTTCAAAAGACTTTTCAGGTCTCTTGGAAGAGGCTTCAAGCATCCACATGATGGCACGGCGACGACGTTGACGTTCTCTCAGGGCAGTAGGAACATAAACTACCTTGGATCCTTTTTTGGTAGAGGAAATCTTTAACAAAGGTCCTGCTGTCTCGATGGCTGTACGCAATGCTTCGTAACAATCTTTATCTTCGCCCAATTTTTTTTCCAAGTGCTTCATGCTGTCAGAAACTAGACGTTGTGCTCGGGCTTTTTTGCCATCTCTCATGATTGTATTGACCAATTGGTTCACCACGTCGTCTTTGGGGACTACAGTGACAGTACTCATAGGTCGAGTCCAAACGTAGTTTGATCTAAATGCAGTTGCAGTTTGGCGAAAAGTCTGCAAGAATGACATGGTATGTATACTGGGGGGGAGTAAGAAAAAATATCTACAAAAAAAAAAAAAAAAAAAAATATATAGATATACAAAGGGTCAACCCAACATAAAAAAAAGCAAGTCCCATTTTATTTTAAAACTCCTACAATGATGGCACACAAAAAACATCAAAAAAAAAAAAAAAAAAAAGGTTTTGTTTTTTGAGTGATAGATCAATTTACCAACTTAAGAAAGATTTTTTGGGTTGACTTTCAAAACTGTGTGCCATTGCACCACGGTATAGTTCTTTGATTACTTTGCCCTGAATGATTGTTTCCTCTATTATAGCAGCTACATGGCAGGTTTTAACACGGCCATACCAAACACCTCGTGTACCTTGGTGAGTATAACAGATAACATTTCCTGCAAGCTTATGACCTAAGTAAAATAACAAGATTGAGTAAAGTTTACGAAATGTTTACAAAAAGAACATACCTCCAATATGACTAACCATCAAGATTCCAGCATCGTATTCATCTAGCCCCTTCTCTCGTAAGACATGATCGATTTCTTGTGCCAGAATAGGTGCTGTCACACCGCATCGTTTGTCTCGCTTTCGGTGTGAACATAAAAGCAATAGGTTTTTGTAAGGACATGTCATGACTTTCATGTCACCCAGCCGATGATCTTTTGCTATTTCCTCGACGTTAGAAGGGCCTGTGGGTAAAGATTGATTCATAAAGAGATCATAAAATTCTTGAGCCTTGTTCCGTGTGACGTTGGAAACCAAGAGATTATCAGGGAATATCAAGACGTCACAGGCACCTGGTAGCGTTGAGTAGGTAGAAAGTGCATTGGAGTTTGTCACTAGGTCTTTCCATTCTCTTTTTGATTTTGAAACGTTGTCTAAGCTGGCCGCAAACGAATCGGTTTCGTCCTCAATACTCCTAGACCAATCAGAAACACCGGTGGCTATCAAGATATGTCTTCCATAGGGTTTCAAGGAACCCAACAGAGGTATGTCTTGGTTTATGCTTAGATAGGATGGATACTCTTTATGTTCCGTACATGGATCTTGACATCCAGCACAATCGTCCTGAGACAAATATTCTGCTGGCGGAAGCGATTTATCTTTACCAAAGGTGGCCAGCTCACCAATTACTTTTTTAACGGAAAATGACATGATGCTTCAATGTAAAGAAAAGTAAGAAAAGAAAAAGTAAGAACCGAGAAAACAAAAAGGGGTGTTAAAGGAATAATAACAATGCTGAGTTTCTTTTATTGTAACAGCTTCACTCTGCCGCAGATCCGCGCTTGTACAAAACCATCTCCCCGCCTTTTTTTTATTCTAACTGGTTATGTTCGTAATAGGAAATAAAAGGATATTTATTATAGTTTATAATATACAAAAAAAAAAAAAAAAAAAAAAAAGAGTAAATTAGAAAAGAAGATATTAGGGCCATGGTTGATCAGGCTGTTGAGACTGGACGTGTCTAGGTGGTTGCATTACCATTCTGGAATTGTATCCAGTGTAATTGGGCCGATGCATAGTCTGGAGCGGAAACGAACTCTCCTGATAAAAGTTTGTATATACAGGCGTATAGGGCGATGGAGGCATCATCATCTGTGGTTGCTGCTGAATATCGTCCCGAAAATACTCCATCAAGTTTGGGTTGATTGGAAATGTGACGTCAGCCCTTTCGGGGACATGAGTACGCTGATGCTGGGATCGAACAAAGAGCGTACATCCAGGAACAGCCATCCTCGACTCGTCCACTTCCATCGATTTTTGTTCGTGGGCGTTTTTTTTTTCCAATTGAATATCAACCATAAAATCTAGCAGCTCATTGGGAATCTTGAGTACTTTGCTATACTTTTTGAGCATCTTATCCAGGTCGCTTTCTACACGCGTCGTCCAGTCTTCATTGGCAGCTGCAAGAGAGCAAAGCCTGGTAGAGGTCGTAATCAACTTTCGAGCTCTTTCAACCGTTTCTTTTTGCTGTCTTCTTTTATTTAAATAGTCTGTAAGTTGACGATCATCACATAGGGACTCAGGAAATTCTGACTGGATTGTTTTGGAGATCTCTGACTGGTTTTGATCTACGAGTTGATCGATTCTATCCTGAAATTTCTGTGGCCAATTTGTACTTGGACAGATATTTTGAAAAAACCAAGTGTGCTTGTGCGATAATAGAAACTTGTAGTTAGCATGTGAAGAAATATGCCTTTTCTTGCTAGATTGCTCAGGAAAACAACTCAGATACATAGTCTAGAATATCCACACACACAAAAAAAAAGGAGGAAGAGGTCAGATAAAGAAATAAACCTCTTAATCTTACATTATTGGTCAGCGGTTCGCATTGAATAGTATAGCCATGCTCTGAACATACTTGGCGACAATAATTAACAGCTTCTGTAGTCGAATTGAATTGTGCGGAACATATCCGAGTGACAAGCTCCTGGTTGTTCAAATACGTGAATAAATCTGTCTTTTCGCACCCAAAAAAAAAGAAAAAGAAAAAAGAAAAGTACATACATTTTCTTTACTAGCCAGCATTTTATATTAAAAAATTTAAAAAAAATAAAGAAAAGAAAAAAAGAGGGAAAGAAAACAAAATGAAAATAAAAACAAAATGAAAACAAACAATAAAATGAGCAAAAAAGAAAATTGCTTGTATTTCCAAACAATGACCTATTAGACACTCTCCCTCTTTCTGCTCTAAAGGAGGGGAGGAAGGGATGCCTCAAATGAACTGTTATTTTAAAGGAGGTTATATTTCCCTATAGTTTGAAAAGGAGCGTCTGTTGTTTTGTTCAGATGATTTATTGTTTGTTGTTTAGCATTTTAAGCGGGAAAACAAAAAAAAAAGGAGGAGTTTTTGTTCAACGTATAAACTATCTTCTTCTCCTTCTATGGAATCCCATTGTCTTTTTTTTTTTAAAAAAAAAAAAAGAGGTTGTGCTATTGACATCCCCCAGACCCCTTCTATTTAAGTAGCATCTCCTTTTTATTTTTATGTAAGCATTTTGAGCGGGAACTGTGGCTTATCTATAACTATAGCGCTGGCATTAAAAAATGACATGGCATATCTTAATCACCCTCTCTGCTTTTTTTTTTTTTTCTTTTCTGATTATATTTTATTTTTT